>JAQNCA010000014.1:6755778-6785587 GCA_029783725.1 Acanthurus tractus
ATAATAGGATTTGACCATGAGAATATATATTTTTTTGTTATATCACTTTTGCTTTCACAATCGGTTCTCCTGAGTCTCCTAGTCAAAGTTTCTTTTATTTTTTTAGGAATTAAAATGTTTGCAGTAACCTGTTCTTCATCTCTTTCCTACTTCTGATCCTTTTTCAGTACTTATTTTCCCCACTAGGAGGTTGAAAAGCATGCTTTCCCCACATTACATTCACACTACACTATTATTTTCCTAAAAATAATGGTGCGTAAATCAGGCGAACTGATAAACATAAAAATCTCCGCCACTAAATTTTAGCAGTCATTTCAGAATATCTCGCTGAATTTTATCCTATAAAAAGGTGAGTAATATTACTTGGGAGGAGCCGTTTGTTTGTAACTTTAGCTTAGCTTAGCTAACGTTAGCTATGGCTGTCATAACATGAAAACAACGTTCAGACTTCAGTCAGAGAGATATGAAGACAAAGAATGAAATGCCAGTGTTAAGTCGATCTATTCGTTCATTGTTCTGAGCTGTACTTAATTATCTGCAGCGAGGTTAAAATATGTAATCTGATACACTGGGTTCAGAGCTAGCAGGGAGCATGGCGCCCTGTGTTTTCTCACGGCTGTCCTCCTTTGTGACAGCGACTGAATCTACAGCAACGGCACATTTTATAAACATTTAAAATCAACCGTCGAGTACACGACCCATTGATAAAGCTGTCAAAAATTAAGTAGTCAACACACAAAACTTTAATCACTCGAATATACTTACTTTAAGTCTAAACAGACACGAAACGTCTTTCACGCTAAAAAATCCGGAAAGAGAGAGAGGGGCGGAACCGGAACTAGTAAAGGAGTAAATGCGTCGATTTCATTGGTCCATTTGGAATGACAGACAAGTGCGTCATGATAAACCCATGAGCTGCTAGTGACGGACTGAAATTTGATGCTTTCATTCCCTGGATGCGTAATTCAACCCGTAAATAACTCTCCTTGCATGTATAAAATTATAATACAACTTTCTAAGCACTGTTGTTTACTTTTTATTATAAATAAAACTCTAATTATTTGTGTTTTTTTATAAAAATAGTTAAACAAAGAAAATTCCCAAGTGCTCTGCGACTGCAAGACGACGTAATGTCTTTTTTCCTCTTCTCTTCTCTACTTTAATTTATTTATTTGCTTTTTTTGGTTGCTTTTTTGGAATTATTTTTCAGTACTTTGCATTTTTAGTTTTGATTATTTGTTACACAAAATTGGAAAGGGACTGTATTCAATAAGGTAATCTTTCGGCTTGTGACTCGTGGCTCCTGCAAATTATCTTACAATTATTTTATATTTATTGCAATACCTGCTTTTTTTTAACTTAGTGAGTAACAGTGGCAGAAGTAGGCCAATTGATATCTCTAAGTAAAGTATGAGTATCAACACCTCAAATAAAAGTACTTTCATTCATAATTCCTTACTGCCAAAGGAACCAGGCAGCATAATGGTTCCTTATAATTTTTTATACTATTGACTGCTGATGCATTTTAGTTAAGAACATTTTAATTCTGTGATTTGTCATAATTGATGTGTATACATATTATAGGTGATTATATATATTCAATTTTTTTTTCATATTCTAAATATTCAAAAAATATTGTAGGCTGCTTGAGAAAACTAGTAAAGCAGACTTATCTCATCATTGCTTAATTTAGCCACCTGAAATCAGATACCTCTCCTTTAACCTTTCCCAAATGGTATCAATTTGCATCTGTTTGCAAATGTCACATATTTTACTATGATACCAATGTTAATACAATGATAAATGTAAAGACTAGGGAAATTTTATGTAATTAATGTTGATCAGTCATCTACCTGAACAGAATTAACCAGACGTTTGAAAAGAGACACAGAGAAACATGATCAGAAGGTGGGGATGCTTCAAGTCAATGACAGAAAATCAATGGACAGAAAGAGAGATTGATTTAAGTGAATGCATCATTTATTTCCATTCATTCAAATGCAAAAATAAGTCCAGAAATCATCAATACATCACTGTATCTCTCACTGAGATGTTGACATACATAGTTTTCTTCACTGAGCTTTGGAATATTATCACATGCGCTTAAAATTCTGTAAAAAACAAGTAAAATGTGATAAAACAATGGAGTGCTCTCTTAACCTACAGTTCAAACAGTTCCTCCTGCTTTTCCTGGGTGAAGAGCCAGTTGAAAAGGTAGATCAGAGAATCTGACATAAACACTGCAATCTTCTTCACATTTGTCACATACCACATTTTGTAGCCAAATTCTCCCACCAACATGAGGAGAACAATGACCAAGAACCCAAGGAAGATTCGGTCCATATAAAAAGTTGCCTTTTCTCTAAAGGTCCACTGCTCCCAGGGTAGCGCACGTCGGGCTTCGATGATTTTACTAATGTGTACCAAGGCCTGGTCCTCACTATCCAGCTCTTCCTCTGCAATCTCTGGGTCTTGGGCAACATCTGCTTCGTCTGTTTCAGCCATTTTAAAGTTTTGTGCTGCCGTTGAAGTTTTCTTCTGTAATCAGATTTTATCAGGATAATGAAAGTGTTACAAGATGTGCAGATGGCATTTCTGATGATGCATCAAAGATGTATGGAGCACCTGTTTTAGCAGGAATATGAAAGGACTTACCCCAAAGAAGATTAATCTGAGATGAAGATAAGTTGCACGCACTTAACGGCTCTTGATTGTTGACTTTCTTGGCTTTTTGTCTCCACACCTATACCATGTCCTTTCAGCATTCAGTAGGCCACCAGACACAAGAGCCTGTGGTGCGACGGCAGTAAATGCCAGGTTTGCTATGAGGCACCAGCCTTGCTAAGACGCGAGGGATTAGACCCTGCTCAGCAGTTCCAAATCCCTCAACAAGCATGAAGGTGACAGATGGTAAAATACGTACGAATAACATTTGTAAAGGAGGGACAGACAGAGACAGAGAGATAAAGTGTAATGGTTCCAAAAGCATGTTCATCTGAAACTTAACCTGAGAAGTGAATGTACATAAATCTGGACAAATAAACTCTACTGACCTAACTGTAACATGCACACAAAGCCCACAAATCAATTTTTTTTTAAATCATTTTAAAAAATGCACATTCTAAACAAGATAATATCTTTTTTTTTTTTATCAAGAATCAAGTTGTTTGAGTGAAACCCTGCAAAAGTCAAACTGATGACAAAGCAGAACTGGCACAGCTTAAGCAGAGGGTTTAGAATTAGAGTTGGAATAAATCACTTTAGCATAATGCACTGTGGGTAATTTACTCAAATGGTCCAGAGCCTTTTCAACAAGCTGCCACAGCTATTGAAATATGGCTTAAACTAGCTGAATTGGCCAAAGAAGTGCCTGCTTCCTGTGATAAAAACCAGTGGTTGGATTGCTTTGATGTTTCCAGAGTGCCTGAGTGACTCTCCTGTTAATCTGCACTCCAGGAAGGGTTTTTTTTTTTTTTTTTTTTTGCTTTCTCTGTCTATTGAATGGCTTTCGGAGAAACATGCAATTTTTGAATACATTTTACTCTCTATTGATCTTACTTAATAAATCTTCCCATTCTGATTCCTCCTTCTGCTTTGTTCACATTTGTCAAACAGTAAATGTGAGCATTTGCAAATTAAGTGCTTGTGTTTAATTTGGTCTCATCTGTAGTCATGAATGCCAGCAGCACGGCTATATCTCAATATTGGTCTGTCTGATGGCCAGTTGATCCGCCACACCGGTCCAGATTGGAATAACTCAACATCTGTGTGATGGATTGACAGTGCAGGCAGGCAAACGACCACAAAACTGTATTTATAATTTAACTTAAAATGTTTATTGTATTACTTATTATGTTGACATATACAGTGTAGTAGAATTCAATATGAATCAATCAAGGAAGCAGTAAGTGAAAACAAAATGATGCAGGCTGATAAGTGCACTTTCTTTTTTGATTGCAGGCTCAGATTCTTAAAAACTCAATGTGATGAGGAAAAACAAAAATGTCCAATGACTTGATGAAGTACTTTATTGTCTCTGTTAAAGAGCTGAAATCCCAAATATCACACAACCCCATGATTGTCATTTCACACTGTTAACCATGTGTAGAGGAGCACAACAGCCCTTGTTACAGGTTTACATTCACTTTCTCTGTCAGGGCCAGTGTGTTGGTGGGACACGGAGTGGGCTCTGTGGATTTACACAACATGCAATGGCGAGTGATTTGGATCAAAGTGACTCGGAAACGTTTTATCCTGAATGCATAAACCATTGGGTTGAGTGCTGAGTTCACGTGAGACATGAAAATGCCCACATACAAGGCGAACTTGGGCACATCGCACTTTGGGCAGAAGTAGGTGATGCAGTTCATGATGTGTATTGGCAGCCAACACACAGTGAAGAGGAAGACCACCAAGGCCAGAGACTTGGCCAGCTTCAGCTCCTTTCGATAGTACCTGTCTGCATCACAAGTGGCTTCGGCGCGCTTATTTAGCTGGCGACGGATCACCCTGAAGATCTCCACATACAGAGCGATCATTATGGTCAGCGGTACCACGACCCAGCCAAAAAAATTGAAGTACACCATGTAATCCATCCTCATGACGTTGGTGAATTTACAGACTATGTCACTGGAAATGTTGAGGTTCCCCTGTGCATCATGGTTATTCCATCCAATCATAGGAACCAATCCAGTGAGGAAGGAGAGGATCCAACACAGACAAACCGCCACATATGCCCTCCTCTGGGTCACTATAATGTTGTACCTGATTTTAGAAAAGAAATACAGACAGTTTTTTCAATTACCTTAATGCACTCAAGCAAAATCTTGCATTAGTTTTTCTTTGAGCAAATGCCAGTCCATAGATCATTGTTCAAGAACATTTTTCACAGCTTTTGACATCAGGATTCAATAGTAAACATAAAGTAGTATGGACGACTGCCAGGACCCCTTTACAAACTGTGCATATGTCAGGTATTTAGGCTGACAGGGACGATTTAATTTGCTTAAAAGCTTTTGATGTCCAGCCCATTGATTTGCATTTAACCAGGCAAGGATATATAGCAACATGTCAGATATCAACCCTGGGAACCACATCTTCTTGATTGACTCTCTGATGCTAAAAGCAAAAAACAAAAAAAAAGAAAGGAAGAAAGAAGAGAAACAGGAACAGGGACTATTGGTTTTACTATTTTACATTTTTTCCTCTTTTGACAACATTCTTTGGCCAGCCTTATGAGGTAGGATTATCACAGAATGTAATTTTATAATTTGGGGTTATATTGTCAAAAGTAACTTGATTAAAAATGATTTTTTTCTCAACACATGCTTATAAATGAATGAATTAATAGCACTTATTAAAAAAAAAAACATTTTCCATTATTGAATAGTTTGGATCATATTTTCTTTTTAGCAAGAAAGCCACAATTGACTGGATTAGATAATTACATCCGTTTCCGATTGCTCTCAGTTATGAATATTTTATTAATCTTCCTGTAAACAGCTTGCAAATTGTATAATGCTGTCATACATTTCTAGACAGTATCATGATATCATTTATGATCCAGCACAATTTCAACCCAAATGAAACTTTAATTTGCTTCAACCAGTTTATGTCTAAATTCTGATAAAAAAAAACAAAAAACAAATGGCACTTTCGCAAAAGAAAAGTGTAAGTAGTTGCAACAGCTCCTAACCTGGTGGGAATCTTGACTCGAAGATATCTGTCGATGGCGATAGCCAGCAGGGAAAGGATGGAGCTCTGGGTGATGATCAGCAGCAGGCAGGAGAGGAAGAGGCAGGTGTAGAACTGTGTGTTAAATCCAAGACTAATAATGATGGCCAGAGGGATGACCAAAACTCCCACAGCGACGTCAGCCACAGCCAGAGACACAATGAAGCAGAAGGTGGTGTTGCGCAGAGCCCGGTTCACGCACACAACCACCACCACCAGCACATTGCCCAGCACTGAGGCCAGGGCAATAGCTGTTTCAATGGAGATGTACATCATATCCACGTGCTCCCGGGGCTTGATACCAGGAGAGGAAGACATTGTTATTATTCACAGATAAAGCTTACCTTAACTCAAATTGTAAAAAAAAATATGTTGGTTGTTGAAACTTCCAGCTTCCAGTTAGCTCTAGTTTGCTTCAGGAAAAACATCTTCCACCATTTATGCTCTCTAGTTGAAATAACTGTTGTTTTTCTCTTTGCCACATTTAGACACAGAGCGGCTCTTTTGCACATGAAAGGGTGTTCGACAAATTATACTCTGCATGATGTCCAGGCTCTGCACAAAACTGGGTACCAGTGCATCACTACTCTACTTCATCCTGACTCTCTCTCTCTCTCTCTCTCTCTCTCTCTCTTCTACTCTCCCACTAGTCTGTAAAAATGTCCCATAAATTTAGGGGGAGGGACTTTGCTTTCTGCAGCACCCTGCAGCAAATTTTTTGCTCTCATTTAGTGTATGGAGTGTGTGGTTTTACAAAGGAACTGTAGTCTTCGGGAGGAAACTGTTAAGATGTGTGTTGATAAGGGTTTTTCTCGAACAAGCTCTCAACTGAGGATGAGTGAGATACATTAGAGCTCTCTTTTTTTGCAGCATGATGAGTTTAAGTGCTCAATGCTTTGTTTGGTCAAATGTATTTATTAACATTAAGCCTAAGGGATCCCGTATCATCGTTAGCATAACTGAAAACTCATTCCATCTTCAGGAGGACACAAAGTATGTGAACTCATGTTGATACCTAAATTATTCAGCCTGACACAGGGTTAAATGAATGAAATAGCAATTAAACGATTAAGCAACTATCTGCTGCAATAAGCTTTTTGTTCAGTCAGTTTTAGCAGCTAAGATATTTTAATTTACACATTTAAAAGTCGTTTGTGAAAACATGTTGGATTTACATTGCTGCTTTTAACTTAAACGGCACATGTTTAATCTCCTTTTCTCTTAGTTGCTCTACATTTAATTTAAGTTCAGCATTTTTATACCTCTGCAGGCTTAACTGCAGGTAGGAATTACATCCAAAACTTCAATTACAAAACCTAATTTGATTGTCTGTGTGAGCATGAAAAGACTTTGGCAGCAAGAATCACTGACCAAGCAATCATTGAGATGGTCCTTAGTTGCTTAAGGAGGCAGATTCTGCTTGTATATATTCCCAGTCTGATCACTTTTTCTCTCTTTTTTTTTAAGGAAAGCAATGACTCAGAATATTGTTCTGGGACATTGCCTATGATCTCAGTTTCCTGTCTTCACATTAGTGTGTCCAAGAGCAGACAGTGAATCAGTTTTATTAGGCCTCTGTCATTCCACATGCCTTCATTACCTCGAGTGGGAGTCTGCATGCATTAAAACTCCTGGAAATGCAATAACTGTTAATGTCAAAATGTCCACAATACTGCAGTTGGTTGTTAATACTGGGTTGGCATTCAAGGACACCATTATACATTCACTGTACATTTTTTTGTTTACCCATTTTTGAGCAATTTGCTTGTGTAATTTCTAGATCAGTTCAGTGTAAGAACTCCCGTTTAACATGTCATTATCTATCAAAAATTAACATAACTTAGAAAGACAACATTCCACTATGTCATTTATATCAATGATCAATTGCTAGTATTTAAACCTATTAAACTGCTATAGATTAAAACATTTTGCAGTCCTTGTTTTAGCAGATTACAGACATAAGGGCTATTTTAAGTGCATGGAAATCAAAACATGAACACAACACACATATAAATATGTATATTTATAAATTTGATCCTCTGATATTCCTCACCAGGAGTCCCCATATTCCACATCATTATCTGTTTACAGAATCAATGAATTTGATTATGGCCTTGCAGGGATCCGCTTGCACATGTGCCGAAGAGATTACATGACAGCAAGGCTTTTATTACCGGTTCCAATGAATAAAATTATTTTCAACATCCATACTGAGATATCCAGTTTAATGTAGATTTTATTTCACTGCCATAATCACTCCAGTGTTATGCAGTCTCTTTTCATGTCTGTTTTAATTATTCAGCCTCAGCAGTTTTCAGAGAATATAAGTGCTTAAAATAAGAGTCAGAAAGGAGAGTATGCCCCAAAAAAATAAAGGGAGAGAGAGAGAGAGGGGCTTTGAATCTAAATCTTAAGTATACATGTGCCTGTTTCAAACAAGATGTGATTCTTATTCTGTCATAACTTAGATCTGTCATTCAGCCAGCCAGCACAGTTGCTGTATCTTTTCTATTTTGTACAGTTGTAAATGTAATCTAAAATATAGCTTATATTAAATCTGTGCATTCAATGTAAGGTTTTATTAAGCACATTTTTAACCACGGTGTGACAGAAAGATTCCATAACCAACTTATCCCACCAAGTTTATCACAGAATTGACCTACTTTACTTACATTTACCTTAGAGCAGGTAAACATAGGTTCCATTGGAGCTGTGTTGCTGTTCACTGGATGACCACTAGAGGCCTATTTAAGATTTTTCTTTGGTTTTGTCTCTGATATTCAGGGCTGTCTCAGCTTGGGCAGTTTTGTTTAACATTAACTGGGCAGGTGTTGTAGTGTTTGTGATGAAAAAGTGTCCTGATAAGCAAATGATAAACAAGGCAGGGTTGACTGTTTGCACAATGCAAAACAGTGTCCTACATGCACTCGACTGTTTTTACTGTTTACATGGACATGTCAGAGGGAATTTCAAAATGTGATC
The DNA here is from genome assembly GCA_029783725.1 of Acanthurus tractus. NCBI lineage: Eukaryota > Metazoa > Chordata > Actinopteri > Acanthuriformes > Acanthuridae > Acanthurus > Acanthurus tractus. The sequence continues at coordinate 6,764,494 of JAQNCA010000014.1, forward strand.
CAAATAATTTATAGAAGTTCAAAACATTTACATGGATGCCAAAGTGATGAAATACTGTATTAAATTAAATCAGGCAAAAAACTAAGGCAAGCAATCAAGAAAATGTAGCCAACTAGTATACTATCCTGTCAAGAAAGAGGCTAACACGCAACTTAAATTGGTAAGCTTAGTCAGCCAGCAACCAGCTTCAATTGAATCAATTGTTTTTTTCTTTTCTCGGGGTTTCAAATTAAAAGTAGTAGGAGGAAAACACAAATTAGCTTGTTTCAGTGTAAGTCTTGTAAAAACCTAGTAAAATACCAAGCAATCCTCTAAGACTTTAAGCAGCCAATGTTACGCTAGCACACGCGATCAAGATGCTGGTTGCACTACTTTTTTACTTTTCTGAAAAATAGATGATTAAGCAGGGACAGCTACCTAACATTTAAATCACGTTTGTGAAAACAAGAGTCCTGTTTTTTTCTTTTTTATGGAGCTGAATGCCATTGTCCTTGAATGTGTGCTGTGAACTGAAGGCGACTGTTTGCAACATGAATTTGCAACCAATAACTTCGAACGTGAACTTCAACTACCGCGAGAGTTAACAACGCTCGCGCATCGTTGGGAGAACTAACGGTAAAAGCGACTGGAGAAATTTTAAGGCGCATCAAGCCGTAAAAAACGGGGGGGAAAAGGAGTTTAACCTCCACTCATCATAACGCGATTGATGATTCTACCCGGCGAAAACCCCTGGAGACGGAAATCAAACGCACTTAAACTTTTATGTGACCACCAGCTGTATGTTAGTTAAGCTAACATGCTAAATGCTAAAGTGCTCGAAGAATCCTACTGCAATGACTTCGACGTCGCAACATTGCAGACAAACTTCAGTGTGGTGAGGGGACAGACTTTTTTTGTCACAAAGTTCAGCTCAACATGTTAAAAAAAAACTGAGGAGCGCAGTGGCAAAGAGACTAACTTTAAAGTGAACTGGTTATATGGACTGAGAATGGTCAAACAAGGAAACTGAACCAGTTGAGCGGATTGTTGAGGACTTCGCAGTGAAGAAGGTGCACAACACAGGTGAGTAACGCGAGTAACGTTAGAAAAAGATCAATAGAGAGGAATGGCAACAACCACCGCGCATCAACGTAACTCTACCTCGTTACGTAGATGCGCGTGATAAATGTGTTTGTGCACCTGTCTTTGCTTCAATATGTATGGTTGTTGCTGCAGTCCCTGTGGTGTTCCTGTCATTGAATAGTCTGCTTTGGTGGTGGTGGTGTCGTTTTTTTTTGCTGTCAAGGTGACAGTTATTTAATTTCTGTTGCTTATTACTGCTATTTGCACCATGTCTGCTTGATTTATTTTTGTTGAAATAATCTGGTCGAGTGTAATCAGGCCATACAGATGATGGCTGTTGTATTGACAGTTGATGAAGAGTTTCTTGCCCAGGCTCAAAATCTGTCTATGCAAATATGGGTTTTGACCTAATAGCATTAGTGTGATGATCTAAAAGTGCAGTTGAATTGAAATTAAATGCAATTTTAAATGTGCTATTTAAGGTGTTGTTCTGTAATAACAGTAAAATCCTTCACTGCTTTTGAAGAATATGACCTAATTCATTTTTAAAAAAAAGGTAACTATAAATGTGAACTAGTTATGTAATGTATGTGAACAGATTTGATCTAACACATCATTGATTGCCATCACTTGCGTTTTAAAAAATGAATGCAATTGACAAGATGTTGAAATATCAGCATCAGGTCTAAGCATAACAGCTAGTTTGTGGATGGTATTTGGGTATATTGTTCCTTCTTCGTTGAGTGTTATGAGTATAGCATTTCAAACAAGATGTAACTAGTTCCTCCTTGTACTGCGACTATCGTCACTTACTTTCATAGGTGTCTGTCATTTTTAATATGGCACATGTATTTAATATATTTTCCTTAAGTCATTGTTTTTGCTTTTTCCTAATCATTTTCTTTTTGTGCAAGCTCAGTAATACTAAGGCTCTGTACATGCTTTTGAAGGAAGTGAAACTGGTGACACAGCATAGAGACTTATTAGTAATCACATTTTGTAGTTACTTAATCGTACAATACAGGCATGTGAGTCTGGCCAAAAATCTGAGTCATTATTGTTCTTCTTTTAGGAAATACTCAGCAAAAAGTTGTAACTGGTAGGACCATTAATTGGTGGCCAGAGTATGGTTATTTTCAATAATTTTTCAATCATTGAAAATGTTATGTGCTTTCATTATACTTCTATGCCAGTTGGAAGAGCTAAGAATTATGTTGAAGTAGAATAATTACAATATAAGTTAGGTGTTGAATTATTAATTATGACCATGAATGGTTGAAACTTTGAGACTGAAGGTAATGCTACTTCTACTCTCCAATATGCAGTGCCTTGGACATTGGATTCAGCTTTTCATTTCAAGCTATATGTACAACAACAACAACAACAACAACAACAACAACAACAATAATAATAATAATAATAATAATAATAATATTATTATTGTTGTTGTTACTATTATTATTATTGTTGTTGTTGTTACTATTATTATTAGTATTATTATTGTTACTACTACTATAATAATAATAATAATAATAATAATAATATTATTATTATTGTTACTATTATTATTATAAAAGAAAAAATATCATTTGTGGTAAGGGTCAGTCAGGACCACAGTTCATGGGAGGCCATGATCAGCAATCCAGGCATGACCTCAGTCCATGGGAAGCTGCGAGGTGATAAAGCAGAAAGACTCTGGGGAGGGAGGCAAGTTAGTAACAAGCATTAATGAAACAAATGCAAAGCAGATGGAGAGAGAGAAGGAAAGAGGAGCACAATATGTCACAGAAGCTCCCCAGCTGCTTCAGCCTATATAGCAGCTTAACTTGGGGCTGGTTTAAGCTTGCCTTGGACCAGCCCCAACTATAAGCTCTATCAGATGGAGAGTTGTAACCCCCCTGTGAAATGTGGAGAAGGGGTCTGCTTCCTGGGCTGTAGTTGGATGGTGGTTCCACAGGAGAGGAGCTTGATAACTGAAGGATCCTTTTTGAAACTTTAGGAACCAAAAGTAAATCTCAGCTTGGGACCACAGTGTTCTAGTTGGATATTGGGGTACTCTGAGCTCTTTAAGATATGCTGGTGCCCGAGCACTAAGCACTTGGTAGTGTTTTCGTCTTATGGAGGATTGGTCTGTTTTGGTTTAGGGCAACCAGATTGTGATAACAAAAAAACCCCCAAACAAATAAAGTTTTCCAACGCATTAATAGAAGTGAATTATCTGTGATAGGTCCTTTTTTGCACTGCACATTTTTTGTTGTTTTGTGGCAGTTTTTCTTCACATTTAACACATTAAAGGCAGCAATACATATTAAAGTTTGCAAATTACAGACATATAAACAGACATTCTTCCTAAAAGCCATTTTGATCAGTTAAACACCTCAAAGATATTCTGAAGCCACTTGTGTTAGACATAAACATTATAAAACTTAATTGTGTCAGTTAGTAACATATTTACCACCACTACAACTGCAACCATCACTGCTAAGAAAAAGACACGAAACACAGGAGGAAAAATCCAGAGCAAAGTTTATAATTGTATTAGAGTGAATGAAGCTGCACTTATTTCTCAGAACTGCAGTACAACTTAAAAAAAACTCGGAGTGGCTGAAGACTTCCTCTGTGGTTTAGAGATAAAAGAATTATAATATTGCACATTTGAGGTTCAGACTCACAGACACACTGCACAATTGCAAACAAACATTAGCAGCATAAGAAGAACTATGGATAAAGGAGAAGTGATTTACACGTTGCTGGAGGTGCTCATTGCTGTTAGCTGCTGTCTTGGTAATTTGTTGGTCATTTTGGCTCTGTGGACCAGTAAAAGCATCCAGCAGCCTACCTTTTGCCTGATTGTCTCTCTGGCTGTGGCGGACTTCATGGTTGGCTGCGTGGCCATACCTTCAGCTGTTGTAGTGGATGGACGAGTGCAGACTTCATTTCACAGCTGTCTCTTCATCAGCTGCGTGGTGATTCTGTTGACCCTAGTCTCAATTTTGACCCTTGTGGCTATTGCAGTGGACCGATACCTCCGAGTGTATATCCCTCTCAGGTAGGACTTTTTCTGATTGTTTTCTTTTTTTTTTAAAGAAAAAGTGATACATTGCTGCTAAGCATAACTTTTGATCAAATTGATCTCATCTTTGACCTTTTTCCATGGCTTGCACTACAAAAAAGGCAATTACATGCTGTTTTTCTGAACGTACCCTGCATCTGATGAATATACAAGTGATGATGCCAATTACTGCTTTTCTCTGTAGGTACAAAAGGACTGTGACACAGAAACATTCTTGGCTTGTGGTTGCTGCATGTTGGCTTGCTGCAATACCACTGAGTTTTGCTCCCATGTTTGGATGGTACAACCATGAAACTTTGTCCAACTCAGTCAACTCTTCTATTCTTTGCCGGTTCGAAGAAGCAATCTCCATGTCGTATGTGGTTTACTTTAACTTTTTCCTTTGCACCCTCACTCCCCTTTTGATGATGACTGCATTGTATCTCTACATTTTCTGGACTATACGGGGAAACCTTCGAGAGAAACCAGGGAGTGTTCTCCCAGACCAGTCTCAGAACTACCTCAGAAAAGAGAAGCAGCTGGCAGGATCTTTGTCTCTTGTCTTGGCTCTATTTGCCCTGTCCTGGCTCCCTCTTCACATCATGAACTGCATTTCTTACTTTGGTGACCCAAATGATGTTTCAGTCGAGGCTTTCTATGTTGGCATCCTGCTTTCTCATGCTAACTCAGCTGTGAATCCAGTTGTGTATGCATTCAAAATAAAAAAGATCAAGACAGCATACCTGAAGATCTGGAGACGGTATGTTGCATGTAAAGAAGAAAATCAAGGATCTCAGACAAGCCAGACCACAGACAACAACCTCAGTAGTAACATAAACACTTTGGCTGAATAAGATTAAGGGAATATTCCCTTGTTTGTAAGCTTCTCTGGAGGGATTTTGAATTTAGTGTTGAACATATATGATTTGAATATAATATGTGCTTATATAAATATATAACAGTATGTAAAGTGAATTGAAATCTAAATGCTAAGTTTTATTGTACAATTAGATAGTATTATGTTTTGATACACTTGACGAATCCAGCCAGGTTTTCAGAAGGACTTGTTATCATTCAAGTATGTGTGTTTGTGAGTTACACATGCCATTAAACATTAGTGTGTGGTGAAAACTGTTTAGGAAAAAGGAACCTTTCTCATGTCTTAAAAGCTCCAGTTTAACACCAGGTAATGGCAATGTTTTTTTCCTTTCTTTCTTTTTTTTAAGTTTAATATTTGTTTTATGTTGCTGAATATTGTCTTTTAGTAAGCATTTTCTCACCTACTTCTGTAGACAGTTTATTAATTTTAGTAATCTTCCAGTAGGTTAATGTGTGATGACAGTGTTTTGGAAAGGCTTTATCTACATGGTCTCATTTCCTGTTTGCGTGCAAGACTTTGAAAGTAACACTTGACACTGACACTTTTATCGGAAGTTAAGCTTATATTCGTAAGTCATTTTTCAATCTGAGTCTGTATTCAAAACTGCCTCGCATTTTTCATTTTCTTTGCTCGCACATCAAGTATGTACATGACTGACTAACAAGATGATTTCAGCAACTTTTTAAAAATAAAGTTAGAGAAATGTCAGCTGTGAAAGGCATTTTAAAAAACTGTAAGCTTGTTGAAATGGTAGAGTGTTTAATAGGGAAGAAGATCACCATATCAATTTATTTTTGTATGACAAAAAAATTTAGTACTTTTCCTCTTTTTCTCTCAGTTTTACTATCACTCTTTGCCTCTCTCTCTAATTCAATTGCTCAATCAAATGCCTCTCAGGCACACTTATTATGTTTCATCACTTCAAAAAAGCAACCATGGGAAGCAACTCAGTATCCCAATACCAATTTATGCTATTAATGTCAACTTGACTAATAGTGGATCTTTGAACTTAACTGTTCTTTATCTTTTACTGTATAAAGTTTAATGCAGAACTAAAACTGACAAAGAGCAACATGATTTCTAATCGCAGAACGGATCTGAAACTGAACTAAACACACACAAACCTCAAACTCACTGACCAAACTGATGATGAAGGAAACTCAAGAAGTGAACTCTGTTGTGCTTAAAGGCAGAGTCAGTTACATTGTTCTTTGCAGCTTGTAAACACAAGGCTTAACACCACCAAAAGTGCACATACCCTGCCTTAGACAGTGGTTGCCAGAACACACCCACCCAGCCCAGTAACCGTTTGCTGCATCTCCTTCATATGTGGCAACAACTATGCTTGCTATGGTAGTAGTTGTTCCTAGCCTTACTCACGGGTGTGGCATACATCGATGACATTACGTGCCTGCTGGCCCCCATCATCATTTTACCTTCTCAAAAATCAGTGCTGTCGTATGGACAGAATATACAGTTACATTCTGCTGCAGGCCTCTCTAGCTGGATCCATGCAGCAGCAGCAACGAGGCCAGCAGTTTAGCTGCAGCACAGAATTGCTGCTGAACACACAGTGGCAATTCATATTCAGTGTGTTGAGAGTAAGGAAGTGTAACCAACAGGAGGATGGAAGAGGATTAGCTGTCAAAGCGAAACACAAATGCCCTAATTTACAGTATTTTTGATGCAAATAGAGAACTTGAAACTTGTATGTAAGGAGTTTACTATTTAACGCTTGACTTTTGTGTGCAGCTCTTCATCTAAAAGCTCTGCCTTGTTCTGTTACTTTCACAGACAGTATAAAACTGCTCCTGCACATTTTTGAAAAAATCCAATCAACATATACTGAAAATTATCTTCATTTTGCACTGTAAATACATTTTTGGTAATCAATAGGGGTAAGCTAACAAGGCTGACTGAGTGATTTGTGACTAACCTACTTAAATATAAAAGGCAACTTGCATTATGCCATTAAATAGTTTTTATCTGAAGCTGCAGCAATGTTCACTTTGCATTAGCAGTAAATGAACACTGTGCTCTACAGATAATGAGTGGTTTTTCATGTAGAAAGCAAGTGTACAGGGGGGATTACTGGTGATGTCACAAGTTTATTAATGTTAGTTGGTGGGAAAATTTCATGCACACAGCAACTTCAGCAGCAACTTAAGAGCCATGCAGCAGTTATGTCTGCCATTGTCAGCTATATACCTGCTTAAAGTAACTTACAGGCCTGTGAATGAATGCACAAACATGTAAAACAAACTTTGTCCGCACTGAATGGCATCACCATGTTTTATCCACTCATCTGTGCTCTGTTATGGGCTGGGGGAAACGCACCAACTGTCAGCCCATAAAGGTTGTTACTAAAACAAAACATTAAAATTCAGGCAGAGGGCAGGGGCTCTGCAGATAGAGTCACAATTACACATATAGAGGGCCCTTTAAGTAATGATTAAGCTGGATTAATTTTGTATGGGTTTATTTTTTTGGTTTTTCAGGAAAATCCTGTTGACCCCTTAAGGAGCAATACCTTTAACTTAACCCTCAACTGTCAAAAAGTGATTTTAAAATGAGTATGATTGGATAATGTTTTCATGTTGTGCAAGATAAGTCTGCTTTGGTTTAGGGCAGCCACAGTGTGAAGACAAAAAACTGTGCAAGTTATATAAGTCGACATTTTTATTTAGAAATGAAATGATAAATCAACAAGTAGATTATTTCCGTATGATTACATTACTTAACTCAATGGTTTTTTGATAATGTCAGACATAAACATCGTAAAACTTGATTGTGTCAGTTGATGATGCATGAACCACCTCCAACACAACTGAAACCATCTGTGCAAAGAAAGACACCAAAAATAAAACAATCAAGAGCAAAGAGTCAAGAATTGCACCAGAGTGAGAAAAGCTGCACTCATTTCTCAGGACTGCACAACAGATTATAAAAATAAAACATGGTGGTAGAGGACTTCCTCTGTGGTTTAAAGATCAATGATAAATTGAATTGCACCTTCAGGTTCAGCCTCACATCAAGACACACTTAACCATTGCCCACAAACATTAGCAACATAAGAAGAACTATGAAGAAAGAGGAAGTGATTTACACGTTGCTGGAGGTGCTCATTGCTGTTAGCTGCTGTCTTGGTAATTTGTTGGTCATCTTGGCTCTGTGGACCAGTAAAAGCATCCAGCAGCCTACCTTTTGCCTGATTGTCTCTCTGGCTGTGGCGGACTTCATGGTTGGCTGCGTGGCCATACCGTTGGCTGTTGTAGTGGACGGACGAGTGCAGACTTCATTTCACGGCTGTCTCTTCATCAGCTGCGTGGTGATTCTGTTGACCCTAGTCTCAATTTTGACTCTTGTGGCTATTGCAGTGGACCGATACCTACGAGTGTATATCCCTCTCAGGTAAGATGATTTGGACATACTGATATTAATGGTTTAGTGTGCAATAAAATTCCATGTTGTTAGGCTCATGCTATTTATCTTGACTTCTGTTTTATTACTTAAACTTTTATTTCAAGTTAGTTGTTGATTTTATTCTGTTCTTCCTAGCTTCACAGTTTATCACCACGCTGTATAATGTTACTGTATCATCTTTTACAAATGTTGCTCTGTATAATCATGTTTTTTGCCTTCTATGTGTTACTACTTTATCACACATATCTGTGTTAAAGTATATTCTACCCCATCTGCCTTGACTGTAAAGCACTTGGTTAACCTCTATTGTTTTTAAATGTGCTATATAATTGTACTGACACGAATTAACTCATGCTACCATACTTTTAATATAATTTCGTAACACTGTGGTCAGAATGCAAAAATACATCACCAACTGATGATATCAACTATCACCAATTTTCTCTGTAGGTACAAAAGGACTGTGACCAAGAAACATTCTTGGCTTGCGGTTGCTGCATGTTGGCTTGTTGCAATACCACTGAGTTTTGCTCCCATGTTCGACTGGTACAACCATGAAACCTTGTCCAACTCAGTCAACTCTACTATTGTTTGCCAGTTTATAGCAGTAATCCCAATGTCATACCTGGTTTACTTCAGTTTCTTCCTTTGCAACCTCATACCATTGTTGGTGATGATTATATTGTATTTCTACATTTTCTGGACTATACGGGGAAACCTTCGAGAGAAACCGGGCAACGCTGTTCAAAACAAGTCTCAGAACTACCTCAGAAAAGAGAAACAGCTGGCAGGATCTTTGTTTCTGGTCTTGGCTCTGTTTGCCCTGTGCTGGCTCCCTCTTCACATCATGAACTGCATTTCTTACTTTGGTGGCCCAAATGATGTACCAGTAATTGCAGTATATGTCGGCATCCTGCTTTCTCATGCGAACTCTGCTGTAAACCCAGTTGTGTATGCATTCAAAATAAAAAAGATCAAGACAGCATACATTAAGATCTGGAGACGGTGTGTTGCATGCAAAGAAGAAAATCAAGGACCGCAGACAAGCCAGACCACAGAAAACAACCTCAGTAGTAACATTAACAGTGTGGCCAAATTAGACTGAAGGAATATTTCCTGATTCTTGTGCATGTTTGTTCTTAAACCCACATAGCTGTGACAGAGACTCTGCTGAAGACCAAATAAAGCACATATTTTCATTGGTTTTCTAATATTTTAATTTTAGTAATTTGGAATGAATACATTTTATTTTTGTAACTTATCCTTTACATTGTAAGAAATGCTACATGTGTCATTAGCCACAAGCCAACTGTTTAAAACCAATTTAAAACTTCTGCATAGCTTTATTTAGCTTTGTATTTTGTTTTGTAGCTATACTTTGTGTTTATTTACTGACTGTAATAAAGTAAACATTTTGTTTCCGCTATAATTCGCTTAACTTGAGTGAATTCTCTGTACTATCTCTGCATTGGCAACACAATATGTTGGATCTCCTCATCTGGGTCAAAAGGGAAACACTACTTCTCAAAATGTGTTCTATAAAAACATACTGATGAACCTATTAGGAAGTGAGAATTTCTGGTATATGTCACAAAGAAAATAGATTTTGTACTTCTGCCCCTAGTCTTGTACACGTGTTGTTGTTTCCTGAAACTATATTAAAAAATATTATTTATTTACTGATTTAGTATCATTTTTCACTCTATAACTGGAATATTAGCATAGTAAACATTTATAGTATCCTATAATATTATACTTTTAGTGTAATCAGTAATTATCTGCCAGGATATATATTAATAATATAATATTTATGCTGATTCAAATTATTTTGTTCACATATCATCTCTCTATCTTCTCAGTTAAAACTGTTGACAGTGAGAGCTTGTCAGAGTGGCTCATATATTGTTTCTTGAAAAGATAAGGTGATTAAGGTAAGTGAGGGGATTACAGCAATCTGTACAATAATCCAAACTTTTAATGAAGTTCTGAAGATATCATAAACATATTTGGATTACACCATACCACAACCAAAAAAAAACTGTACAGCCTATTCTACTATAAATATTAAGACTAAATGGGAAAAGATTAAATATCCTAATTATAAAAGAAGAATAGACCAACAGCAAACACAACACACTGCTTTGATTTTGAGGATATGCACAGAGTAATCAAACTGGCTTTCAGCAGTCATGTTGGAGAATATGTGGAAACAAAGAGGAAAACCACACACACATTTTTGGAAGTGTTCAAAACCACAGCCATTCTAGAAAAATGTGCATTTTATAACTAAGGGCATTCAGGGACATGTAATTCCTAAGTAATGAAAAGTTATGTACCTTGGAAATCTACATGACTGTGTCAAAGTCAGTGATAGACATTTAAATAGGATATGATTGACCGCAAGCAAAAGGGCAATAACAAGAAACTCGTAAAAGACTGAGCCTCCTACTATTGCACAGTGGTTAGAAATTTTTAGAGAAGTCTACGTGATAAAAACAGGCCTATCAGCTCTGACTGCTAGTAAACGGAAGTCATTGATGATTGATGACAATGTGTGAAACTGTGATTCAAGCATCAGCTAAAGGTTTAAGCAAGTAATAAAACACAAATTTGGACAACTCATCATTATTAGACAGACTGACAACATTTTCAGTAGACATGCATGCAATTTTCATACAAATTCAGAAATTACAGTGAGTAATGAATGTTTTGTCTTTATAACTCCGTCTTTCTCTGTTTATCATTTGCTGATCATGCAGAATTTTTTGAAGATTCTTTGGAGAGGACAAACTCCACTGAAGAAGATATTATCATAGAAGGACAGAGGGTGAACAGATTGTGAAGCACTCTGAGGAAAAATGTGATTTTCTTATACTGGACTAAATAAATAAAACTGATTTTAATTAACTGATGATCTGACCCAATGGATTTTCTTTAAAGAGTAACAATAATGTACTTTAGATACATATTTAGGGTGTTTGATCAGAAAATGATTATGCTAAAAACTTAAAATCCATTTTAATACCTTAACCCCTGAATATGTGCTTTTGATCTTTGGGAAGTGTGTACACAAACCATCCTCTGTATTTCTTTATTTTCTATCTGCATCTGGAGCTTGTGTCTTTTTCTCTCTTCTCTCCCTTTGCAGTATTATCGATACAGTTGTAGAGAGATTCACACATTTACCTAAAGGGAAACAGTCCTGGCTAAGTTTATGACTTTTATTTAAATTGGTAAGCTATTATTACTTTTTAAAACAGATTACTGGCAAAAGATGGGGGAAAAAAAGATTATTTAGGAAAACCTTTAAATAAAGGCGCCCCTACCCTTACCTGTTGTCTTCATTATGCCAAATTAAGCAAAACTTATTACTTTTTTGCCAAGTTTCGGTCAGGAGCCGAGGATTGTCTCTGAGCATGAATCAGTGGGCGTTTTATATCTTTCTCCCAGGATCTCTCACATTCCTGGCGAGTCATTCGTCTTGTGTGTGTTTGTGGATGGATAGTTTCCCCAAACTGCATCCGGTCTGGTCTCACAAATCACGGACGCTGGGATTCCTGGTGAACGGTATGCGGATATATCGCGTTTAGGAAAACCGGAGATCCCATACATTTTAACATCTAGCGCAATGACCCTTGATGGTTCGTGGTTTTTAAATCACAGCGATGCACAAACTTGACGCAGATTGCACCTTCACTGTTTCGCCGTTGGATAACTTACCTAAAAATCAAAGATAACCTAACATTACTTGCCAGCGCAGTAATTAGGTTAACGTTTAACCATCGAAATCATTAAAGTTAACTTTTAAACAGGCGTTTGCTTTGATGACAGTATAGTTTACACCACAGTCCATTTAGCGCAGTTTAGGACTGTGTTGCTCTGGTTGCTCTTCAACGAAGACCTGGGTCCGTCTAATTAACGTAAGAAATTGAGCATTTTCAATAATGACGCATGTTTTATTGCAGCCAGTGTAAATCAACGTCACTTTAAAAGTTTGCACATGTGTTTGGCAGCTTATTAAAACAAGTAAATCAAACGGGCTGCTGGAACAATAGCTACCACATTACAAGCCTTTAGCCTACTTAATAACAAGGTTAACGATAAAAAGACATGGAGCAAACAACTTTGTTAGTTAGTTTAAGATCATGTTAACTGTTTGGGTTTTATTGGGTACAATCAGCGCTTTGACGAAATCATAATTTTAGCTAATATCTAGTTACAATGCGGTGATTTAGCTTCTAGCACTGAGTTTAAAGTCGGCTAAAGATTAGGCTAGCAGGGGAAACTCAGTAGATATGCTCACCATTCAAACAAATGGTGTCCAAAGGTTAGACCTGACCTGCCTCTGGAGCTGCAGGCCTGCAGGCTGATGGCTGAGGAGATTATTCTGTTAGGCCTTGTTTCTTGCTTTTAGATTATTCATGCAGACAAGGAAAATAATCCTCAGCAAAAACATCAGTGTTGCGAATAAATGAGCTGTTTAATATCTATGTTGATACTGTATATTTACAACACTTAAAGGGAAGTCATAAATATAGCTGTCCGTGTAAATGTCTCTTCTATAACACTGTTTACTGATTTATGACACGTTTTACTGCAAGTACAAACTACATGTACAATACACAAGAGAAATGAGTATTAGTAAGGCAGTTCAGAGAAACTTTATGAAAAAATGGAAGTTTTGAATTCAAATTTTTACCTCAGTAAAAGCGCATAAGTATTAACATAAAAAAAAGTACCAGAAATCAGAGTATTTGTAATACAGAATGACCCCTTTCAAAATAATAATATACTTTTGGATTGTTATTATTGATGCTTTGTTGTGTAAACACAGAGTTTCCTCATTAGCTGTTGTAGCTTGTAGAGGGAGAGCTCATTTAACTGCTGCAGGACTGCTTTATTTAAAACTACACTTTGTATTTTATCAGTTAATCTTTGTTGATCAATAGTTATATCTGCATTAGTCTCAGTTTCGTAAAAGCAACTTCAAGTGACCTTCAATGAAAATTATTACTTGTTGCAGCACCATAAAGCTTAGTGGGGTAAACTTTTCCATTTTGATCTTTTATTTTGTTTATATAGTTTCCTCCGATCATGCAGCTGACGATCCGTCGATTCTGTCCCTCAGACAATGACAAAGTACGGACCCTGTTTAGCACAGGCACCCTTGAGCACATACGAATATGTTTTCACAACGCCATGACCAGCCCTCTCTACATCACCATTACCCTGGCTCTGTGTGTTGCCGGCCTCCTCTACGGCTCTGTGTTAGGGGCTGTGGTGTTACCAGGAGCCTGGGTGAGCTTTGTCTACTACTGCTGCTACGAACTGTATGCCGCCTATGTCAGGGAGCGACTCCGGACGGACATGCTGGACATCCCTGGGAACTTTCTTAGCAGACCAGATGACTGTTTCTGGGTGGCAGAGGCTGAGATTAATGGAAGGGCCGAGCTCATTGCCATGGTGGCTATAGCAACTGATGTAAATGGGGGAGAAAAACACGCGGAGCTGTTCAGAATGATCATCTCACCATCATGCAGACGGATGGGTTTGGGCACCAGGATGGCTCAGACTGCTCTTGACTTCTGCAAGGAACGAGGCGTGTCCGAGGTGGTGCTGGAGACCAGCAGCACCCAGAGCCCTGCTGTGGCACTGTACAAAAAAATGGGGTTCAGTCATGTTTGCTCACATCTCGAAACACAGTCTCCAAGTTGGATTGTAAGAATGGCCAGGGTCAGAGTAATAAGAATGAAAAAACGGCTCTAGACCTTCAATAACCCTGATCGGCCACATGTTTTGATGTTCATGTTATGTTCCTCTTTTTCAGTGATTTTTCAGTGAAAACTCTGCCAAGTCAGAGCAAAAAGCATTTTTTCATGTACTGTATGTACTGTGAGTGTTCTGTGAATGTACTAATCTTAATGTTTAAAACTTGACGCTGTTGCTCTTGTAAGCGTAGGGGACCAATACTCACCTTCTGATGATTGTCGCGATTCTTTTTTTCGGTTTGTAAATGATTTATTACATGTGATTTCAAACAAAAACATACAAGAAATAAAACCACAAAGGTTGTATACTGTTGTGTTTTGCTGTAACACATCGTCCTCTTTCTTACCCTCACAGTCTTTGACGGCCACACTAAGGCCCTAAAGTAAGTTGATGGTGGACAGTAAATGTAGACATCTGTGTAGTAAAAGAGATTTTGGACCCACTCACAATCTTGAGAAGGAGTCCAATCGAACAAAAACACCTGTAAGGGCGACCAATTTGTGTGTAGAGCCTTTTAATATCATTATTTAATTTCATGGTGAAAACAACAGTGTATTCAAACAAATGCCTTGTTCTGCTAGATTATTATTAGCAATTCATATTGAGTGAACTGTTGTGAATATTAAAAAATCCATCAGAGAGCCAACATGTAAATTAAAAGGAACCTGAAATTATTTCTTTATCATCATTTACACCAGTGCCATTCCTAGTGTGATGTGTGAAAATTACCTTGATGGAAGCGAGAAATATTTTTTAAAACACACACACACACATTTTCAGCTTAAAATCTGTAGTTAAAATTCTATAACTCTTTTATATCTTCACATGCATTCTATAAAAAGGATTCGTAGTTTCAACAATGATCTCAACATCGGTTTGTTCACAGACAGCCTTGTACAGGACAAAATGGGGAATCTACTGACCAAAGGCATGTTCAAAGATTTTTGTTAAAAGGTAAAGAGGTTGATTTGCACACAATGAACAGTAGAGGGAGCCATTATGCAAGTAACACAAATGCAGTTGTCAGTAATGCCAGCCAGATGTTCCTCAGTATTCATGGTATTTACGGTACACCGTTATGAGTCATTAAAAACCAACCAGTGAGAATCAAAGCAATTGATGTTGGAATGATAAGTTCAAATGTATGTGTCCTCTTAGACAGTTATTAGCTGTTTTGCATCACTTTTACTCCGGTAAAGCAGAAATACCACACCCCTCCATCATTTGATTGGGATGATTTATTAGGGACCAGGTGGTGAGGTCTAATTTCACATGCATAAACTATATCAAACTTGACAGATAGGTCCCATGCTGAACATCCTCAGCTGCAAACACAAGCCAGTAGTCCTGATGGTGGTGCTACAGTGACCGTCTAAATTTCAGAAATTAAAAATTCATAACTAATCAATCATCTTTGCTACCACATTGCAAATATTTATATTTGTTTTAATGTAAATTTTTTCATGATTTCACGTTCCTCTAACTTTGAAAGCTTTAAATAATCATTGTTCCAAACAGTTTTGCTCTTCTTCCTACTTTTAGATCTTCCTCCTCCTCTCTCATCTTCCACTATGTTCTCTTCCTTCTCAAAATGCCTAACCCCCACCCATTGCTGCCCAGCATGCTATAACTTTGTAATTTTTTATTTGACCACTGGGAGGAGCCAAATATTTGAAATCCTGGACATGGTAACTGTAGGCACTATGCATTGAACTAGTTTGTCAAGTTACTACTTCGTTGTGAGGCTTGAACTGAAAATGACATGACATAAATCAACACTGACAGAAATTGGAGGCACTAAGGGGAGCTCTCATGTTCTTTTCATGTTTACACTGCATGACATTCCTCCAAATGCTCCATGTTTCTTCCCACAGGGTAATTTGTCTGCATCTTTGGCATAAACAGTTCAATTTTGGGGGGCAAAACAGTGCCTAATTTTGAAAAAACACTGCCCAGGTACACACACAAACATTCAAATACAAACAAGCACATGCACATACCTATCCCACGTGTGTTTTTGTGCTGATGGACTCAACAAGCAGAAGATCAATCAACAACTCACCCAGCAGGACAGATGGCCGCTGGCCTCATCCAACTAATTTACTACCTGGTGGAAAAACCTCTAAAATGATCCAAGCTTTTAATGAATATTTTCTGTGTAGTTCACAGTGTTGTTGCTTCTACTTTAAAGGCCCTTAAAAGGTATTTTCTCAATCAGCCTAAATAAACACTTTTCCGTCTGTATTACTTTTTTCCATTACTTTATTTACTGGTCTGTAAGGGGGCGGGTCTCATTTGGGAAAAGGTGATGTCACTTGCGTCTGTACACCTATCAGGACTGAACAACATTCAGTTCTGATGAAAGATCTGATGAAACATCATGTAAAACTGATTAGGGACAGTAATTTTTGCTCATTTTGTTTTGAGTATTTACCACGAGTAATTTCACATTCTTGTTTTTTGAACGATATAAAACTTTGAAAATACAGGTTGAGGTTTTACAGATTGTGCGTTTAAACAGAGCACGACTAGCTGTTTTCCCTTGTTTACAATCTTTGTGCTAAGCTAAACTAAGCTAGGTTGCTAGTATTGTGGCTATGGTAAGAGATGGAGTTGTTCTGAATGGCTTAATATTTAGAGGTGTCTTTAATTTTTTGTTTTTCCTAATTATATAAATAAGAGGGCCAGAAAATTCCACACACCTCAAAAGTCCAGCACCACACTGTTAAAATTTCCTCAATAATAACAACCATACTGAGTGGCTGAGTTTAAAATATGTTCATTTTTTTACAGATATCTGCAGGAACACTTGATAATAACAATCATCATCTGTATTTTAATGTTTAACTTGTTTATGTGTTTCCTATAAATAATTAATTGACAAACACTTGTCGGCTTTGTCCTCTTAGCAACACTGACAATCATTAGCCTAGCAAGTGTCATTAGAAGAGATGGACTCTCTGCACATCTCCTGTCCATCTCTCTGAACTTCCAAAACCCCCTTCTTCACATCCGTGTACCCACAAAACCAACACATGACACTTGTTTTGAGTTCATCTCTACACACATTTCAGGTGAATGACACTTGGCAGCTCCCCAAAGCAAAGAGTGTGATTGGGAAATGAGAGGTAAAGTTACTCCTGCCTGTGTTATAACACTTGGCAGTGTTTTTGTGTGCTCTATCTGTCCCTCAAAGGCTTTGAGTTCAACACTTGTGAAAAAGCCAAACAAGATCGCAATATTGAATCTGTGTCAGTTGTTGAAGAGGCTGAGCGGACAAACATTATCAAGGTTTGTACTGTTTGAGTACAGGCATGAGAGTCAACAAGCAGCATGTGTACACTGTGTGATATTATCCAAAGAAGGGAAAACTGTTTTCACACTGTACATTTACAGGTATGCTAGAAACATTGTTATATGAAGTACGTGCATTGCACGACTGAAAATAAGTCACTTTAAACTCATCAGTATGAGAATGAGAAAAAAAAACCCTCTTCTACCATGTAACTAAAAGAAAACTATAGATAAGATAAAAAAACAAGTTTCAAACATATAGGAACCAAGCAAGAAGCATAAAGATGATATAAAAATAAAGATTTTTCAAAAAATAAAAAACAAAGCTCTAGAACTAACTGCAAGATAAAAATAGACATTAGACATTAAGACATGAAAAACACGAAGTAGTCATGTAAAGTTAAACATCTACATGTATCAGTATAAAGATTGCTCTTTGGTTTATCTTTGGATGAAATTTGGCAATATTTTTTATTTCTTTTGGTCTAAAAATTTAATCATCATTTTTCTATTCGTCTGGGTAATAAAAAGATTAGATTTTTATTAACATTACTGTCTTTAAATTGGGTTATCTGTATACTTTAAGCAGAACCAGCTGTAAATCTTTACTCTAGAATTTAGGCAACAGCAAATTAGGACCTTTGTTCTACGAAGACATAAGTTATGGCAAAAATTTCTATCAAAAATATTCATCCCTAAACACTGAATAAGCATTACATTATCAATCTCGGCGTAATTCACACCCTGATTTAACTCAGAAAACCTTGTGATCACTTATTGTATCCAAACAAAAAATATGCTTCATTGCAACATAGTTTGCAAAAGGACAGTATTTATTATGAAGACAATATCCAACACAAATTTTGAGATACAATTTAATCATTTTTTTAAAATTAGTTAAATAGGAATATGTACATATATTTGTATTCCGATTGCTTTGCTTTCATGTCATCATGATTTTCCAAATCTACTGTCTTTACTAGAAAGTTATTTCACTCTTTTTCGTGCAAGTGTGCAGAGAAGTCACCCACTGATGACTCCTCACTGTCTTAACACTTAATCATATTTATGTTAAAATCAGATTTTAACTAAAGTCAGGATTAATGACTACAGACTACAGAGCAGCTTCTTCCCTCAGGCTGTGAGACTACTTAATGCATCATCTGCACTCATCCATGTTTGATAATTTTATTTATTTTATTTTTATGCAATCAAATAATCAATCAAGAGGGAACCACATTTTGTTTGTTTTGTTTGTTGTATAATGACAAATAAACGTCCTTGCATCCATGTAATAAATTAGAGATACTAACAGCAAGGTCCAAGGTAGGAGGTGAGAAAGTTCAGAATTGTAACTTCACAGAGATGTGACTTTGCTTAGCCACAGCGGGATTTAAATGCCAAACACACTAAAATGTGCAGTCTGTGGATGCAAAGTGTCACTAACCACTTTGATCCGGACTGAACCTTGTTTGAGAGGTTGTGTCAGAAACTGAGTTCAAAAGATTTTTGAGGGTAATTTGCAAACTTTGACTTTTTTATAAAGGAGTACAGTAAGAGGATTTAACCTGGGGGGAAAGAGAAAGCACATCAGTTGGTTAGATGCCATATTTTGAAGTTCGGTGCAAAGTTACAAATAATCAGTAGGATTTAATTTAATTGAACAAACTTGTCTTTTATTTTTTCTTTAATTCATGTCCATGCAGAGGCATTCTATAGATTAAAGATCCCCTGCACTCAGAGATGTATTTATGTAATTTTCTTTTTCAGCACCTCTGCTGGATGGAGTGTGGATCAATAATGAGGGACCTTGCTCATACATCTGGCCCTTGTGTGAGCAAAAATGGGATTTTCAGTTTTGCAGATATTGAGTTTTGTTTAGTTGTGCAGTCATAACATTCCGCTCTGAGATAGTAGTTTTAGAAACTCTGTAACAATTCTGATGGATTTTTTTCATAGACTTTGTCAGTTATTTATTAAGATGACCTAAAAAAGATGATGACAGAAAAAGAAAGGCAGATGAAAGCAGTAAAAAGAGGAGGTGTCTGTTAAGATTTTTAGAGATCTAGGTCATGGTTATCTAATAAAGATCTGAATGTGGGACAACTGGACTTGGTTACAGATTATTGAAAAATGTTTCATCTGTTATTTAAGGGACTTATTCATGTTCACATGGACGATGATGATGAGTCCCTGATATTTGACCTATGTGGAGTCATTATCAAGGTCATCAGCATCCTCGGTTCCTTATGGTCGTTACAACACTAAAGAACAAAGGGCATCGGTGACCTTAGTAACGACTCCACAGAGGGTGAACATCTGGGACTTGATAGCTACTTGGATGTAATGCAAAACGTTTTCAAGTACCTGCAACCAAATCCAGTTGCCCTATATTCAGACGGCCTTTAGTGAGCAATGACAGTGGATATACAGGGATATGATACTCTGCTCCCGGTTGGATTTTAAACAAGAGATCAGAACACCATGGCTATAGCTCCAGCTCCAAATAATGACCCTGCCCTAGATCTCAGGTTCATTTTCAATGCTTATGGGACCAGAGCAGACCAGAAAGCCACACAGTTGCTTCATAATCTGATGTCAAGTAGGCAGAGTCTGAAAAGAGGTGTAAATCAATTACTACAAATTAATGCAATGCAGCTGTTGTCTTATCTTACACAACAGACAAACACTCGGACACACACATGTGTGCACGTGGTCAACAAACAGAACATAAGTACACCGTATCATCATACGCTTCTTGTTGCCCTGGCAGAAAAATGATCGAATTTGCACAAAAACAGAGGTCAATACCTGGGTTCACACAAACACACACATGTACAGACACAAACACACACAACTTTGTACACCTGTATTCATGGAGACCTTTACTCTGTCCCTACGCTAACCCTAACCCTAACCCTAACCCTTAAACTAAGTCTTAACCCTCAAATAGTTATTTAAACTTGCGGGCTCCAACATTATGGTCTCCGCATATACACACACCTGCAAACACAAACTAGTCGACACATGAACTGACAGTTGCCAAAATGTGTAATAGTTATTTGATCAGGTCATGTTGACAGATTGACTCTTTAATGATAAACAGATGGACATCTCCACGGGGCCCAGCAGGCCGCAGGTCCCTGGCTTCCTCTGCGGCCCGTTAACAGAGAACATAGCTCAGGTCAAACAAATAAACATGCTGCCGGTGACACACAGAAACCTCCCTTCACTGAGTTTAACATTTGTGTTTTTTTACCGTAAATGTTTTTCTGACCCTGTGACCTTCTGAGCCCAAAGCTTGATAAGGCATCAGTGGGTTTAAAAAAAGGAGCAGTTCAACAACTTTTACTCGGTTTTTGCCCAACATTTACTCATTGTCCAACATTAGCGATGGCCCAGGGCAAGTTAATTGGCCGGTTATTGACCCATCAGGACTTGTGACTTAGAAATTATTGTTTGAGCATCGTTACATAGCTACTTCCTAAATATACGGTGCGTCTGAAAGGGTGCGTTTGATTTATTGTTCCTTGCCAAATTTGTGGCCTGGCTCGATACTCAAGATGTCATAGAAAGAACAGATAATAACTACAACAGCAATGATGATGATAATA
>JAQNCA010000014.1:6788956-6800914 GCA_029783725.1 Acanthurus tractus
ATATAATAATAATAATAATAATAATAATAATAATAATAATAATAATAATAATAATAATAATAATAATAATAATAATACTATGGGGGATGCGGCTTCCTACTGCATGTTGAATCAGTGGGATGCTGAATTCAAACATGGCTCTGTAAGTTCACTCCTGTCCTGGTTACTGTCACCACAGAGGAGACCAGTGACAGGACCAGCTCGACAGATCAACAAGTAGCACAGAGAGCACAGTGATTCAAAGCTGTGTGTCTTCCAGGGACATGTCCATGCAGTTATCTGCCATGAACTCCAAACAGGGACAAACTTTTCAAGACAGATCCTGAGAGTAACTTTTTACAGCTAAAAACTAAAGACGAATCTCAACTTATCCTTGATGACTGGATGTAACGTATGATTCTTTTTTGATTGACTAAATGTGTGGTTCTGCTCTTTATGTGTTACAGTCACATACACAAGATGTTATCTGTACATTTGTTGAAGTTGCCTCATTTGTCTTGACTGAAAAAACACATTTTCACCCTCGCCACTGCGGGTCAAAACTTGTTTGAAAAAATGTTTGACTGTCTGTTTAAGAGCATTTCAGCCTTGTTGAATGGCAAGATGTTTTATTTTGTGATTTGAGTATGGCAGCGAACTGGAGTGACTGTGTTATTCTGCTGCTGTTGAAACACAAACACTTTTTTAAGTGGAAATTGTGTAAGTGTGGATGTCCCCAAGGCATGCAGCTATGATTTCTCATGTCACTGTTTGGCATGCCTGTTTTATTACTGCCAGTCATAAATAATGGGCATAGTCTTGAATATCAGACATGGTCATGAATCTATTTATTCGTTACTAATTAAAAATGCTTTCTTTGTTATGAAGAAAAGCAGCTACATAGTGAAGACAATAACCAAGTCACGCTTGAACCACTGAGGCTAATCTGTTTATCATGTTACTGTGATAATGCAAACTTGACTGTTTGGAGACCCTTTTTTGTTTGTTCTGAGAGTAAGAGTATAAGTACAGGTTTTTATTTGCTTTTACCATGAGCAATTATAAAAGAAATGACATGTCTTTTTTAACAGATGGATAAATCGCTGCGGAACATCCAGATACAGGAAACATGATAACTTTGACATATGTGCTTTCTCCTGGTGGGTTTATTGAGGGTAAGAGGTTTCAAAGCAAAAAAGTACTGCACGTTATCACTGTCACATCAATGCAAATAGATGTTTAGGCCACCATGGGCAAAATGTGTGTGTAAGTGTGTAAGTGTATATGTATGTGTGTGGTTTTGGGGGTTGGGGGGGGTCACTTTCCACCCCGTTGGCACAAGTGAGGTCGATCGGTGCATGTTTTTTAGCTCATTCACTCATTTACTTACCACCACCACCACCCCTTTCACCCTTCGCACACACACACACACACGCGCACACACACACATACAGAGGCTGTAAGAGTTCAGAGCAGGGTACACAAGGACCCCTCTGAACTCAACAAGCTGGCTCCTTTCCAACGCATATCTCACCTCAGTTGCACAGCTCATAACAGTCTCTGTGCCCTCCTTACCTTGTACACACACAGGCAAACACACACAGGCAAACACACATACACAGTCACCCACACACACACACACACATAAGTGAAAAACACAAGTTAATATACTGCGTGCCTTCCAAAACAACAGTGTTAGCCCTGCCCAGGCGTACTAAACAGCATTTTAAAACCCTCTTTTGATCAGACAGGATGACCGCGGGGCTTCTTTTCTCTGCGACATCAACACACAGCGTTGGCACGGCCTATGCCCTGGCACCAGAGCCAGACAGATGTTGTAACAACCAGCGTGAGTGATGAGCTGGTTAAAACCACATCAGACTTTGTAAACACGAATGAAGATGATAGAAAAACAGGGACATGGAAAAAACAAGGGGAGGAAGTCTGTGAATTGTTCAGAATCACATACGCAGTCACGCACAGATCACCTGTGCGCATGTTAAAACGTGCATGTGGGGTTGTGTAGCATGCGGTGTCAAGAGCACAACCGTATACACAAAAGCCTACTTTTTTTTCTCTTTTTTTTTCTGTAGCATTTTTTAAGCAAGAAACACAAAGTCCTTTGGAGCGGAAGGGAAGGGAACTACAACAACAAGAGTTAAGTACATAACAGCAGCATTACGATGCCAAAAGAAAACAATAATAATGCAAAAAAAGGGATAAACAGTAAAAACAATTAATAAACTAAAGCCATCAAATCAAATACAACAGGGCATAAAAACGATAAGACAATCAAATGAATAAAATACTTATAAGCTACTGTAATTTTTTCAAACTTGTCCTTTTAACTTTTTTTTTTTTTAATCTATTATAAGATTGCTATATGGTCACATGTAATTTTCTAGTTTAGTATTTGCAGTTGGGGAATACAACTGTATGTCATTCCAAAACCTTATGTTGTAAAATGACACTAAAATATTCCTAAATCTTAAATTGTAAAGCTTGACAATTAGAGCTAAAATCAAAGTGCAGCTGAGGCTGATGATCATTAGTTTTGCATGAATTTGGTCTTACATATTAAAATTTTGACTGATGAAGACTCTGGATAAAAAGCTAATTAATCACATTAATTACTGTTCATTCTGGTTGAAACATGACTGTCTGTAACAAATTTCATTGCAGTACATCCAGTAGTCTTTGACATGATTTGATTAAAAAAAACAGAAATGCCATCCATAGACCCACACAGCTAGCATTAATAAAAATGTTCGAACTACCTGCTGGCTCTAGTTTTTAAGGCACCTGAGCAACATCTGGAGTTAAAGATGTAAAACACATATTCCTGCTGCTGATGGCTAAGGATATCCAAAATCCACCTGTGATGGCATTTCAAGAGTGACTAACTTTCTCATTATGACATATTTCCACTATAAACAGGATATACAGGCGGGAAAAACTTAATGGGAGCAACTTAATTGGACTATTGAAAGGTGGGTCATATTGTAATGATCACGGGGGGCTGCAGTGTTGCTAATATTAGTGTTACAGAGTTTGAGGCTAAAATTATCCTTTTTTCCTTTATCACCCCCTGTTACAATAGGAGGAACAGCAGGTGGTTGAAGGAGATGGACTGAGATGAAGAAAATGTCACCCTCAGACTAAGCCCATATATGTTTGAGCCTTTTCCTTACTGCTTCTCCTCTCTTCTGAAAAGAATCTAAAAGGATTAAAACAACATTTTCTTAATTTCAGGTGGGCTTCAAAAGTTAAAAAACTTACAGGTTCATTGTGTAGGAATAAGTGGCATCTAGTGGTGAGGTTGCAGATTACAAGGAACTAGATATACCTCCACTTACCCTTTCCTCCTTGTAGAGACATGGTGGTGAAAGTACTCCACTCCCTGGTCTCATTCTAAGGGAATAAAACACAGTAATTCTACTTACTGATTACACACTAATGGACATAGAAGTATATTATATTCCAATACTGGAATATTCTGCCTTAATCTTATACATTGAACCTTTCATTTTATTCTTAAGAGCTGTTTTGATTGACATAAATGGTAGGAATAAGACCTGATAACATAAAAGTGGAGAAACTCAGCCAAAAGGATTGTGTTTCTTTCAGAGGTCTGTGAACGTGCATCAGTCTCAGCTTTGAAAATTGCTTTCTAGGGACTTGAGCAGGCAGAAACCCATAAAAACATCATCTTTTGACAACACAGCAGCTATGTATGCCTGCGCAATGAGAAAAATGACCATTTTGTTTTTTTCCTTCTCTCGCCATCTGTTTTCCCTCACCATTTATCTTAATAAGTTCAGCAAATGTCCTTGAAGTGATCAAGACATGCCTTGCACAATATCTACAGCAGTAACAGTAGTTGTAATAACATGTTCTGCCTTAATCTTTGCCCACAAGTCAACATCTTCCACGCACAAAAACACTTTTCCACTAACAGGGAGTTCAGTTTGAGCTGCTGCGGTGTCTCAACATGCTTGTTTTGAGGGTTTTTTATGCCCATTTCCGAGTTTCCTCTCCCTTGTGTTTACTACGTCATTGAGCAATGTGGTTCTCTTCCCAATGAAACCCGATATTGTTACTGTACTCTCAGGAATGTTTTTCACCCGGTGAGAGGCAGGGTGTGTTCACATCTCCCTGCCTGTTCCTGAAAAGCATCCGTTTGAGGCTCCACTGTTTGCTCGCTCTCCCTTTATGAATGAGAGAGGTAACACATGCCACATGTCATGCAAAACTGAACACACACCTTTTCCTGGAAGAGTGTCTGAGGGCTTTTCTCTGCAGCCTGGTTTTCTGGTTATTGTAGTACCAGATGTTAAATAAGTGCTTAAACTGTCCATCATTCTGTAGTAAACAACACTGCCCTCCAACAAAGAGGTGTTACCGTACGCTGTTATTCTTGACAGAAACAGATGGAGTGACGGTAGTAAAATAAACTCTTCATCTCTGAAACCCCATCAGACACAGTATTGATTGCATCAAATTTGTTTGGTTTGTCCCTTCATCTAAACTTAAACCCAATCAATTATCTCTGCAATGCCTAATTAGAAACTAACATAAGACTAACTGGCTGAAACTATGGAAAATACAGTTCAAAAAAGAAAGGAACACTGTGTAATGGGGAACAGACTTGTACATAAACTGTTCCCTCACAAAACTGCGGCTGGGTATTGAACCTCAATACTTTCTGAGTAAACAAAGTGGACAAAAATCAAGCTGAGAAGTGAAAATTGGCCAATATTGAAAGATGACATAGAATTTGACTTAAAAAAAGCTTTACCAGATTAAAAAAAAAGATTTTCAGGAATAGTTTTGAACCTCTCAGCCATATATTATATGTGCACAGATTTTATCTGGCTGTGATTTCGATGATTCAGTTTGTGCTGAATGATTCTTCTTACTACTTTTTTATTCTCTGATTGTGTATTTTCTATTCTTAGGTTTAACTTTTGATCATAAAATCTCAAACCATTTAAGAAGCCACTATGTGATATCTACAGTAATGCGTGTGGGACACATATTAGATGCTGAGTCAAAAAAAAAAAAAAGACAACCTGCACATGTAATTCACACCACAAAACGTTATTATGGCTGATGACAGGGTCTCAATCCAACTCCAACAGGCCAACAATCTGTGGGATTACAGGTGTGGTTAATCAGACAAACGACCCAGGGCGGCAGATAAAAACAGTTAAAAGCTCAATAAAAACACCTTATATTAAATTGCCCTGAGCAGTCCGTCTATTTAACCACATGGCATCACAGAGCTTGTCAGCCTCCTGTAGATTATGTTATAAATATGGGCGTTTTCTCGCTCTGAAGGCAATCTGAGTTGATAAAGATCCAAGTCGGATTAAACTGTTGTCAACAGTCTTATTAAAGTTTTGTGATACAGAGTAATTTTGCAGGCAGTACTTTTCTTTTATCAATGCTGTTAATCAGTGAGCCTTGCACCAACATGATGTGTGCATGATAGCTCTCCTTCATCATACACTGCATCACCATTCCCCAACAAAATATATACATTTGGTACTTTTTTAAGCAACTGAAGAGATTACAGCAAAAAGAGGCATAAACTGGAGGTCAGAAACTCAGTTAAATACTGCAAAAGAAAAAAGGCCTCAAAGTATAAGACACGTCATGTTTACTATATTAATATTTAACTACAACAATTTCTTTTTCTCACCCCTACAAAATCATTCGCTCTTGCCCTCAGGTGACTCTAACAACTCTAATGATTTTTGTTTCAACACCGATGACCCAGGGGTATCAATGACCTTGAGAACGACTTCAGAAACATTAAAGCTTGGACTTCCCGCCAGTGGAATAAAACTAAAAAAGCTCCTTTGATGAGTGGCGAAATGTTTTCAAGTTCCTACAACCAGGTCCAGCTGCCCTGGATTTAATTGTCCTTGGAAAACCACAACGCTGATGCTTGAAACAGGAGCCTTGTGAGGAAAAATACATATGGAATTGATGGGGAGGCAAGAACTTTTCTGAATCCAAAAACAAAGTTTAAATTGATTTATTGATTACACAACTTAAATTTGACTCTTGTTTTAGTAAACACTCAGGCTGAGCTACAGTACAGAACAAATACCTGTTTTTGGTATTGCTCATGGTTTTGCTCACTGTCAATAAGGGCCTGCCGAAAGATTTTTCTTTGGTCATGAACCACCGTGAAGAACACATGGGGCAGTTCGAGACATGCTCGTTCACTCAACGCCTCACTTGGTTTGAATTTTGTTGTACAAACCTATCTTTGTTCGGCTTTGCACGGCTTCCTTTGAATGCCCACCATCAGGCGGGCTGACAGGACATCGGCTCATGATGACATCCACCCAGAGCTTCTGTCTATAGTGATAAGATAACAGGCAGGGCAATGAGTTGATGGGGCGAAGGGGATACACTGTATCTGGAGGTCAAAACTTTGACAAATTTACCTGTGAGGCTAAGGTCAGTGAAGAGGTCAAACTGTACCAGAGTGTGCCAACGATGTAATAAACAAGTTGATGTGGGGCCATGGATGATGTGGTGACATAACAACCAAAGAGTAATCATAATGTAATAAAAATTTGGATCGGTACATTTAAGGCTCCCTTTAAAAAAACTGTTTTTATTTATTTAATGGCATCCTAGCATTACAGAATCATCGTAGTCTTAATATTAAAGTTGTCGTTATCATATTTTTGCAGACAGGAAACTTGACCGATGACAAACATCTCACAGAAAAGCCTCATAGTAGCCTCTGACCTCGTCAAATACTACTGCACTTGATGCACTCGCTCAGTAACCAGCCTTTAAATTCCACAGACAATGGTACCTGTTAACCTATTGGCTTTGTCGTTGCAAAAAGTAGGGCAGCGCATACAGTAAGTCTGTGTCTTCACAACATCACTTGTTACCTTTGGTCAGACATTCTTTGCTCTTTCAAGGTGGTCCTGCACTTCAACCAGCAAAACAAATAAAATGAAGTCAAGAAAAATCAGTCAATGATGGTTAGACTTCCTTTCAGGGTTCGCGTGACCTACTTATTCTCTAAACTAAGAATTTATATACATACAGCTAGCTCTGATAAAACATGCAGGAAAATACCTTTTAGCGCACCCATTTTCTGAATGTTTCCCCTTTCAAATACACTTTAAAGCATCGAGAGTGAAAGTCAATCTGCAGAGCATGTTTCAGATTTCTTCAAACTGGACAAAGAGGCTACAGCCACGCAAGCCCCTTTGTAAGGCTTCAGGCTATGTGGTGCTTTGAGTGAAATGCTAACCTCAACACCCTAACATGCTCATAATGACAATGCTAACATGATATTTTTCATCATTTCAGTTTAGCATGTTAACATTGGCTAGTTATAACCAATCACGTCTGACGCTGCTGGAAACATCATTAATTTTGAAGGTATTGTTCTTTATTAACACACATGTAAATCTGTGCAGTCGATTTACATATCTGTGCCCATAGTTTAGCACCTTGTATGGATGGCTAAACTATGGGCACAGATTTGTAAAAGTACAAATTAGCACAGCCTCTTTTTTTCTCACATTATTCTAAGGAGATTTCAGACTTGGAAATTTCTTTAATGAGGCCTCTGTGGACCGTTTCCTCCAAATTATAGTCAAGTGCAAAGTCTTCTGCCCTGCTGTTAAAAATGCTGCATTATACTTCTCAAGGGTTTTTAAGTGTCTCTAAAAATGCAAAAAGCCTGAAACTTCCAGAAGGTTATTTAAAAGACAAACAAAGATTTAATCAACCAGTCATTTAAAAAAAAAAGCACAATAAAATAAAATAAAATCATGTTCATTTCTATCCTTTAGAACACTAATACCATTTAAAAACAACTTGTGTTTTATTCAGATAAAAATTTGAGTCAGAGGCTCTGTTCTTATCTACTATGAGGTACTGCTAAGAGTTTTCCAGGACATGAAGTTCACTTAGTTCACAGACCTTTTTTGACTGTACTCTCTTGGTGACCTCTACATCTCTGGATTTGCACACAGTTACAGCTGTTCACCTCAGTAACCCCGGCCTCAACTAACTAATCCCCTCTAAACGAACTATACAGTACAAATAATCACTGATATACAACATTTTAGATGAACTTTTCAGGCAACGGTCGTCATTTTTGCGTGGAAACATTTTACTGCAACAAAACTGTGATCCTGTGATAAATTACTCTGCTGTTGCCTTTTGACATTTCTCATTTTCAAGGAACGAGCTCATGGCCTCACATCTACCTCTCTTCATTCCTTCAGCTTGTTGCTGTCAGAGGGGAGGGAGGTGGGCCCTTCTCCATCAAGGGAATCCTGACCCATATACTGAGCCGGACTTCCCCTCCATAGGCAGGAGGCAACGGCAGCAGCAGCAGTAGATCTCAGTGTAAAGAAGGAGGTCAGCAAGTTCACGGAGATCTCCTTCTTTAGCAGCTCCAGCTCCAACCCTTCCCCATCATCTCTATCAATAGGAATGACCTACTTGTAAGGCAGAGGCAATAATCTATAGGCTATTGTGAGACCCATCAAATAAATAAAGCCCTTGTTTGTCAGCGTCACAAATATTTACATTTCATAATGTTAACTTTGGCTTGAAGTCAAGAATTTTAATGCTTAATCAAGGCCACAGAGAATGTGCAGTGAATTGGGACGCATTAAAGAGCTGCAAATAACAGATAAAGTTGTTGAACAGGGAGACTTGAAATTTTTGTCGCCTGTGCTGTCGACACTGTTCAAAAGCATCTCCGTCAACTATGCGGGAGCCTCACTCTGTGCGAAGATGTAGGGTAAAAAACATGTTGCCCTGGACGGTGGAGGCTGGGGTGGTGGTGGTGGTGGTGGTGGAGGG
Source organism: Acanthurus tractus (assembly GCA_029783725.1). Classification (NCBI taxonomy): domain Eukaryota; kingdom Metazoa; phylum Chordata; class Actinopteri; order Acanthuriformes; family Acanthuridae; genus Acanthurus; species Acanthurus tractus. The sequence continues at coordinate 6,797,798 of JAQNCA010000014.1, forward strand.
GGGGCGGCTGAGTGCTGAGCTGTAACTTTATTGTACAGTTTGGTCACGACAATCTGATTAAAAGAGTTTGAAATTCACAACCATCTCACCTTTCTCTTGGGAGCTGGAGTTGATGTTGTTGATCGGGACTCTGCCGGTGGTCCTCTTAGTCCACGGGTTGACTTTCGGCGGAGGGGCTTCAACAACTTTCCTCTTCACCGCCTCGACAGCCGAGTCAGCGTTGCTGCTTTGGTCGTTTTCTTTATCGTTTTCTTTGCATTTCTTGTGCGTGTCCGTCGAGCTCTTGCTGGCTTCGGAGTTGTGGCCGTCTGCCGGTTGTTTTTCCAAACCTTTCTGCCCCTGATCGTCTTGTTCTTTCTGCAGGTGAGTCCCCTCGGACTTGTTTTGGCTCTGCTGCTCCGCTCCGCTGGAGCTGGCCGCTGTCAAACCTGACACAACCTGACTACTCTCAACCTCTGTGGACATCCTGCTAGTTTCCTAACAGCGCACAGTGTTAAATCCAGTGTGATTTTTTGGTCCTTGCTCTCTTATCCCAGAGAAAACTTGTTAAAAGCTCAGGGGGTGACCACATCCACAACTTGAGGTAAACAACTATTGGGCTGGACCTCGCTAGCCAGCTAGCCAAGTAGCTCTGGAAGCTAAATGTTAGCTAGCTAGCGACCATGCAGAAGTCAGCGAGCCCGAGCTAAATGTTGCTGTTTTCCGCCCTAAACGACTGTTTCATATCAACAAGTAGTTACCTCTGAGTCCGTAGTCGGTCACCATCTAAACGACTCGCGGTGAATCGGTTAACCTGCGAGTTTCTATAACTTTTTAAAAAACAACTACTACAGCGACCTCCTGTCTGGGTGTCTTTGGGTTCAACTCCACGCTACCAGCCAAGAGCTCGTGCAGCCAGCTGCTCTCTGCCTGTAAACAGTGACTCTGCTGCCACCGGCGGCCACGCGGAGGTACTGCAACACAAATGTCAAAGTGCGGTATCAAAAACAGGGTGCTGGGAGAAGTACTCACAGTTTTACTTGCGTAAAAGCAGAAATATCACAGAAGAGAAATATTTCACTTTATTGCAAGTAAAATTCCTGCTTTCAAATTTCATAATATTTACGTATTAGCAACAACTCATACTACAATACCCAACAACAGCACTCATTGTGCAGAATGGCCCATCTCAAAATAACATGGATATGATATCACTAGGTTACAATTACTTTTGCACCTGACAGGTAGCTTGATAATAACAAAACACCATAACTATTGCTCAGTTTATATAGTTTGTTTTAGTAATCTGATATAATTTAATTTTGTCAAATAAAAAAATAGCATAGTTAATGTGTAATCACTGTAAAAGTACCCAAGTATTTTTTAAAAAGTGCAAGCTTGTCCAAATTACTCAGTAGAAAAATTGTACCAAGTAACATTCCACGACTGGGAATGGAAACAAAATGCACATAAAGTTAGAGTACCCATGAAGCAGAGTGGCTACTGTCAGTGTTAAACTAACTTTAGCTACTTCACATAGAAATAAATTTGATTCATGTAATGAAAGACACAGAAACATTACTAACACAAAAATACACACTCTTGATCCATGTGTTGGTAACAACATTTTTATTTCTTTAGTCATTTAAGAGTCAATCTGTAGCCTGAAGATGGTCCTGGAGGAATGTTAAAAAAAGTGATTAGAGGAACTTTACTATCTACAAATACAAACACAAAAATCTTCAACATGTCATTCATGTTGAGTTTTATGTGCTCTGAAAATGCTTTTATCTTTTCTTTCTAATCTCTCTTTCTTTCTAATATTTATAGGGAAGGTCTTCATGCACTACACAGAAAGCTTAATCAATGCCAAACCAATAAAGTCACTTTTCATTTAAATTATCGATGCAAATATAAATGTATTAGTCATACCAACCTAAACTGAAGTTATCTATATTTGATTTGAACCAAACTGAACCAAACCTTAAGCTAACTCAAACCATCTGTAGGAGTTATCAAACTTATTCACCACAAGTTAGAAAATATACAAACTTCACCATGTTGCTCCACAGTCCCTTTGCCAGCTCTACAAATGAAGCGAAAACAATTTGCTGCGAAGAAGCTCGAGTCAATCAAGTTGAGACATAAACACTGATGACACTTTCTCAGTCACAGAAAAACGAATAAAGTAAGTGTCAAAATACGTGTGAGACTTACAGGAAGTCTCGGTGGCTCTTCGCTCATGCAGAAAAATCCTTTGTGAAGAAACAATCGCTGTGCAGAAGCTTCTCTAATTTTCTCTATAAAGAAGGGAAGTTAAATCACGATTAAAGTCATTGAATGGTTTTGTTTTCACAGATAAACTGTCACACTGACATGTCTGACTGAATACAACACTTGAATACAACAGAGACATTGTTAATGGTGTTAGCTACACCTGTGCTCTTCCTACTGTGAATAATCCAAATGTCTGCTGTTCTATTACATTATATTTTGCTGAAAACACTCACCTGTGATTCATGGCTGATGTCCACCACCTCTTTCAGTTCAGGAGAGTTTTCTTCAGGCTGGACGAGGCAGGAGCAGAACCTCCTGTGAGCAGATTGTCGCATTATTGGATTATCTGGTTATCAAGTTAACGGATTATCAGATCAGTTATCTGATATCGGCTGATTGAAACATGAAATCCCAGTCTAGTCACTGCACAAGATCATTTACAACATCACATGCTACTGTATATCATGACGAATTAGTTTGGAAATTTGAGGATTATAGAAAATTAGCAGATTATCTGACCTCTGGAATTTTTTTTTATACTATGATTCAGATTCTTTCTTTAAAGAGTTTCTGATATTTTACATTTATTGTGGACCAATCAGTAAATAAATGTAATAGCTTCCTGAAAATTAAAATCTACCCAGTTCATTAATCTATTGATCTTTGTTCAGCACTCTTAATCCCACAGTGGTGAAAATATGAGGCATATTGTGCCAATTAACAGTGCTTATTTGAGTGATGAAACAAGTACGTTTTTATCTAAAAATTAAAGTACTTAGGCGATTTTTGGAGCTGACAACCGAGCGTCAGTCTCTGAACTTCTTTAAGAAGCTTCATGGAAAGAATCTGCATCACATTCAC
>JAQNCA010000014.1:6802596-6818343 GCA_029783725.1 Acanthurus tractus
ACCCCCCCCCCCCCCCCCCCGGGGGCCCCCCCCCCCCGGCCCCCCTTCGGCCCCCACCCCCCGGGCCCCGGGGCGGGGGGGGGGGGGGGGGGGGGGGCGGGGCGCGGGGGGGGGCGGCCTCCTTGCATTTCTCCACTCCCGCTCTGTTGTAAATATTTTCATTCTTAGTGTAAGAGTGAGCTTTAGGCAAAGGGGCACCTCACATTCTAGGTCAGCAGCATTACATGACCACTGACGTGAAAGAAAGAGGCATTTCCATTTCCATCTCCGCCACGGATCCCAATTATCTCCTCCTTCTCCTCCTCTGTGGCCTCTGCGTTGCTTTACTACGAGCATCATAGTTGCCCTCTGCTTGCTTTCATGTATAAAGGTGCATCTCTATAAGCATGCCGGGCACATGTGCCTGCACCCCTACATACACAGTGAGCCACCACTTCAAACCCGAACCCACTGACCTGTCAGTCAATTTGGACATGAGCGAGTTTGAGTCATCAGGTTTGCCTGCCCTGTATGCTGATGACTCTGCTGCTGCTGCCTGCCTGAGAGGGTCAGCTGCCCCCTATCTAAGTTCATCACTTATCTCTCTGCTTGACGATGTCCCGATCAACAGAGCACTCGCTGATTTGAGTGTAAGAAACAGAGGAAGACTCAGTTGCGGGGTAATCAAAGTGATCCCCAGCAGACGAGGTGATGAAATGAGGGCTGAGTGTTCAGCGGATCAAAAATCAGGATTCAACTGGACACAACAATCAATTCAAGGGGCTTCAGTTAAAAAAAGTAATCTTAAAAAAGCTATCTAACCAAAACTGATGGGATTTTTTTTTAACATTTATCTAACTAACCCTAAACCTTTTTTTTTTTCTTTTAACCGAAAAAACAGTAATAACTTAATTTAATTTATGCATATTTTTATTTTGGTGCAGGTATTTATACCTTTTCTGCAGCCAGTGAGTGCAGATATAAAATAATTTTCTTTTTTCTTTATTGGAGCACAAGTTTCTTGCATTTACTTTGAATTATTTATTTCTTATTTTATAAAGAGCTTAGCTTATTAGATTAGATTGTATGCACGTATTTAATTTCAGTGTCCATGGTCATAGTGCGTTCTGTCTCTCTATATGTTTTTTGTACCTTTAACAAACTAGATGTGACAATTACATAACTGCCAATTAATTTTAAAAAACATGTAAAAATCTGTTATATCAATCTCGTTTACCTGTGCAGTATATTTCCAGAGAGGAGAGGGACAATATTTGAATTTCTTAACTAATAAATTCTTTTTCATTGCTGCCTTAAGACCTTATCTGTTCATTTACACCAAGGCAACTTGCCTGAATTGACAAACTGTAAATTGTAAATTAACAGAAAATAGCGCAACAAATTCTGACTGAGCACTCGGATGAGCAAACAGCACGAACACAAATCCTGCGGATCACATTTATTACGGTAAAGACTTTTCGGTCACATATTCTACACAAGGTCACAGAGGAGGGTATTGCGTAGCACTGTTTGCCTACAGAGAACATCACAGGAAAACATGTTTTCTCTATGACTTGCACCGTGCGCAGTGCCAGCTGTCAGTGACACTGCCAGTGTTACTCTGTGTTCAATATGCCAGTACACACCGGGACACTGCGAGGTTGAAGTCCTGATGTTTAAAGCCTTGCTCAACAACCAGCTGCTCTAACATTTTGGTGTTGAAGTGATAACAAGTAAATTACTGAGAGAACGAAGAATCTCTCTTTATATTATGCACATATTTGATGTTTACTAATGTGCTTTTAAAAAGTCATTATTCTGTAATTGATCAAACATAAATGCTCGCTTTAGTAAAATGAAATTATTATATCTCTATTGATTTTTCAGCTTTGTGGACTGTACTCACAGCAGGAGTGTACGTCTATTTGATGTTTTTTCAACTGCATGATTTTGAAGTGATACCTGTCTGCTAAGTAACTGATAACCATTTTTTTGAAAAATGTCACAAAGTAATCACAACTACCTGTCTTATTTTGCAGAGTCCAAATTTGTGCCTTCAAATAGCTTGTTATATCCAAACAGCAGTCCAAAAGGCAAAATTTAGCTTACTAGTTTCCAACAGGAAAGGCAGCCTCACATTAAAGAAGCTGCAATTTGAACAAGCTTCACTGATATTGGTTAATATGTGCATACAAAAGAGAAATTTTACTTGATTTTGAGGGACAAAGGATAAGTAAAAAAAGGGTTTATATGCAAACAAGAATGTTAAAAATAGGTGTAAAAAGAGCCAACAATACAATATCTGTGCATATCAATCAGCTGTTTCTGTACTTTTATCCAAATAAAATGATGCAAAGGAATTAATGGTAAAAAAAAAAAAAAGGTGATTTAAATAGATTACAAACAGAAAGCGGGTTGTTTTGTTCAGTGTATGCATGTATTCATACACAGGCTGTGTGCAGGATTTATATTTGACAGTGATGAATGATGTGGACCTGTTAAAGCTTTGAAGCTTTAAAAAAATGATATATAATTTGTAGGCAGGGTAGATTACATATAAAGGTACTGCCAGCAGCAGATTAACTCACCCTATCATAAAAAAGGCCGTCTGGCTCTGTCAGGAGGCAACATATTAAGTCTGCCTGCACCTTTTAAGCCAAACAGTTATTACTTTATATCTTGTTGTTTCATCTCTATAAAAACAAAGGAAATCTCTGTGACTAACAAGGAAATCACCCTGCCACTCACACAAAAACTGCAACTCTTTCTGTTTTTAAAATACTAAACAAACAAAATATAAAACAACTTGACCACCAGCTACATTTTTAGGCCATTTTGTTACCTTCTTAGGCAGCCAGGTCTGCTGTTTCCTCTTGTTTTCTAGGGACATTGATCTTCTCATCTAACTGCAAAACAAAATGTAAGTGAGTCCTCCACAATTTTAAACTTAACTCTTGTCTCGTTAAAAGTAAGTGAGAAGTGCGCACTTTATAACAGGCAGTGTGTAATAATAATTAATTAATTTAATAATTTGTTGACAGAAATAAACAAATTGCAAAAGCTGCCTGAAATCATGTGATAACATATGGTAAACAGCATGTTTTGAGTCTAAAAGAGCGGCAGAGAGAGCAAATGAACGAATGTCTGCAATGCGTGGGTGGTATTTTTTCTTCCTGTCTTTCTTTCTTTCCTTTTTTTTGGACCTTAAAGGTGGGGGTAAGAAGTGATTGATGTGTGTGTGTTTTACACCTGGGGAGGCTCTCACTAAATCCCCAATATGCAGCAAACATCAGTGAAGGTTCAAGGTTGCTCTGATGCCACCTGAGAGTCTGTGAATGAGCACTTTTACAGGGTAACAACACGGGGCCCCTGCACATGTTATTTAAGTTATGCCAGCTCTGAGGGGGCGGTGTGTGTGTGTGTGTGTGTCTGTGTGTGTCTGTGTGTAATGTGTGTATGTATTTTGTTTTTATATCCAGGTTGGGACTTTAACCCTTCTGCACAGCCACCAGTGGCGACTTCATGTCACCATGGGGACTAAATTGAGGTCCCAGTGGAACGAGGCTGCTGATTTATGAGGGGTTAAGACTTGGTTTTAGGGTTAGGGTTCAAATTAGTTTAAGGTTAGGGGAAGAGAAAGAAGAGGATGAGGGAGTCTGTTTTGGGGGGCACAGTTAGGGTAAGGGGCCAGGGGCAAGGTTTTCTTAGAGTGTGGGCAGCAGCCTCCTGGTGGGCTATAGCGGTATTGCAAGTGGGCATTAGTCAGGGCTATAAGAATTCTGAATCTTTAAATAAATTAAAATTTTAATTTGATTACTAGTTTTTATGTGTTTCTTTTTTTGTTTCACTGGAAACCTTTCAACCCCTAAAAGGCTGGCCAAATGGCTTTCTACTCGTCAGTGTTTATTAGGTATATATACTGTAATACAAAGTGGATCAGGGAGGAGGCAAAGGCTGTATTTTTGTATTTTGGGCCTTCAAAATTCAGGCAGATTTGGGCTAGGGATGCATGATATTAATGAGGGCCCCGAGGGGGGCAGTGAAATAAACATGTGCTTTCACTGCTGGTTAGCCCACCAATCTTAAGAAAAGCCTTCTCAAAAAGCTGATTTATTAAATGCCTCAAATTATCAGTTTCACAGCTTTTTTATTGGTAGTCTAGACCTACTTGTTAAGCGCCTGCTGAAAAGTTGTTGTTTCAAGCTTTTTTAAAAAGCTTTAAAAAATCGTGAAATCCAAAATGTCCTGCTACCATTGGAGGTTATACTGAAGGCTCCGCAAACCTTAAACTGATTGTCTCTGAGGATTATAAGTTTGAGAAGACCATTCACATTTCTGCAATAATGAACGAACTCTAAATAGAGCTGTTTTTCATTTTTTTAGGCATACATGTACAATATAGCGAAATTTAGCTCCTGAAATTCCCAGTTGCCCCCTGTACCCCTCTGCAAAGAACACACACTTCAAAACACAAACAAAGCAAACACTCACCCACTCACATAGGCTATAACTTGCAATCTGTCAAATATTTGCCCACGGTGCAGAATTGTGGCAGTAGTATTTGCATTGCCAAAGTTTCGGTTCTCCCAATCGCGGGTCGCTCTGAATCACAGTTCAAGCGAACCGCGTCACCTCCGATGCGGCTTGTGTGTTTATTTATAGGGGGGGGGGGGGGCGACGACTTATTACGTCTTTGTGGGGTCATGCGATCCTCCCAACGTGGTCCCATAAATGAATGGCGGGCTCGACGGCCACACCATGTGGGAAAGATCCCTGATTGGTTCGGTGCATGGCAGGAATAAACACTCTCGGGGTATATATATTGGTGTGAAGGTGTGACACTTCCAAGAAACAAGAGACTACCAAGATAATAAAGAGCAGCTCCTGATAAATGTTACATTATTCTGTTATTTTTACAAAATAAACCTTAAAAAAAAAAAAGATCTACAAATTGAAAGATGAGGGCGCAGATCCAAAAAGTTCCACAGATAGTTGAGCTGCTGAAGAAGAAGTCGGTGGGGCTGCAGCACTTCAAACCAACATCCTCAGTGTGCGTCCTGGAGGAGAAGGATGCTGTGGAGGCTGCGCGCTGCCCTCACGCTGCCTCCAGAGCGCACAGTCTGGACGCGATCCCGGGACCCACCAACTGGCCCCTCGTCGGCAGCCTGGTTGAACTTCTCCGGAAAGGAGGACTGACCAGACAACATGAAGCACTGGTAGAGTAAAAAATAATTAATTTTTTCTCTAGTTGTGTGGTTTCTTAAGTAAAGACAGCCTTTTTTTCACTCAGCAAACATGTTTTTTTTTTTTAACGAATTAGGGTTTAAACGTAGGAATAATAACGTGCACTGTATTTTTGATACATAGTAGCTTTCTGTGACTTATTCAAGACTTTTTAAATCGGTTTCAGGTTGATTATCACAAGAAATTCGGCAAGATTTTCCGGTTAAAGCTGGGCTCTTTTGAGTCGGTGCACATTGGCGCACCTTGCTTGCTGGAGGCGCTCTACAGGACGGAGGGGAGTTACCCTCAAAGACTGGAGATCAAACCCTGGACTGCATACAGAGACATGAGAAACGAGGCGTACGGACTCCTCATCCTGTAAGTTGGCCCCTCCATTTCTACTTTATTGACCGTAACTCGTCTTGGAGGCACAAATGTTTAATGTGAGCGCGCACTGAATCCAAACTGTTGACTTGCAGGGAGGGAGAGGACTGGCAGAGAGTGAGGAGCGCTTTTCAGCATAAACTCATGAAACCCACAGAGGTGGTGAAGCTTGATCGCAAAATAAACGAGGCGAGTATCAGATTTCCGAGTTAGTAATTGCAGCGATTTTTATGCGTGATCGATGGCTAACAGCTTATCTTTGTAAATACAGGTGCTGTTGGACTTCGTTGGCCGAATTGGAAAAACGAACGTCGGTGGAAAAATCGAGGACTTGTACTTCGAGCTGAATAAATGGTCGTTTGAGAGTAAGTTCAGCTGTTTCTGTTCAGTGATTCAGTGTAGCTGCGAGTAAAGGTTGGTCTCGTTATCAGATAATTCACTGATTATTTTCTCCACCTATTGTTTAGAAAATAAATGGCCTCACATTTTGCAAAAAGTGTAGTCTTTAAGTGCAGCCCCTAAAATCGAAATGAATTCAGTTTGTTTTCACTTAAAAATATATTTAAAAAACTGAAAAATGCTCACAAGAGAAGCTGAAACAAGTGTGTGTTTGAAATTTCTTCTTGAAAAATGCGGCTTTAAGTTGATAGATTGCAAGTTTATAGTCTCTCAAATCATCTGATTTGTTTCAACCATACAATGGATTATTTGGCTTGCTCAAAGCAGTTTTCCTGTATCTATGAGAATTGAGCTTATACCTTTGCAATGTGTATATGTAAAGTTGGATTTAAAATGAAAACACATACATGAAGCTCTTAGACTCAATCTTTGCTTTTTTTCTGTGTCATTCAGCCATTTGCCTCGTCCTCTATGACAAGAGATTTGGTCTTCTGCAAGAGAAAGTCAATGAGGAGGCCATGAACTTTATCACAGCCGTGAAAACAGTGAGTACACCTGTTGTTATTCTACTCATATTGTAGCAGCAGCAGTGTGAACCGCAGTAGAGGACACCTGGGATGATCTGTGAGACTGACTGAACCTGCAGAAAAGCTGCAGTTCACCAGGTTCATCAGCTGAACTGCAGCCACAGATGCAGCTGTTCAGTATCTGACTGACACTCTCACTGTATTCACTGGGATTTACTGGGGCAAACCAATATCATCCACAGTCAAGAGATAGTAAATGAAGGTTCACAAAGGTCTCAAAGGGCAGTGGGTGCACGAGAGAAAAAACAGAAGATACTTAAAAAAAGGATTGCATCAAAGATTTCCAATGGGTGTGACGACTAATCATTTTTCTCTCCTTTTTGTTTTAACTCTGTAGATGATGAGCACATTTGGCATGATGATGGTCACGCCGGTGGAGCTCCACAAGAGCCTGAACACCAAAACATGGCAGGACCACACAGCGGCATGGGACCGCATTTTCAGCACAGGTACAGACAGGGACAAATATATACGTTACACTTAAAAAAAAATAAACCTATAAAACCCACCTCCCCTCCTCGTGTCCCAAAGTACTGGGACAGTTTGTCTCTGTTTCTTTGTGATGAACAAACCAGTCTGAGCTCACTTCCAATCAGAAGATAGATAGATAGATAGAGGAGAGAGGGGAGGGTGGATTTGAACTGGGTGCCTCTGTGTTTTTTGTGTACTCGGTGCTGTAGGTAAAGAGCCAGAGTTGTAGTAAACCGCATGACCTAAGAGAGTGAAATCTGCCAAATATTTGTAAAAGCAGGAGGTTGGAGGGGGTCATAAAGGGAGGGAGAAGAGGATGCTGGTTGTGCTGTTTACTTGGATGTAGCTCGTTACAGCCTCTAACTCGAAAACACACACTTTTTCCAACATCTGGTGGCAAACTTCTCAAGGAAAAAGTACCTGAAGGCTGCGTGAGAGTGTCTGAGGTAGTTTTATTGTCCATTTTGAGTATTCTCAGAAGCAGTGAGCAATCAGTCAGAATTTAAGGTCGTATTGTTGTGTCATGTGATTTAAAAGACACTCAGCCTTTGTGAGCTTATGACTCACATGAACAGTCCGTGATCGAACATCTGGAACAGCTGTATGCGTCACTGGTGCCTCACAGTCTCACACGATTCGGATCATATGGATGTAATGTTGTGTAAGGACAAAACATCAGACCACACATTTAAAAGAAGAACTTCTTACCCAATACAAGCATGTTTTTTTTTTTTTATCACGGATTGTAAACATGGCAACAAGCCATGATGACAATGTGCCACATAAATTATACAGGGCGTAGACAATTTAAATAAAAGAATTTATATGTTGACACAACTTCAACCAGATTACAAATACTGCAACACCATATCAATCAATGCTCGTAAAAAAAATTCTTCTTGTATCTGACCTACAGTCAAAACTCACATATATTCTTATTGTTCATTGTGCAAGCCAGAGAAAAGCAGCAAATCCTCACATTAGAGAAGCTGGACCCAAAAAATATTTGGCTTTTTTCCTCCTTAAATGACTTTAAATGATTTATTGTTTATCATAACTGTAGCAGATTTACCATTAAGTTATTATTGACTTATTATTAAAATGAGAGTGTGTTAGACCCAATGATTAAATAACTTAACATTGACATAGACAAGCTATTTTAGCCATATCCTGTGAATAAAATTAATTATGCCCAAATATAACAAATATGAGGCTTATTTTAAGTCTGACTAGTTGCATCTGCTTCTCTTTGTGTTTCCCCAGCCAAAGTCTACATAGACAAGAAGTTAAAGAGAAATGCTGTCAGAGATCCTGATGACCTAATTGGTGACATCCTACACCAGAGTCGTCTCTCTAAGAAAGAGCTGTATGCGGCCATCACTGAGCTACAGATCGGAGGAGTTGAGACGGTGAGCAATATTTTGTCGCACTGAAATAGTTCAACAGTTTGGAAAATAAACTTAGCTTTTTCGCTGAGAGTCGTATGAATAGATTGATACCACTTTTATATAGATCAGCTCTACATGAAGCTGCAGCTAGCAGTTGGCTAGCTTAGCTTAGCATAAAAATTCAACATGAAGGAAACAGTGATAATCTTTTTTTCCTCTAAATGTATAAAAGTGATCTTTTAGAAAGCTGGATGAGAGGATTGAACCAACTCCCCTGCAGTATCTATACTTTTAAATATAATGATGCAGCTAGCAGCTAGTTAGCTTAGCATAGCTTATTCAGTCAAAAGTTATCCTATTATGTTCACAGACTTTATGCAATTATAAGTCATTTTTGACTTGTTTTATCATTATAATAGCTCAAATTATAGTCAACAAATTGTTTATGTAATTTATGCCATGTTTCCAGTGTTTGTATTCTAAACTAAACTAACTAGCTGCTAGCTGTAGCCTCAGGAACAGATCCTGTTTGAATGGTGCCAATCATCTCACCTTGCTCTCTGCAAGAAAACAAATATATGAATTTCCTACTAAGTCAAACTAATCTTTCGATTACTTCTATGTAATCCAACTTTGGTTTATTTACATTTTTTTTAAATTAAAACAGATAACCACAAAGCTGGAGCACACCATCATACAGTCATGAACACAGGTTAACCTTTTAGATTTTTAACCTTTCGCCTATTTTCCTTCGAATGGGGAAAGAAGAAAGACTGTTGAACCACTAAAACAAACAGGTGCTGCAGTTACAGTGCTTCAAAGGGGGAAAATTAATGTGGTGTGGATGCAACGTTAACTGGGAGCCTTTGAGGAACCCCAAACATTCCTCAGCTCCTTTCAGGACCCCACTGAGGAATGCACTTAGAGTAGCCGCCTCACTAAGTGACATCTCCCCTCTTTCTCCCACTCTCTCTCTCTCTCTCTCAGACGGCCAACAGTATGCTGTGGGCTATTTTCAACCTGTCACGTAACCCCGGCGCCCAGAGGAAGCTGCTGGAGGAGATTAGAGAGGTGGTGGCTCCTGACGAGGACCCATGCGGAGAGCACATGAAGAACATGCCCTACCTCAAGGCCTGCCTTAAGGAGTCTATGAGGTACAGTACAACAGGGTCAGCTTGTGAAAGCTCCCGGCTGCTACTGCAGTTACACTCAGGCAATAAACAGGACTGCTGTAACTTCCCCAAGCTAAACGTGTCCAGCTCTGTGGCTCATGATGAAGTTAAAAACAGCTGTAGCCGCACAGTACATGACATAAGAATTAGCCAATAAATTAGATTTTTTCTAAATAGCCTCCAGTTTCTCATTAAACCAACTGGCCACATTGTAATTTCACCCACGTACCACGGAGATTAAGAGGCAAAACCAGTGGTCCCAGCTTAAAATGCACCGAGTGGTCACGTTCAAATCACTTCCTGACCCTTTTACGGTCCACCTTCTCCCTTCTTCCTCGTGCAGTCACAAGTTGTCTAACATATTATTTAAGGCTAATACCAGGGAATGTAAGTGTATGACCTGAGACCGGAGATTATATCACTAGATATGGCACTGTGAAAAACATCCAGATACGTTTAGCTCCCGTGAAACAGCTTAGATATGTGTGTCATGCCATAATATCGCTTCACTGAGGCCATATTCCCATACTTTTTTTTTTTTTTTTCTGAATGCTTACAGGTTATCACCATCAGTCCCATTCACGAGCAGGACCCTGGACAAAGACACTGTGTTGGGAGATTATGCCATTCCCAAAGGAGTAAGTGGATTAGTTCTTGTTACCATACACCTGACATGAGCAGATTACATTCTTGTATTAATTTACATTTGACTGATGTCTGAATGTAACGTGTTATAAAAACCTGCTCAGACACTGAACAAAGTCTAAGTGGGGCCACTCTAATACAGTTACATGTGCCATTCAGCAAACTGCATGGCAGGATCAGACTTACAGTAACAAGGTCTTTATTGTAATCCACCATATTATCATATTTCCACTGAGCGAAATATTCTGCCACTTTTTTAGGTCATATCCGTAAAACTGCAAAAAAAAAATAATTCACACCTAATAATTTTTTCTCTCATTTACAGACTGTTTTAATGATAAACAGCCATGCACTTGGCTCCAATGAGGAATACTTTGACGATGGGAAACAGTTCAAACCTGAGCGCTGGCTGCGAGAGAATGGGACCATCAACCCCTTCGCTTACGTTCCCTTCGGCATCGGAAAGAGGATGTGCATTGGTCGGCGGCTGGCAGAGCTGCAGCTGCGGCTGGCAATGTGCTGGGTAAGATCACACAAAGCTCAGTTTCACTTCAGTTCTCAGGCCCAATCAGATGAGTCAGATCACATCACAGCAGTGTGTGAGGAAGTACTTCAAACTTGGACTGAATCACAAAAACACCGTATCACTTCCTACTGTTTCTGTTTGATTTTTTGTCACGTGACCTCTCTTAAGGCTTTAATTAACTGATGAAATCTTTATTGCAGTTGGTCAGAGACTATGAGATTGTGGCAACAGACAACGAGCCGCTCGACGTGATCCATTCAGGACTTTTGGTTCCCAATAGAGAGCTGCCTGTTGCCTTTATCAAGAGATGAGGTGAGAGGGAAACCTGGGATTATACTTTTTAGCCTTTTGTAAAACTAAAGTGTGACATTATGCGACATGTGCTAATATCTGATTCTGACAAAGACTCTAAAACATGTTAGAAACAGCTAGCCTAGCTGTACGAAAGACTAGTTCTTTAATCTCAGCTCTGATTAACGCAGCTATCATATCCACTTTTACTACAAAAGTATATAAAGACTGTGGCATTCACACCGATTAATGATTTCCTCTCTCCCTCCCCTCTTAGGCTCCATGTTCACCTCCTCTGGACATAGTGACAGAAAGATGATACCTCTGTTACCGTGGCCCTGATGGCCTAGTGACTCCCTGTATTGCTGCTCTGTAAATAGAAAAGAAACAGAAATTATCAAATGTGTAATCATGCCATAAATACCTCAAACTTATTTAAAACTATTACTTAGGATGGTTAATGACTGACCAAAATACCAGTTGTTGTGTACAATTTGAATGTTGTACCAAGGCAGCTGTCCTCAAATCTTAATGTCCCCACCTCAGACATTTGTATGTAATAACCAAGTATTACTTTTTGCTTTTTCTTGTTGAATAACTTATGTGTGTATATACATTTATATATATATAGGTCACAGGTATGTTTATTTTCATTGTGTATATAAAGTGCAATTATAATATTATAATATTGTACATTGTTTTATGTAGAGCATATTTTATTCACTGAAATAAATACATTGAATAGTGCACTAAAGTGATGCCTGTGGCTATTTGTCTCAAGTCAGTTTAATGCTAAGACTTGGCATTTAAGTAATGAGCGATTTGGATTTTTTACAGCTTGAGGAAAAGAGCTACTGTAAATACGTATCCAAATCATTATGGACTAATTCTAGCTAATCCATACATTTTTACAGTAAACAAATCCTTGCTAGATGAGGTAAAACTACTGACCCCTTGTCACAGGTTCTGGCCTCTGAGTGCACATGAATTATGAGATTTTTCTCCTCAAACTGTTTCATATGACGGATTTTAGAGGCCTGACGAGCTGAAGAGTACTCAAGACAAGAGAAGGAGCAGATTTTTTTTTTTTTAAACTGCTCTAACATTGTAATTAACACAGGTGAAAAGTCTCCATCGTGACTCCTAAAGTGTTGATTTCAATGTGAGCGTATAAATAAGTGAAAAGAGTCAAACTGCTTAGTGCTTTAAATGAAAGCTCTATACAAATGCACTGGGTCATTGTTTTGTTTTTTTCTCACTGACATTGAAAACGACAACCTGTTACAACTAGAACTGCAACTGGTTGATAGTTATGTTCAATACTTTATCCGTCCTTAATTTTTCTAGATTAATTAGTTTATTAAGCACAAGTAGATTGTGAAAATACTTATTATTTTACAGAGAATAATAAAATAGTAAATAATATACTTTAACTACATAAAATACAATTCTGCTGCTAAACATAAATGTTTAACTTAATCTGTTACTTTCACTTTTGTTACAAACTACTTTCGGTGTCCTGTGTTTTTGGAGGAGAGGAATTACACGCTTGTGTATAATGTATTTCTAATTTGTCTTCATTAACATTGGACATATTATACCTGTTTTATATTATACACATCATCTGTGGTACTGTACTGAATGTAGCATACAAAGCAAAGGCCCTGGCGAGTTCTAAACTTATGACCCCTGATTTACAAGAATAAAGCTCCGTCCACTGAGCTGTAAACCTTATCTCAGTTGTTACCCTGTGGGTCATGATCAGTGATCAGTGCTGATTATATGTTTTATTATACTGACACAATAAAATCCTGCCACAAGTACAACAGGAGCCCAACGACTAATCCCGACTAATGAGCTAAAAGTGGCTTTAAAAACATAAATAACATCTCTTTCATCAGCTTCTCACACCGGCTGTCCTTACATTCCCTCTCTCTGACAGTCTGACACCAATTCACGCCTCGATTCATGCAACTCTGGTGACTTTCACATGACTGCCATATGACCTACAGATTTACACATGACCTCAGGTGACATCAATACTTGAGACTCTGTCTTTGACAAAATCAACATCATTTGGGCCTTTGTATACCTTTTTTTTGTATGTGTAGAGAGATGTTTATTTGTTCAAGTGTTTTAGCTAATACTGTTGATACTGAAGAAGACATGCATGGCTGAACACACTGTTATGTCAGGTGTAAACCATTGACTGTATAAACACATACTTGAAGTTGTCTACGTCTACTTGCGGTCAGATGATCAAGGACACAAGCGTCCTAACTCTTGATTTGGTTCCTCTCATTTGTACCGGACACATCTTTAAACTCTTTAAACTCTGCTACTGTCAATGTGTATGTGATAAGTAATGATTTCATTCATAAATTCTGGTTTATAAGACTAGTGCTCTAACCATTGAGCTGTTGAGTTTGATGTTTGTGATAATACGCATATTATTAACCTTGTCCAATCTGTTATCTCTGGATCTTTGTTTGTGATCAAATATGTATTACAATGCTAACATAGTAGAAAAGCTACCATGCGGGAGAACAACTTTGACTTGATTTTCCCCAAGGGTCGCCTCAGACTAAAACAGGCATTGCAGCAATCACTGCAAGTTCATTTACAAGTTCACATTAATTCTGTGTAGTTTCCTCATCGCAGCATTGTTAGACTCTTCTCCATCAGATAGGGTTGGATTTCGATTCTATGTCACTCTACAGTGAAATACACATTTTCTTTTTGTTATTTTATATGACTCTGGGAATTGCTATAAGGTAGTGCAAAACTGATATAAACGTCTGTCCTGGGTGAACAACACTAGTAGACAAGCTGAGTAAGGGTAAAACACACCCAGCCAGCCTTATGATACGTCTTGGTTTAGGCAGCATCAACAGATGTGATGATGGGAGGTTCATGTTATATGAGTGAATATACTGAGCAAATGTAAATACAGTAGGCCGCAGTGAGGCTTGAACTCATGACCCCTGGTTTACAAGACCACACTCTAACCACTGAGCTAGAGCCAGTTCCTTTCCACTATTCAAAATCAATTAGTTTCAAATCGCATGAAAATATGATTAAGAGGGGTTGTATAATTTGAAAGGAATTTGATCACAATTTTAATCCAAACGTAGAGAAACTTTTAAAACTATTGGGTAATCATACTGTATGATTGGTATTAAAATTTTGCTTACGAGGATTTCTTTTGAAAGAACTGACCTTTCAAATTATGGAGAACTAAAACCACCAAAACAGAAACAAAAATTAATGAATAAAATAACTCAATAAATAAATTAATTAAAATGGCAGAAAAACAAATTATTTATTAAACTTCTCATTTAAATACCCTAACCTTTAAACAGGACAATTTATATGGGAAGAATTGCAAAATGCAAATAAATTGCAAATAATAATTATAATAGAAAATAATGCACAAATAAACCAGCAAATAATTTTAGAAATTAGTAAATTATATACATTACATTACATTATTATAAACAAAACAGATAATTAAATGGGAAAACAAATTAGTTATTTTATTTTTGCAAAATTTATTTATGAAGGAATGTATGAATTTGTTTAATTGTTTGTTTATTTTTGATTTTGGCAGTTTAGGTCCTCCATATTGGTAAATGCAAATGAACTACAGTCTGGATGGGATCTGTGCAATACTGCCACCCAATGGATAATAGCTTCTTGCAAGGACTTTTTATTTTATTTCGAGTTATCTTTATTTATTGTGAGCTCGATAGATTCTTTCTTTTTTATGTGTTTAAAGGAGGTATTAATTACTAAAAGAGTTTGTTGATACATTAATCAAAAGATCTTACTGTATTATTCCTCACAGTCAAACATAAATACTCTGTGATAGATATCATATCATGAATGTAACCACCAGCTTAATGTTTTGTGTACATAAAAAAATCTAATACACGCAATATTTCTTCCTATAGGCTGTTTGTAGATTTACAATTCACAGAAACACTTTTTTACATGATCATTGCATGTTGCTGGTAATTGTTGCTCTTCATTTATTTTGGCATTTATTGGCCTTTTTTTATAGCAGGCTACATTTATACCTTTTCCCACCAAATAAACAGCAGTTAATGTTTTTTTGTTGTTGTTGATTATTTATATTTTTTAGCCTTGTTGTTATTGTTTTTAGTTGTATGTCTGTTTCTAAATTAATAGAGAGCCTACAAAAACCAAACAGAATTCTTTTGTAATTGTCTCCTGTTTCTGTAATTGTCACTGTATGCAGCTCAGCACGCAGGTCAACCAACACAAACACACATAACAGACACAGAAGAATAAACAGTTACACAACACAACACTTAAAAAAAAATTAAAAAAATATTTCCCTGTTCATAAGATTTTAATAGGTACAAATCGAAATCTTGACGTTTGCCCCCCTTGATTCCTTTAAATTATTATAAAAGAGAAGAAATATTCTACTGTATATTTTACCTTTTTGTTTTATCATGGACAGATCTGCAGGCCACAGTGACTCTGCTTAGCTCACACAGAAGGAAATTAGGTCTATGTTTGGAGGTTGCGTGGTGCTGTATACTCAGCATACACACACACACACACACACACACACACACACACACACACACACACAGAGAGAGAGTAACTCACACATATACACAGGTCCGCGCCACGTGTCAGCAACAGCGGTG
>JAQNCA010000014.1:6824001-6835639 GCA_029783725.1 Acanthurus tractus
TCTTCCGATCTGAGGAGGAGATATTATTATTCAGTTATTTAATTGTCTGGCCATGTGATGTGAGGTCACTCTCTACCTTTAATCAAGTCATTTGTGGGGTACTTAATAAAAAAAAACAACAATTTATCAATTTATCATAATGTTGCACTTAATTTGCTCTTAATTTGTTTGACATTTGGGAAATGTGCATAAAGAGCTAAATGAGAAGACTGATGCCGCTTAAATGTCTGTGAGAGAAATAATGAGCCTTTAGCCAGCAGACAGTTAGCTTAGCTTAGCTTAGCACAAATACTGGTAACAGGGGAAAACAGCTAGGCTGGCTGTGTCTAAAGTTAACATAATATCACTACTAGTATGACCTCTTAATCCCTAATAAACTGTTATTCTGTCCCAATAATCCATTGAAGTCAACAAAGAAGGCCAAAAAATAGTTTGGCATTCCAATCCTTGTAAACCCCCCCACCCCCGTAACCTTTGAACAGAGGCATGGCAGCTAATGAAATGAGCCTACAAACACAGCTTGAACTCTCTGATTACAAGTTAAATTTATGTGTTAAATCTGTCTAAAACCAGTAGTGTAAAGATCACATGTGGTTTTAAAGGGGGTAATACAGTATGTGTCAAAGATACGCAGGTATGTGGGTTTTGTAATCTTCAGAACGCCAGGATAACCGTTCCTCCTTTTTCCAGTTTATATGCTAAGCTAAGCTAAGCTAAGCTAAGTAGCTACTGGTGGTGGCTTCATATTTACCAGCAAACATGAGTGGGATTTTTGTGTCCTCGTTTCAGCAACAGAGAATAGGCATAAAAAAGTCAAACTTCTACTTTTATTTATTGTGCAGAGTTTCTGTGAAAACTCTGAATATAAGTGTTATTTTGACCCGCAGCTGTAAGGTTTTAAGTATATGTTTGGACTCCAGACAGGTTTTTTAAGATTAAAATAGACTTTTATTTTGTGTAGCACATAGATACCTCTGTGGCCTTGAGGATCCACCTACTCGTATAGTATTTGTATTTTCAGATTATTTGCATATCACTGGGGCAACGTCAACTTTCAGTGACGCACATCGTGCTTCAGCCCCCAGTTTTAACCCTGAGAAAACAGATTAATTGTGAAAAACTTTTACTGTTTCACAGGGGCTGACAATTATTTATTTCTAAATGGAAATTTCTCACCTCCTTACCGCTTCTTCTGCCCACACAAAGATTGTTGGGTTACATGGTTTAACAGCAGGATGGGTACAGTTGAGTGCATGTAAAGCCTCCATGTTGCTTGGCGAGGGGTTTTATGCAACAGGATGTGGTTAGACCTGATAAAGATTCAGACCCAGAGCAGAGGCTTTGTTTTTTTTTTTCAAAGCGTGGGTAGACAGCAGAAGTGAAAAGTGAGGTGGGAATGAAACACTAAACCAGACATAAAAGAAACCGGTTTTCCACTGTTTCTGAATAAATCTGCTTACAAACTTTACTGTAATTACTCAAAGAATTGACACCATTTGATTTCCCACCAATTCATCTTACTCAAACATCTCCTCTCCTGAGAATTAGATAAAAATAGAATGAATAATTGTGTTTGCCTGGCAAATAGAAAGCAACAGCTAGTTAGCTTAGCTTCGCTTAGCTTAGCTTGGCTTAGCACAAATACTTGAAGCAGGGGGAAATACCTGCCTAAGGCAACAAAATCTTCCTACCGGCACCACTAAAGTGCTAAACTAATATGACATACTGTATATGGTCATTAAAACTTGTCATTTTTGGACATAATTTGTGTGAGCTAGCTGCTTCCCCTCTTCTAATTTTCCACTAAGTTAAACTAGCTGGCAGACATGAAAGTGCTGTTAATCTTCTCATCTTCTTCTGGTCAACAAAGCGAATAAGCAGATTTTTTTAAGTGTCAGACTGCTGCTTCAAACCTGTGCTGTCTTAATGTCTGTTCACTCTGCATTTAGACGGACAGCAAATCTGGGAGGTGGAGGCGACTGTGGACAGAGACAAAACACAAGCTGTGAGTTAACACTTACTTACTTGTGAAGACACTTGCTTTAAGCCACAAGATAATTTTACATAGTCTGTGATGTTTTTTTCATTGTCTTGCACTGTTACAAACTCGAAACAGACAGTCACAGATAAAACCTATGACCTCAACTGCTGACTCAACATGCTGCTAAATCTCTCATGTTTCAAGGTGCCCTTTGCAACCTTTTAAAAACTCATAGAGAAAATGCCTCGTGGAAAAGCAGGTTGCATGAAAAATGAGTTTTAGATATACTTTTAATTCATATGTTTATATTTGCAAATTAATTTAGAGCACAGAATTAAAAAGAGCCAATTTCCCACGAAGACTATATGTAAACAAAATCAGCGCTAAAAAAGTAACAAAGTGCGTCTTTAAATAATTTAACTCTTGATGCTATTTGTGATCCGAAAACACATAAGTGTAACATTTTGGTGAGCCAACGTTTCCCTGGTTGAACATGACAGTTTCTCTGATATGTACTTCTTAATGTTTTGTTTTAAAGAACATGCTGTTTGTGGAGGTCCCTCCGTATCGAGACCAAAACATTCTCCATCCGGCCAAAGTCAACTTCTACGTCATCAATGGGAAGAAGAGGAGCAGTCAGCCCCAGCACTTCACCTACACTCCTGTAATAGGTACATATCTGTTAGCATCTCTGCTCTGTCATTACAGGTAGAAAAGGGGTACTTTATGACTAAGAGGTCAACAGCTCCCACCCTGAGGTCAGGAACTGAACTGGAGATGATAGGAAATATTCTTCTTGCATTCATTAACACAAACCTGACACTGAAAGACGAAGCAACGCGCTCAACTTGCATTTGAACATTTGCTTTTACATTGATGCCAGTTAATTAAGACGGAAAAAACGACGAACATGAAAAGGCACAATTATGTAGTCACAAATCAAGCTTAGAGACTGCAGGAAACGGCAAGAATTTAATCAGATAAGATCTATCGGTTGAATGCACATTTTTTTGTTGCAGAATACAGTTAAACACAATTAAAAGCAGCTACTGTTTTATGCCTCATTTACATTGATGTGTCCTAAGTTGTTATGCTTTTGCTTTTAGCTGCTGCCTATTCCAATGTTGGTACAATGAGAGTGATGAAAAAAAAGACTCATATTCCTTGTGTACGTACACAGAATTGGCAAATTAAGTTTATTCTAGATCTGATTCTGATGCTGCACAATTTAGAAGACATGGATTCCAGTCACAAGAAAACGGTTAGTCAACAGTTGTCAGCAGTGAACTAAAGCCACAACACAGGATTTTTGTGTGGGGGGAAAAAACTCTCGCTTGCGCTTAAAGAAGAAAATCTGTTACTTCCCTTTTATTTTCAGTAACACTTTCCACCCACAGTATATGTAATACATACAGCTAAAATGCAGGCACACGCCTTTCACTCTTGCTTAGGGAAACAAATCAGAATAAATCAGACATGTTGAGGAAAGGTGGGCACATATAAGAAATGAAAATTACCTTTCTTTATCATGTAATATTTTAGTGAAAAGGTCTATAATAACTCAAAATCGTAGGACTAAGTGACATTTTTGCCTCACTAGCAGCATGGCTCTTTGTCTGTGTGTAGGTTGGTCGCTTTACAAATATAGTTCTGACTGAAAACTATGAGATGGATTAACGTACAGTTTTATACAGACATTCACAGTCACCAGAGGATGATAGCTTACAACACTCGTGATCCTCTAACTTTCCCTCTAGTGCCACCAGCAGGTCGAATCTTTTACTTTTTCATAGAAATAGCAACAGATTAGACAGACATGTCTGATGCCAAAAGATGCATCATTACAGCTTTGCTGATCCCCTGACTTTTGCTTCAGCACCACCACGAGTTTACATTTGTAGTTCAGAAGGTGAAAGTTAAGTGAATCTTGCAGTTTTGCCACATATATTTATGGTTTGTCAGTGATCCCCTGACTTTCCCTTTAGTGCCAACCTTCTATCAATATTTTTATTTGTCCAGTACTTTGGTTTGTTATCATGTACCTGCAAACTAATGCAAGTTCCCATCAGCCTCTGGCGTACTTTCAAAATGCAGCAGGCTGAACAGAGATGGTGAACCCAGTAAAAAATGCTGGCTAAACACTGATATGTTACAATGAAATTGCAAAAACTTTAGCAGGCTGATGTTAGCATTGATGCTAGAACTACTGCCTGAGCACAGTTTCACAGAGATGTCAATGTGACTCTTATTATATTCTGTACTTGTACACAGTCAAATTACCTTTTTTTTTTGGTATTGCAGCTATTAAAGCAGAACCACAGGATGACTACCAGCTGAATTCGTACGGCTATGCAAGCAATCAGTCTGTGACTGCTCTGTCAATGAAGTCACTGTATCATCACTTGGAGCAGGATCGCAACATTCAAGCCTTAAATATTTCCCCAACATTGTACCAGCTGACCACTGTGGACCCCAGAGCCCATATGTTAACCTCTGATCCACTGGATGACCAGCCAGTCTATTACCCATCCAGATCCAGCACTCTGAGCAGCAGCCCCGTGCTGTACCACACCACAAACCAACATTACAACAACTGTGGTGCCGCCCTCATCAGTGGCTCCCCAATGGCCTCAAATGCTTTCTCTGTTCCCAGCCAGTGTGTCAGCGCCCGAGCTCCTGTGGCCAAACTGGTCGAAAGTCATCAAGTTGAGGCCTGTTTAATGTCAAGACATCAGAGTTATACGCAGACAGCGCTGCCACTGGGAAAGTCACCCCCTTCAAGATACATCCACGGTCAAGCTCATGGGAAGGCTGGGGGTGGCGTGGAGCCAGGCGGGCAGTGTCTGATTCAGGTCAGCTCTGCTAGAGGAAACCATGAGGAACGAGCTCCAGAGAGAGTCACAGTCAAACAAGAGAGCCTCCGTTTTGCTAACCTGGAGGATGGTGAGTATTACTGTTATACACTGTTTTTACCTGTAGGGGTCAGTGACAATCTGACAAGCAGGGTCACTCAATGCAGAGAATTTATTTAACAGAAAAAGTAAGCAGGGTTGTAACTCCTTTTGTTTGTTTTTTTCTTCACATGACACTTTTCATGTGTTCAAACAAGTGCAACAATAGGAATGTTTTTGAGGAGGAACTAATAGAAACTATCTTTTTTTAAATCCCTATTTCAATGATAATTACATCTTGTCCCTGAAATGTTCAATTTATTTGTATAAAATATTGTATTAATAACCCTACCACAGAAATAAATTAGAGAATATCAACATTTCTACTGGTACAATTTACATGCAAACATTAACTTTAAAAAGACTCAGCCCATCCCCAGGGGATGAGTGCTTGTGGTCTGCAATTGCATACGAGCACACTGCAACTGTATGCTTGCAAATTCTGCCTTGCGGTTTTCTGTCGGGTCTTTCTATCCACTTTCCTCTTACTCTCTCTCTCTCTCTCTCTCTCTCTCACACACATGCAGACACACACTTGTAGAGTAGATTTGTAAGCATGCCCAATGACTCATTCAAAGAGAGAACGACTGCCACAGCCATGCTTGTTTTCTGTGTACACCTCTGTAATGGAAGACAGGAACAGGAAGTTTGTATGCAGAAACACCTGTGGTAAAAATAACAGCAAAGTGCTTTTTTCTGGTCTCTGAAACACACCCGGGTAATAGTGAAAGTTGAGGCTGCTCTATTTTCCTGAGCATCGGAAGCAAATAACCCAACTCACACTAGCTTGTTCATGTTGTTATTTCCCCTCGAGATCATCTTTATTATTGATATTTTTTCTCGTTCGTTCTGTCTCAGGATTATGTCAACATCCGCCCTTGATAAGTCCAGCAAACTTAGGGAATAGGGAACTTCATTTTAATTGCAATGCCTCATATCATCACTACAGACCATCACTGGACTTATTTATGCATGAAATTAGAGCATGCCTAGGGATGCCTCTGAGGCTTTGGCAACCTTTGTCGCATTCCCATCTCTCTTTCTCTTCATTTTCTCATGTCTCTTTGTTGACTAATAAAAGCATAAAATGCCCCCTAAGACTAATCTCCATCAGAAACAGCAGAATCCCCTGAACCTTCAATAAATCAAACAAGTGAAAGCAACACTATCATATCTTGAACAAACAAAAACATATTCCATCAATATTTTAAAAATCGAATCAAAAGGTCATAAATATAAATAAAAAATAGGGAGCAATAAACATTAATTCCTTTATAATATTACATGAGCATATCATCTGACTACATAACAGCATTGTTGTGACCCCCTTTTAACCCCTATGTTCTATATTTTCCACAGTGAATGACATCATTAATAGAGACCTGAAAGGCCACAATGGAGAGTGATCCTGGAGGCCTGTAGCAGCCCTTATGTACACAGGAAGTGAAACATTTGGATTTCAGGAACTTTAATATAAGATTCTAATTGTTTCAGAGGAAGTTTGTACTTGTAGGACTTGCAATAAAAACAACTATACTGCATTAACAGCAGACATTTATGACAAACAATAGAAACTGACCCACTGAAGGATTGTGTTGACTTTATTTCAGGATATAATCATGTTTCTGCGCAGCAAGGAGAGGTTGTGGTTCACTTGGCAATATATTTGTTTCAGAATTAGAAAAATTTAATATAAAAAACAGATCACCTGTATGTTTTCCTCTAATATATTGATACTTTGTAGTCCTAGCCAAAATTGAAAAACATGCGTCCCAACCTTGTACTGCAAGTCTATTGTGTCTTTTATTATTAGCAGTTTGGATTTTGTCTGTTCATTTAATTGTACTATTGTTCTTCGTAAGCATGTAAAAAATATTTTATATTGAATACATTTTGTTTATACACATCTGCATTTAGAGCAGGAACTGAAAGTTAATCATATAATTTCATTTAAATATTTTCTAATTTACCCAATATTGTTGTCTTTGTCTTTAAGTTCATTCATTTTATACACAATTTCTAAGCTGAAAAAGTGACAAACTCCAAAAGTTTCTAAGCTTCTGAGAAGTATTCTAGTTCTCTTTATTGTACCTATAAGCGGTTTTATATTGTGATTTTCAGAGTTGCATATTTAAATCAGTTACACAAAGTAATACATGTCTTAATATCTCATATATTACAGAAAATTTACGAATAAAATGTACTTCCATCCACTGTGAAGAATTGTCTTTGACTGTTTAACACACCGAGAAAACACCATTAAGGTCTTAGCAGGATGCATAAAATAAAATGGTGGATCATTATGATGGTAATCAGGCTGCTAGCTATATTCTATGAGGCACAATGCCAATTTTTAACGTATTTTATCTTTATTTAATTATACATATATGGATGTATTGGATGTTTTATGAGAACTTATAATACATCTTGTAATACAGTACATCCATGCACTAAACACTGTATATGTATGTGTGTGCCGATGATCAACGCTAGGAGGAGACATTTTCAAACCAATTGTTGCGCGGACCGGAAATGGATGGAACATACGTGACGCCACTTCCGACAATTTGGGATTTTTTTTCCGTCCCTGCGTTAGCTAAATGAACATTAGCATATTTCCCTGACGTTTTTACAACGTTTGGGTTTTTACTGCACTTATTTCCGACGTTTACACTTCTGTTAAAACAAAGAATAGTGAAGCTTCCCGCCAGAGGTTTGTTTTTCTGTCACGTATATATTTTATCCATGCATAGCTTAAATCTGTGTACTGTAAAATGTAGCCGCACTGCTTTGCTACGTTGTAAATAATCTGTAACGATAGCTACCTTTAAAAATACCCGCCACGTGTCACAATATAAATGTGACACGAATGTTTATGTATCGTTTTTTATCAGCATAATTGTATAAAAGCAGAATATGTAACTTAATTCACAATTACGAGATTGTCACGCCATCAAAGTTAGCTGTCTGTAGTCTAATTGTTCTGGAAGAACGTAATGTTTACAGTAAGAGAAAAAATGTTTGCTACGTATGACCTCCTCCTCATTTTGTCTTTCACTGATCCCATATGTCACTTTTGGAATAATTGACGTCTTTCTGCTAACTGCAAGCCAGTTGTTCATACAGATTACCTTGAATCACTGAAGTATAACAGATCACACTTCCTGTCAACAGCATCATGTCTGCAGAACTGGACCTGTCTCCTCCAGAGGTCCCTGAGCCCACTTTGCTAGAGAGCATTCTGCGCTATGGGCTGTTTCTAGGTGCCATCTTCCAGCTCATCTGCATCCTGGCTGTCATCTTCCCTTCATCTAAGGGACATGAACAAGTAGGTTTCATGTTTTTAGGTCTTTTTTGGCCCCTCTAACAGCATTTCCTTTGATGTTACCATCAGTGTAGATAATGTTATTTTATTAATGTCATACTATATTCATACAACATTTTACCTGTTTTTTTTTTATTATAAATGGGGCAGATATATAGAAGAGACATTAAAAAATCATCAAGCTTGATTGCCATTTTAACTTAATATTGTTATTACATCTGAACTTAAATATGGGAAGCAATTTATAAGCCTTGGATTATGAATGTGTCGGTCATCTGCTCAAGTAAATGGCTTTGCTGTATTCAAGGAGGCTCTAACACTGATTTACACTATACTTATTATATACACTATACTTACACTGGTATTTCTCATAAAATACCTAAAACACAAGTTCTTTTTGTTCAATTTATCAAATGCAGCATCTCACTGACTATATTAGGACTATTTGAGGATCACTTCCACTGAACGTGAAATATTCTCCAACTTAAGCAGAGGTGACAATTCTTACTTTGCAGTGACAATTCGCAATCAAGTTCACTTACTAGGCTCCATTTCTAATACAAATGACTGTTCTCCTGCTGTAGATATACTGACTTCTCATAATACAATTTTTCAGTAAACAACATGCCTCAGTAGCTTGTCAACAAAAAGTTTAACTATTGGCAGGTAATATGTAACTAAAAATTTAAATGTTCTGGAATGCAACGATTTTCACTCACTATTAGGGGTATTTGCAGTGCAATATAGCTTCCAAAAACCGCCATCACTAGATGTTACCATTCAGTCTTTTCGAAACACAGAAAGACCAGACATCGCTTGCAAAAGTAGTGCTGAATATCTTATTTTTAAATGTCCACGAAGACAAAGCCGCCAAGGGCTACTCTCACAATCTCCATACTAACAACTGTCAGGAGAGATTATTTATAGGCAGGAGCAATTATATCCACTGTCTAATTATTCTATTTTCAGGCATTGTCATCAGATGCACTGATTACTCTCCACAGTATGTCGCCATTTCATCCTTCACAGCAGTCTGCTATTGTACACACAGACATTGCTGATGGAGGGAAAGTGCTGAAACAATTCTTTTATTGCTCTTTGTGTGTGTGTGTATTTGTATTTGTGTTTGTTTCTGTGTTTGTGTGTATGTTTACAAATAGTCTTAGCTCTGGTGGGATTAAAAACTACCTTCATACCTTCATACCATGTGTACTACACTTATTTATATAGCACTTTTACTAACCACATGCATAGTTTGTTGTATACAACACAAATTACAGTGATTTCAAAGGTTTAATGCATCCTGTCTTTGCTCAACAGGAGGAGACCGAGTCAACTGATGGCAAGGCCACCGACCAGATAAAGAAACCTAAAGGACCTGCTCCTCAAATTCGACAGAAACCAAAGAAAGAGAGCAAAAAGAAGCGATAGATAGAAATGACTGTTTGTGTGAGAGTGTGTGTGTTTGTGTATGTCCATGCGTGTGCATGTGTCCATGTTACCTGATTGAATGAATGCATGTGTGTATTCATCTGTGTGTTACCATTGGCATTTGTTACCTGTATATTTATCACTACAGGTAAATGAAACACTTTTTGCGGTATTATGACAGTGAAAATTTTTGGAATTGAATATGAGGTACTCCGAAATCACCAGAAACTGTGAGTCCTATTCACATTCAACACAACTATTACTCAGAGTGCAGTGTTCTGTTGGCTGATTTTTCTTATAGCTACATATTTTATTGAACATGGTTGTCTTTTTTTTCTAATGTGATTGTATATTAATTGATTTTGTATTTGGATTAGAAGACACTAATAAAACCATTTTATTGTCATTAAATCTAAGTGGAAATATTCAGTGCTAAATTTCAGCTTGGTTTAGATGATTAAAAAAGTGATCATGTCCTGTCCTTACATATACTGGCTTTGTATTGCAGAATGGACCGCGAGTCCCTCATAAAGGCTGTTAACTGCATGTAGAATGTAACTCATAAAGTCATAATTGACTTGTTAAAACATTCAATATTAATTGAAGTTTTTTCCTCAAGTGTTTTCGACCCTCAGTCGTGATTAGTCGACACGTTCAAATCAACAATTGTGGTAGACATAGAGCGCTAATTTTATGGTATGTATATGGTTCTGTATCTTTGTTTGTTACACCTGTGAGGCCGCATAACAGTGAGTTTGTAATATCAATGCGCCAACACAAAGTGACCATTCATAAGAGGTAAGTGCGTGTCGCTAGGCAACTTCTGCTAGCCAGCTAGCAGCGGAGCCATCAATATGAACCAAGCTAACTGTGTTGTTTGTAATATAAATGATTAATTGGACTTCTATTTCGAACTTTGTACTACGTTTTAAATAAAAAAAAAAAAAGAGCATCAGTGGTGACTCAAAATTTTTTTAAAAAACCCAAACGGGAATGTTTTCTTCCCTGTCGACGCCTCGGTGAATTCCACTCTTACGGCGTCGAGTTACGCAACACGACGTGAATCTTCCTGACTCCGGCGTCGCTGCGTAAAAAGCGTAAAATCCAGACTCATCATATTTGCGCTCTTGTGTTTCGTCAGTGATGCACTATCCCGTGCCTTCCCCCCTGCGAGGCATGTCTTCTCCACACCACACCACGCCTGCTGCTTCCTCGCATGAATTTACCGCGCCGTCGACTCTCCCCAGCTGAACAGGCTCCTTCAGCGTCGGTTCGGTGTTTGTCCGGCCCACCGCAGCCGCCCGGCAGCTGTGCCCTCTGCTCCTGAAGGCATTCCCCGTCATGACCTCCCCTTTCTGCGATTCTGCCGGATTTCACTAAATGGGATTTGTGGCTGGCCCGAGGTTTCCACAGCAACTGGGCATCCGCTTCCATTATTTCTCTAATGAGGACAGCTACAAGGATTTAACCGGGTTCCGAGCTGCGCGTCTCTGATTTTTGGGCTCAATCTCCAGACGCGTCAAAGGTGAGTTATTTAGGTTGACTATTGCGTTGCATTATATGGCTTTTAATGCTAGAAAAATGGATTTAAATCGGTATTGCATCCAGGGCTTGTGGTTTATGGCTGCGTATTTTTCCCCCTCGTCTGTTGTTTTACACACAGCGTAAGATCACCCCCCCCACACACACACACACACACACACTGACTTGTATTTCATTGTTGCACAGGCCATTCAGTCAGCGGTGCTCGCACATTTGGTCAGTGCCGCTCGGTCTGTGCCAGGGCTACGTTGTTGACGAAACACAACCCGCACCAAAATGCGCACCGCATGTGCGAATGCCATATTCCTGACTGTCTCACGAAGATTGAGAAAAATCGTGCTTGCAAATAAAAACAGGAGCCAACAATCCATCGAAATTCAAAATGGAGCTGTAACAGCACCTGTTTTG
>JAQNCA010000014.1:6867360-6878387 GCA_029783725.1 Acanthurus tractus
TTATTATTTTAGTTTAATATTCATTTCTTTTTTATATATTTTTAAATTAACAAACACACACACACACACACACACACACACACACACACACACACATACAGAAGATGCACACCCAATCATGTGTTTAGGCCAGGTTAAGGATAGCGGATCCAAATGTGAAAAAAAGGGTATCTCCATGCTGCTTTACGGGAATGAGGATAACTTTAATGATGTTTTGACATTTTAATAACCTTTTTTGTAAAAAAAATATAATTATATGTAAAAATGGCAGCCTTATCCTTTAAACTCATCCAAGACCGTGTAACTCATTCTGGAAAATCCTGACACTGGCTGTCTCCCATCCAATCACACTCTCCTGCAGGGGCCCAACATGCCCTGAGACACAATGTCAAATTCCACATGGCTGAGCTACCTGGCCGGGCTATTATTGGACCACATGCCTGAACTGGGGGCTGGGAGGAGACGAACAGCAACTGTGAAGCTGATATGCAAGGTGCTGGAGACAGACAGGAGGACGGGAAGCGTTTTGACAGGGACGAGACAGGGAATCATGCTGAGAAAAGACAGAAAACTGAAATATGGGTTTGAAAAAACACACATGCAGTGGTGGAACAACCAGCAACCAAGTGATAGGCTGTTATACGTAGGCACAAACTAATAAAACTGAGAAACTTGGAAAATATTTAAGATTAGACAAGAAGGACACTTTGTTTTGCTTTCTTTGCCATTTTGTATGTTTTTTAATGTCTCTTTTTTTACATTACCAAACAAACTAAACAAAAAGACACATTAGCTTAACTTCCCTTTAGCCTGTGTGCCAGTAACATGCTTTTTTAGGGTTTATTCAGCAGTATGGTGCAGAGTAACCCATATGGATGAACAATTTAATGGTTGGTGTAGTTTTATAAGAAAAAGTGGGTTCAGCTGCAAGGCTGTAGCTGTAAAGATGGCTGCTCAGTGTGTTTAGCCACCAGTGTTTTTAGACAAACTAGCAGCTACACAGAGCGCTTAATTATTAAAATATTGTTTAACACAGTCTGTGTTTTAGAATAACTTTCAATTTGGTCATTGATAAAGACAAGAGCATTACACTTCAAGATGACAATTATGAAAAGAAAAATATAACTAAGTAGTCTGGCTTTAGCTGGCTAACTTTGCTACTGCTAGCTTATTAGCTAAGGTGTGTAAAACAGTGATGCAAGAGTTTTCCAGCAAAGTACAGAGACGATTTACATATTACACTCTCTCCTCTGTCAAACATGACTGGTTGGTAAATTATTATGAGAAAAAGTCTTCAGCAGGTAGCTGAAAGTCTGATGTGTAGCCTGTTTAGCTAGCTTAAATGCTTTCATAAAGCTAGCGATATATTCTTTTTTGTGAAGAAATATTTAAAGTCATTTTGAAGTGGGTAAAATAAATTAATGATGAAATAAGCGCTAAACCACTAAAAGATATAAAGCTGATCATTTTTAAAAAGCAGGTAAAAAACAAACTAAAGGGTAAATTAAGTGTTAATTACTTGATTTAATTGGCAGGGGAATCGATAAAGGACTTTTTTTGTACTTGTCTGATACTTTACTTAATTTAATCAGTTTCAGTGAGGTAGCTTATCTATTTGATACAACTTTAGGTCACCTTATGGATTTCATTTTGTTTTTGTTGGTGCTTGTTAATGTTTTTCTTTTTTCAATTAATTGAATTACACAATATTTTACAAAAATCCAATAAAAGACCTCATAATGTTTTCACATAGCATTTTTTGTAAGTATTATTCTTCTTGTGGCAGGTCAAATATGTCTATATACACTTTTTAACAATTAAGCCGACCACAATCATTTAATATTCCACAAGGAAAAATATATTCACAAAACCCCTACTTACACACTTTTAAAAAATGTTTTTGTTGGACAGTCAGCTCAATTTTCTGTGCTTCACGTGTCCAAAAAAACAAGAATCTGAGATGCTGTTCAGGGCGGCTGGAAGATAATCTACTGCCAGAGGAGCATGAGATCATCACTGAATCAGCAAAGCTATGATCCATAATAACCACATATTACAACCAGACTGTGTTGTATTTGGAGAAGTATGTGACGATCCAATGCTCTTGTTTCTGCAGGGCAACCACATCTCACAGAGAAGAAGCTCGTGTGTTTTTAACCTCCTTTTCTCATCCAGAATCCCCCCCCAAATCCCCCTCCATCCCCGATCCCAAGCCCAGGTCTACCCTTCCTCCTCTTCATCCTCCTCGCAAGCCAAGGATCTAGTTTAAGCAAGAGTTGGGAGGAGAAAGGTGGGGAGGAGGAGAGCAGTGCAGCGGTGGGAGGGCTGCCACGGCCAAACACAACAGATGTTCGGCTGCGGACGTTTGGTTTCAGCTGCACTCGGGTGTGAAACACAAAGATCCCAGCGTGATTTACACCCGCTCACACTCCTCTCCTTCTCCTCTTCTTCCTCTTATACTCTCTTTCTCCCATCCTCTCTCCTTCTTCCTCCTCCTCTGTTTTCCTTTTCCTTTTTCCTTCTTCCTGTCCTCTTCGGCTCTTCCTCATCTTCTCACCTCTTTTTTTTTGTTTCCCATATGTTCTAATTTCCTTTCTTTATCTACCTTTCCTTTTCCTCATTCCTTTCATTTTCTTTCCCTCTAACCCCTTTATTGTCTTACTTTTCTTTTCTCCCTTTCTTTGTTCACTACAGTCCGCCATTCCTGTTACTCCCATCACCTCATCTTCCTCCACTTCTCTTCTTCCTTCCCTCTTCTTCTTTCTTTTCATGATCTTCCTTCACCTCTTCTCTTCTCTTCTCTTCTCTTTTTTCTTACCTTTCCTTTCTTCCTCTCCTCATCTCTCCTCCCCTTTTCTTTTTTCTTCTCCTCGCCCACATTCCTATGTGCTTCAATCTTCTCCTTCCCTAATTCCCTTTCATTCTTCCTCTTTTTTCCCTGTTCCTCCCTCTGTTCCTCATCCTCTCCTCTCTGATCTTTCATTAGTGGCTGCAGAAATTAGAAGGCTGCAATGCATTTTCTTATCTGTGGTGAAAAAACACTCTGTCATTGCTGAAACAACTGCATGATGTTTTTTCTCTTGGATGCAACTAAAGACATCTTGTCTATATGATTAGAGAATAAAAGAAGAGAGATTGATTCCAGTTACCGTTGAATTGAGGACTTAAGTTATTTGGGGTTCAGCCTGGGAAAAAAATGATTTGTGTTGAGATAGACAAAAATCCTCCCTCTGCCTGCAGCTAGCAAATGGAAATCATTATGTGTGATTGGAGGGTTTGGATGCCGGAGAAAAGCCCGACTGTCTGTGTGACTGACACACTGGACTACCCGCTGGTTTTTCAGATGGAATTTGTGATAAAGCGATTCTCCCTGAGGATTACAAAAGCCTCCATACTCCCCATATCAGCCTGGATCACTATTAGGTTTCAGCATTGTGTTTGGCAGGAATTTATCTGCGTTTTATCCCAAATGCGGTGATGCTTTGTGTTCACACTGAAGATTCCCATCGTGCTGACGGTAAAGTCCACATGCCGGAGTCTGATAAGGTCTGGAAACAAGATAATTAGCTCAGACAAGTTGTTTTCTTGACATGCTCCCCATGCTGCTCAGCTCCTGACCTACACATTCTCTCATTCTTCTTAATCAATCTAATCTCTGTGTCCCCTCTCTCCTCGCCCGTCCTCACCCCTGCTCTTTCCCTTTGATGTTTCCTGTCAGCATCACCCCCACCTCGTCTCACCCCTGACCCCCCCTCCGTCCCTACACCAGACACCCTGGTTAACCCAAATTACAGGGTGGTGGAGGGAAGCAGCCGCACAAAAACAATCATTTTTCCACTGTTGTCTATACATGAAAAGTCAGATGCATGTGTTCCTCTGTGTGTTTAGAGGGTTTATTTTTCGAAATTACAAGAAAAGAGAGTAAAACAATATTTTTACATTTACCATAAATCAAAAATAGCCATGCCAAGTTATGACACATCCATCCTGGAGACTTCTTCCATCATAATAAAGGTGAATGGAACTTTGTTTGCAGTGCTCAAAAGTTTGAAAAATAAAGTTAAAAATATAAACGTTTCTTTCTCCAATTACAAGGTCCTGTTTAGAAAAACCCTCCCAACACTCTGAGACTATTTTCATATACTACCAAAGAAGCAGTTCCTTTAAATAGGGGTTGTAAATAATGTGGATGATTTGAGCTGGCGGTGCACAGCTGGCAGCAGAGTCACTACTTCAGGATGAAGAGGTCAAGCAGGGTCAGATTCAAGAGCAGGCAGGACAGGAAATGGAGCAGCGGATGATTGACTCGCTGCAGTGTGTCTGTGCTTTATTATTTTCATTGGTCAGAGATAAATACTTTTCTGATTATTTTGCCTTTTACAAAAAGGTACCACAGAAAATTATTATTATTCGTTGTTTATGGTCATTTGAATGGAATGTTTTCTTGCAGTGGAAACAAGGCATCCACAAAATAATTTTCGGAAAAAGAACAGGAAGTCTGTAGATGTTGTTTATATGTTTCTCATCAATAACAAATTTTGCAAATTTTGAAAGACTGATCTGCAACCAAGCACTAACAGCACTGCACAGTCAACAGACCAAAAACCCATCAGCTGTGCACTTGATGACATGAACATTTATTATGATTAACTACAGCACTGTAAGTTTTTTTTAACTCGGTCCAACTTATAGCATGCTGCTAAAATTACTCACCAACTTCCCAAAAGATTCACTATTTACCCCTCTGAGTAAAAACTGCAGTTCTTCGCTCTTCCAGGGAACTGTTAGCTTTTTAAAAAAAGAACAACAAAAGAATGAATTTGTGAGCCATTTTAAAGATGTTTGTCTTCAGTAGGAAACTGGGCGCTGACAGGCAGGAGAAGTACTGAAAGATCCACTGTTGGTTTTGGTCTTTTGCATAGGATATGTTGACAGTAAGAAAAATGAGAAATATTATCAGCCTTACACTTAAAAAAAAAAGAGAAACTGGCCGCTGTTATTCAAGTTTAGTAGCACTCACCAGCTTTTACAGCTATAACACTTTTTATGTGAGTTTTTTAAGAAACATCGAACAAAAGAAATGCGTTAGTGGTTGAACCATCTGTGCCCAACATGCAGGTGCATCAGAGCAAAGACCTCCAAATTAATTTAATAGATATTCGTAATTGGTCTCAACGATCACAACACCTTGTTGTAAATCAAAAACAGGCAAATTTGCTGGGAAACCGCTGTAACAAGTTAAAACCAACCAACCAAAAAAGGATACAACCTTAAAATTTACATATGCATGGTGAACAGATGCGGCTAAATGGCATTCAGCTTTACAGAAGCCAACTTTGAAGCAATGATTGCAATGATGGTGTAGAAGCATGAAAGTCCTGATGTGTTTCCCTCATTTAATTACAGCCTTAATGTGGTTTTGTTAATGAAATTCCTCTAAAGTGGCCTCTTCTGTCATCTGCAAAAAAAAAACCCTTGTTCCACAAATCCCCTTGTAATAATGCAAAGGCTTGTAAAAGAACAAGTGAATTTTCTTCAGCAGCTAGACTGCTACCATGGAGCCTTATCCCCTTAAACCCCACCAAAATCTCCTTATCTTAAACCGACCCCCTCCTCATCCCACCTTGTCTGCAACGTCCACTCTACCCCAGCACCCTAATCTTGACCCCAGCCCGCTCCGCCTCGCTACCCTAATCCTGACCTCCCTGCCTCCCCCTCCTCCTGTCCCCCTGGCCGTGTCATTATAACGAATGCACCCCCGTCCTTAAACCCAGCATGCCGCCGGGCCGTGATGGATGTGCACATCACAGGCACAGTTTACAAAGCCTCCGTGAATACAGTGCAGCCACCCCAGAGCCTGTCAGCTCGGTCCCCACGCTCGGGCCCTTAACGCTACACGCAGAGGGGCTCTGTGCTTGTAACAACTCTTAAAACCTGATAGTAGAGATGGTTGGAGAACCTCATCCATAAATGTCAGCCCTTTCTCTCTCTAGCCCCCACCGCCAGCACCAACAGCAACCATGAAGAGTTTTAGTTCACTCTAGCACTTTATGGGGGTCTCACACTGAAAAACTCTGGTGTGAAATTGAAGATGAATTGTCGTCACTTAAGAATGCGCTGCAGAGAGGCGGGGTGAGTGATTGCTTATTTTGTTTGTGCTATAAAATTCTTTTTCTGCTCACTTTTTTTTTCCCACTGTAATGGTATTATTCATTTTCTCCAGCAACAGGCTGTTAAACTGTAAATCAAACAGGAATCCTGAGGCAGTAAAGACGTATCCCTCAAACAACAAAGCCTCCATCAATAACCCTTCACCTCTGCGCGAACTGGCAGAATATTACATTGACTATCTATTTCATCCCGTTCCTAACTCTCTACAACCCAGAGCCGTGTGCCTGGACAGTAACCTGAGCTCTGCCATGATATTGCAACTCCCTGGACGGGAATTGTGTTTGTGTAGCTGTGTGTGTGTGTATGTGTGTGTGTGTGTGTGGACAGAGTAGGAAGTGGTGGATTGAGGGACAGCGTCAGACCGTAAGCCCCAAGATCAGCCACCTGTGTGTTATCAAGGGCGACCAGATAATCCTCCCTGCCCTGCATCTGCCCTCTTTGCCTCCACATACACAGAAACACACACATCCCCACACACACACACACACACACACACCAATAAACACAGAGACGCACTTGCTGTTTGATCTCACGTCACTGGTTTACTCCTCAACACACTCCTGCACAAAACATCACCATAACTCAGCTCTGGAAACACGCTGCAGATGATGAAACATGATTATCTTTGCAGTCAGGAGGGGCCGACTCTGCTCCTGCGATCCATCTATGGTGCAGGGTGTTATTATCAAACGCAATCAAAATATTTCTGATGTGTGAATTTTAGGTTCAAAAAACCTCCACCTCCTCCAGGCAGCAGAAAAAATAAACCCACTTCACTTCTGATGAAGGGGGGAATTTCTTCCACGGCATAATTTTAACTCACAGAGAAACATGGGAGCAGGTGAAGACCTCAAGATGCAAATCAAGGGAATGTGAGCTCGGCTGCAGACTATAATTTCCTCATCAAGAAGAAAGACATACTGTCACAAGAACTGCTTCAATCCAAAACCACATCTCAACAGGTAATTAGACATCAGCCATTCCCTCAATAACCAAACCTACAGCAGGGTCTTTTGGAGCCCAAAACACAGGAGCCAACATGTCAACCACACGCTGCACCCACAAACCACCTCAACACTTAATTTGGAGTTTTTCACTTGCTCCCTCCGACCTGTTTTTGCCATTTACTCCTGCAGCCATTTCCAACGGGGGAACTCCATTGCCGAAACATAGGTAAACCTATCCAACAAGGGAGCCCATTCTTTTGAAAGATCACTAAATTTCGGGTGTAATTTAATTCCCGCATGCCTCCTGTCCCGTATCACGGCTGCGTGTCTCCGAGGTAAAACACCACAGTAAATAATGGCCGGGGGCTCCACCTCTACTTGCCAGGCTGTTATTCCTTTACAGTACAGAAATCATAAAGGGACTGCAGTCGTAAATATACATCATCCAACAGCTTTACAAAGACTCCACAGATGGGAATTATGGTCGTAGAGAGGCGTCTGCATAAACTAAATACTGTAAAATCTTGAAATAAGATTCCCATTGTTATAAAGAAGTATACCATTAAATGTTAAGATGGCTGGAAGAAGTGAGTATGAATTATACAGCTGAGAGAACTGAGCTGGAGCAAACAGCATTATTGGACAAAGCAAAGCAGAGGTGTAGGATTTATGAGATAATTACAACCCTAACCCTTCAAGTTAATGATGAATCTTAATTAGTATAATAAAAATGAAGTCTAGACAGTTAGCTTTTTTATGTCGAATGAAGCCTTATGTTCAAAACCATTAACTCAGATAAGAAAAAATAGCACAAAAATCCTTTAACAAGGACACAGCTCATTAAAACATGTGTTACTTTGTGAAACAGTCACTTTTTACTCAGGTGTGGGCAACAAAAGATGTTGGATCAATTCAGTTATGACTTTTGCTTTTACAGGGTCTTGTACCTGATTCTCCTGCTGAAAGTCCCACGTGTGACCCCACACTCAACCCCAACATCCACCTCAGGGGCTTTTCTTTGACTTCTCTACTCCGTCCAGTATAGCTGTTGCTATGAAGTCCAATATAGCCGTTTAAAGCCTGGTACGACGCACACAAATCCTAAAGAGGCACCCAGTGCTAAGAAAAGTGAGGCCATGTTCCCATTTGCTGCTGCCATTTGTGATGAGTATGAAATTAGAACACGATGGAAAAAACTCATAGTGACAATAAATGGACATCTTAAAATCTACAAAACAGTTATTCTTAGTAGATCCGGACAACCTTTGAAGGCACAACTTCTTATTTTAGTTTATTTAACCTTTATTTAACCTGGAAAATTTTAATTTACATTAAAAAAAAAAATCTCCTGTGCAAGAATGAACAGGGTTATGGACAAAAAAAAATTATGTAGCTATTTACAATGACATAAAAAAAGACAGATTATTGAATTCTAAAACTTCAAAGCCGTGAGTGAAAAAGACAAAGACTAAACAGCCGACCTGCAGCTCTGTGAAGTCGTACCTGAGCACAGTGGTTCTTTTAAGCTAAAAGCAAACGCACACTGCATACACTGACTACGCTAACATGCCATTGTTTAGCTGGTAATAATGCTCAGCATATTCATATGTCCTATAAAGGATTAACATTTGCTGAATATAGCTAAACACAAAGTGCAGCTGAGGCTGATGAAAATGCTGTTAACAGTGCAAATACTTAGACATGGATTGAAGTATTAGACAAGATAAAAATGTAACTCTATGATTGTGCTAAATGAAAACGTAAAGGATGATCAAATATTTATAACTCATCAAAGGAGACAAATTCAAACAATACTTGTTAAAAAAGTTGTTATTTTATTTAAACTCAAGATCATCAATGTCAAGGTAGCACAAAAGGAAAAGTTAAAAGATCACACAAGTCATTAGGATAAATTCTACAAGGAACACAAATAATACTTTCTGTACAAATCATGAAATGGTTGAGTTATTCAGTCTGAACTTAAGTGATAGACTGACTGACCGACATTTTAATCCATGGAGACAAGCAATTATCACAACGGAAGACAGCAGGCTGCATTTTAATTTCTACATGGAAGAAAAATAGAGCTCTGTTAAATAAACAACCAATATATGTCCCTGATTTCTTTTTAGAAATGTACGTCAAAAAGGAGACACACTGGAGCGAAATTAAGGACAAAAGTCAAGGAACTTTTGATAAGAACTGACAGAAAATTCACCTCCTGAATTCTCTGTCAGTCAGACGTGACATCGCTCACTTTTTAAGTCGAGTGTTAAGACGATCCAAACAAGTCCCGCATTTCGGTCTTAGTTCCACATCACATCCTCAGGCCCCACCTTGGTAATGGGACACCACTTCCCCTCTAAGGAGCTAAAGCAGGAATGAAATCTATCGTTTCCAGATCAGTGGAGGAGGGAGAGTGCGAGCGGGGGAAGCAGGGGAGGAATGGCGTGACCTTCTTTGATCCCTTCTGAAGGTCTTCCTCATTCCCACCCTCCTTCTGCCCGTCTCCTCTACCACTCGCATGCATGTTCTGCCCTGCCAAGCACCTGTCCGCAGGTATGAAATTAGAGAGAAAGAGATTGAGGGCTTTTTGCCTTCACACAATGTCTCCTCTGGTCTCACTGCCTGTCCTCATCCTTCCCTCAGCTTATCACTCCATCCCTTATCTCCTCTCACCACATCTGTCAGCATCAATATCTCAAACTAAATTACAGACTTAGAACGGCACAAAATGGAGGCAATGGTGATTAAAATCAGACAAGGCGTCTGCAATTCAGAGGTGCCTTAAACCAAACACACACTCCCTCCTTCCTGTTTCCAAGGCTCTAAATGAAAGGACTAATGTTCTCATCTACTGAAAACAAGTCGGTATATGTTCAACAAAACTCTTTCTTCAGCTCCTTATCACCTGCTGAGTCTTAAGAAAATCCAGAGGATGGAGAGGCTTTGCTCTGCAGACTTAGAAACCTCACTCGCTCTTACAGTCAAATGAATAATTACTGCTGGTTGGAGCTGAAAGAGAGGAGAAAGCTGAGAGAGAAAATTCAATAAGAACCGGTGTCAGTGGGATCTGGACTGAAGCTCTTAAAGCAAAAACTGTAACTGTTAATATTAAGATAAAGTGGTGCCAGTGTTTAGACAAATCCAGACATATCTGAAGTCATTTATCACTTTTGACAGTGCTGATGTTTAGGCTATTAAAGCCAAAATTTGCCTCCCTCAAGATCAGAGCAAATATAAACACGGCAACATCAAAACCCCCCTGCAACTGTGGAGAAACAGAGTGTTCATAGTGTCTGTCTTGCATTAATACGCTCTGTTCTTGTGTAATACTTTAAACAGTCACAAAATGCTCCACAACAGAGCACTGGAAAACCACACCGCAGCCCTGCCACATGTGGCTCCAGATTTTCTGCTCCTGTTAACAGATTTATGTGTGAAAAATAATTAAAACTTAATATAAAATGTTAAGAAAAGCATTTTCATTTGCCTAACGCTACAGTTCAAAGTAACATACCAGAAACACGGAAACACAGTTTGGAGATTGTGCAACTTAATAGGGAAACATGCAGAGGTGCAAGGTACAACACATTTTTGTTTGTGACATAAAACTGTTGAAATACAGAACATTCTCTCTTTAAAAAAGGTGTAAAATTGATAGATTGCAGAAAATATATTACCTGCACTCTTTGAAAAAAAGAAAAAACTGAAATGACAAGAGCAAAAATGTCAACATGTGTTTTCAAATAAAAATCTCCAGTGCAACTTTATAAAACAAGTAATAAGAAGAATCAAATTATTATATTATTAATATAAAGCACAACAACAAACATGTCTCACTTATGCCAAGCAACATTAGCACTCAATCAGTCACTGAGTCAGTTCTTGACCTTGATATGAATGTAA
>JAQNCA010000014.1:6883160-6913583 GCA_029783725.1 Acanthurus tractus
AACTGTTGTGTGAGCCACAGTCTGTCTGTGCAAAGACCACAGACATTCTAGGTGTGTCCTCCAAATAAATATTGACTCGTTTACTGCCTGTCCGCTCATTAAAGTGCTGTTTTTTGCCTGTCATATTGTGTTTTTTTAGTGATAGCACCATGTTTCTAAATCTCACCACCTACCTCAGTAATTATAATTTCATTGAAAGAAGTGAAGGCAAATATGAGAGAAATAAGACGGAGGAACAGATGTTTGCTGCTTGACAACCCTGCATCAGTGTCACAGTGAGGTCGAGGGCTTTCGCTTTTGTGTTTGTGCGTGTGAAACAGCAGCCTCATCAGACTGTTTTTGTGCTCCCAGGTGGCAGTAACGATGGCAGCGACGATGGCATTCCTCCTTTTGCTCACACTGTAACATGTTTAGACGTCTGCACAGGCGTGGATTACATCAGACTCAAACACGGCTCCTATCTTTTCATCAGTACATTCAGGAAACATCAAAACATCACAGTATCTCAGACCTCACCTGGTCACACCACCCAGCACTGTGAACAAACTCAGAGTCCCTGTATGGGATCTACGCTGTTTGGCTCTGGGTGACAGCTGAAGCAAACACTGCACCAGTGCACTCTGGTTTAGTTTCTTCGGCAGAGTGAAATTTTATGGACAAAAGGCAAAGAATGACATGCAAAAGATGTGGGTGTCTTTCTTTTTTTTGGTTGTATGTTTGGAGTTATGCATCTTGCAGATAAGAGGCAGGGATGTGAATGTGTGATGATTAAAGAACAGGGTCCTATCTGCAGCAGGCTTAGCGTGTGTGTGGCAGTGCGGCAGGAAGTTGGCCATGTATCCTGTTTGCTGACCCAACACAGAAACATGAACACACACACACACACACACACATACACACAAAGACAAGCTGAACCACCATCCAACAAAAGAAGAGGTAAAAGTCAGGTTGTTCTGCAGGATTATATTTTATTAGACCAGAATAGGACAGTGTGTGGCTCCAAGAGGAGTGAACAGAAAATAATAGAATAAAAAAAAGAACAGATGAGAACAAAAGATAATAGAACAAAGGAGTTCAGTTCTCTCTTCTGTCACCTTTTGTTCTTGGTACAGTTCACAGAGATACTTTAGCCTTGTCTCAATTTTGGCCTTGGATTAGTCAAATGCAAGTCAGATAGATTCAGAAACATTAAGACCACCTTATTTGATACTCATAAAGTTAGCCGACCTCCTGTAGGCTAACCAAGGATTAAAAGTGATTCTCAGGTAGTGACGCTGAGCTGTTACTTAAAAATCATGACTTAGGACTTATGATCATCATGTGATACACAATAAATATCCAAACACTGAGAAAGAGGTGGCTATAACTGTTGAGTGTTTTTCCTGAGTGACGGCCTCAGACCCAAACAGTGTTATCAGACTGGCTCTGCCACTGTTGTGGGTAGTTGTGACAGCGAGCTAAGTGGAGTCTGTGCTGCATTTGTGCACATGTAGCATAACATGTTGTAGCATGCTTTTTATCAGCAGGGGATTTTCATTAACCCACAGAAACTGTCCTGACCCTGAAAAGGACACAACTTTTAAGTTTTTTTACTGGAGGGATTTTGTGCTCTAACACTCTTTTTTTGAATTTTGCCAGTAAAATGTACATGAAATCAAAGGGGCAGACATGGTTATTCTACAAGTTTACCTTAAAGGTATTGCAAATAATACTTCCTTATAGTCCAGAACATGAAAGCTTCGTGCACTGGGTGTAGATGTTAATCTAAGTCTAACATTTAGTTTAAGCTCAGCAACAGTCAAAACCATCTTACAGAAACTGCTCCCATCCTCCTTTTTCTTATAATGGTTCTGTTCTCCTGTCTTTTCTCTCGCTTCTACTCTCTTTCACTCTGTTTTCAATTATTCTTTGATGCTACTTGGCTTTCTGCCCTACTGAGGGCGCTGTTGGGCTCACAGAGGAACCAGAAACTGCCTCAATCCAGCCAGAACACCAAATGACCAGCATGAATGGGCCCAGTCTAAAGTTCTGTGTGAATATGCAGTCCACGTGTAAGTATATGTGATCATTCAAATACGCATGTGTGTATGTGTGA
The DNA here is from genome assembly GCA_029783725.1 of Acanthurus tractus. Taxonomy (NCBI): domain Eukaryota; kingdom Metazoa; phylum Chordata; class Actinopteri; order Acanthuriformes; family Acanthuridae; genus Acanthurus; species Acanthurus tractus. Next base: position 6,885,256 of record JAQNCA010000014.1, read on the forward strand.
GGGTGTGTGTGTGTGTGTGTGTGTGTGTAGATGTGTAGGATATGTGCCCAAGCAAACACACACCACACACATAGCCCACCGTAGTTGATAGCTCCACTCAGTGCAGGAGTATTAGTTACAGGATTGAGAAATTATTTGATTATAAAATAGCATTGACTGTGTGTTTTGAGGCAACTCATGCCAGGTCCTGTACATGTGTGCCAGCAGGCCAAGCCCAGTAGCTGGTGTGGGAGTATGTGTGTGTGCATGAGTGTGTGTGTGTGTGTACTAGACAGGAATGAGAAAAAAGGGAGTGAGGGTGAGATGGGAAAAAAATGTGTATGGATACATTTGCATACGTATGCATCTGAGATTATTCAAAGATGTTTTGTGTGTGTGTGTGTGTGTGCATGTGTGTGTGTTTGTGTGTGTGTTTGTGCATTCCTGAGAGGACCCTGAGTGGATCAAAGCTAGTGACACCCCAGGCACTGTCCTCCTGAGGGAGCCAGCTGTCAGATCTGGGATCAGAGATCAGCGGCGTCTGTCCTGCCTCCTCTCGGCTCTCTGTGGGGTCTGTCACAGCAAGTTAGCACTTATAGCCAGAGGCACCGATCAACAATCAGATTAGACTCTCCCGAAATAATAGCTGTGACGACTGGCAGTCAGGATTGGACTGTCCAGAAGAAGAGAAGACAGAGGGGGAGTGCTGTTGTTTCTTCTTTTTTTTTTTTTGCATCAAAAGATAGTGCAGCAAGAAACGCAAGTCAGACAATCAGAATGTAAACAAGCTGATAGTGGTTGGATTATTTCAACAAGTGGTTTAGATAAATGGCTCTGTTTTTTGATTACTTCACCTATCAAATCTTCTATCACTTACTCTGACAGTTGCTGCTATGTGAAATACTCTCAAATGTTGGCTACACCATTGCTGCATATTCAGTAAGTTTTTTTAAACATGGTGATTTTCATATTTTTAAAATACATAAAAATAAAAGTAACACAAGTAAACATTTCCTTGTTTTTTATGTGACCTTGTCTTCTAAGAAGTACATTTATATATTATATTTTGCAAAAGCAAACATTAAACCAGCGGGTTTCGTTGAAATGTTCTCTGACAACATATTCATGTTTTCCTACCTTATCCGCTCTTCACAACCCCGGCCTTATTAAAGCTTTTTGTGGTTATGGTTAAGCTCTCACAGCATAGGTAAAGTTTGTGGTTTAGGTTTAGTGCAGAGGAGGTCCGCAGTGACGTAAAGTTTGAGAATTGATGTGTTTGCTGTATTGACATTTAACCAAAACCAGGATCGCTCCTCTAACCTTGGCCAAAGTGCTTTTGTAGCCAAAACTTAACCACATATGGGACGACAACTGAGGACTTTCATGTCAAAGAGCATAGTCAGTAAAGTTTGTACCGCAGTGTAATATAATGAAAACAAAACAGTATATACAGTATAAACACAGTTTGTAGAAGACACAGTTGTATGTGGTGAAACATTATTAAAAATGGTACCATTTAAAATAAAAAACTCACAAAACCCTTTTGCAGATCTCAAACTCACAATAAGTAACATTTCCTTATTAAAATGTATGTAAACAGCCATATCTTACACACCATTAGTCATATATTTTGTTGAGTTGTGTTCTCACATTATCCTTAATTTTGCTAACAATTTTCAAACCCAGAGAAATCTAAAATTTTATTGAATGTAATGGTGCCTTTCATTATGTTGCCTTGCACTAACTTCTTTGGTAACACTATTGAGAATGATTAAGGAAGTCAACAAACATGGCAAAACATCATGTGAATAAAACTTGAATACATTATCTCGTCTGTGAACATATGTGCTTATTTAACCAGATGGATATTTTCAATTGCAACAAGTTATTTGTTTTTTAAAGAAGTGAGACTTCTGCTGGAAGAAATTACATATTGTGTGTTCAAGGCTCCCATGTTGGCAACTTCTGGTCTAAAACTTTTCTTAGGAAGTTGAACTGAAGTCAAGTGAACCTAAACTGTTCATTGAAATTTTTCATTGCACAAGAAAAACTGTTTTCAGTATCGACAACAATGGATTGTATATTATGCTATAATTTATACAGGAGGTCCCTGAACTGTTCTTGGCGTTCGGTTACCATTTGCCTCTGTTTTCTCTTCCAAATCAGCTTGACGTTCTCCGCTGCAAGTTTGAAAATTTCTCTAATTTTCTGACCACTCATGTGTCTTGACCTGTCAGACTACTTTTTAGACATTATGCAGTTGTTTCCACATCTCAGCAAATTAACCGAGGGAGTGCAGTGTTATTATTACAGATAGGAAAAATGTTAAAAAACTACAACAAAATTGACTGTTAAAAAAACATAATTATCCTTTAATACCATCCATGTAATGTTTTGGGACCTCATGAACGTGACTTAAAGACTGTGAGAAACTCTGTGCGAATGCTCTGAACGTACACAGATTTCGGCGAACTGACAATTGGCACAGAAATGGTAATATAAGCAGGATGATGCATTACAGATCTGCCATATAAAACACAGTTACCGGTGGTAAAATTACTCAGTCCAATTGCATTGGCCATTGGCTAAGTGTGTGATGGTGTTGGGAGTGTACGTGTACGAAGCCCTGACTCGGTGCCAGGGCTCTGGTCAGCCCACCCGACGTCGATGTGCTGCCAACTCTTGCTTGGCAGGCACTTGGAAACCCGTCTTTACCTCTGCAGCGGTCAGCAGTGTCAACAGCTCCGTCAGACCACATGCATATGCAGAGCCCATGAATCAGTGTGACTGGAGCGTTTGTGCGCGCATGAGCTTTCTAATGGGGTGTGATACGGGTTTTTGCAATCCGTGTGTGTGCAGCTGCTGCAGGTTTGGGTTCAGGCATTTCTTGCTGCTGAAATTTTCTCAGCTTAAAGGGTCGGTTCACCAAATTAACAAAAAACACACTTTCCGCTCACTTCTAGTCGTACACAGCCGTGCGGATAGTCACAGTTTTATGTGCAAATATTTCGCAATATCCGTCTGTGAGATTTCTGCCCATAAAATGGAGGTGAATGGAATTTCATTTGTGGTTCTGACAGCATTGCAAAATAATGTTTAAAAAATCAACAGCAGCATCTCTTTCCAGACACAGTGTTCCCGTCACTCTAAATAAGCCGCAGGCCTCACCGTCAACAGTTTTCATTGGGACTATTTCTTTGGTAGAACATAGTTCCAATGAAAACTCGTTGAGGTTGTTGGATTACTCAGAGTAACAGACAGTAACACATTTAGACATGTTGCTGCTTTAGAGGAGATCCAAAAGTGTCCAAAGAACCAAGTATGTATTATTGGGCTGAAATTTGAGGAAACTGGCATTTAGGGACACACATGACAAAGAGTCTTAGGTAGGAATAGCTTGCCCATTATGTAAACATAATCCATATAGCTGAAAAGAAGCAGTGATCTTCATTCAATCTGATAAATCGGAAAAATAACATGTTACTGGCAGACAGGGTGGAATTAGATGGTGTTTCCAACCTTAGCACCACTTAAAGGGAAAATCAAAAGGAAAACTGGATTGTTGAGAGAAAAGAAAAACAGTATTTCATGTTCTGATCAATTCTTCTTTAAATTTTACGTACTGCAAAATAAATTAGATTACTTTATTGATTACTCACTATTTACTCAATCAGCAAAAGCAATTTTTAACTGATTACTTTTTACAGCTCCATAGTTACTCTACACCAACATGTGAAACATTCTCTGACACACAGAAATAGAAAACAAGACATTCTGATTCACAAATTGATCACAAAATAATGTTTACGATGTTGTATTGATTGATTTAAAATTAATTATTGCATTCAAAGATTTGTGGCAGTGGTTCATTTTGTGTTGTGCTTAAACTCTCAACTGAAAAACAGCACCGTTGTATTTGTTTTCAGCCATCTGAAGACACTGACTCTTCCACTCTAACATCAACTAAGACTGGAAGGAGCAAGCACATATTACCAGCGTAAACACAAACCTGTGGAAAAGTACAGACAGTATCACAATATATTACTTATATTGAATTGTAACCCCAGCATCATGATGTATATTTTACCTAAAAGAACCTTAAAAAGCAGATAAGAAACTAAAACATCTGCACAGCTGACTACCATTATTGCACAAAAAAGGTGAGAAAATGTGTTGTACATTTTTGATTGTTGTAATTTAGATGCACCGTCATATGTGGTGTAGCAGTGGGGCTGCAGTGTTAACTTCTATTCACCGCTGCCCTTTTGCACCTTGCTCTAAAAGCTCCCTGGAGCCTTCACTTTAGGAAGTTTAAAGCTCAAACCCCCTCCTCCTCCTCACACACACACACACACGCGCGCACACGCACACACACACATTGAAACTTTCTCTATCTCTGCCCTCCCCTCCATCTCTCTCTCTCTTACTCCCTCCTCTCAGCTCAAAACTATAAGAGCCAGACAGGAGTGCACACACACACGCAAAACACTCCTGCTCACATGAACGCACACACTCGCTGCACATGCAACGAGTGGAACAGATCCACATTGCTGCACAGTAGTGAGGCCACCGTGTGTGATTGAGAAAGGGGGGTTATAGATAGAGAGAGAGAGAGAGAGAGAGAGAGAGCATTTACTCTCCCTCTCACCAACTTAAGGGAAGCACAAGTGTGGAGAAATTGCATGAAGCGTGTGATCCCAGCTGAGGACTTTCTTATCAGACCATGGAAGCCAAGAAGTGGAAGTAGAAGAACAAGAAGAAGAAGAGGGGAAAAAATCTCCCTTGTGTCTGAAGAGGAGACCAGAGTTTCATCTGAAGGATTACTGGACTCTTCACATATGAGCTCGTCTCTTTTTGGAATGATCGTCTCTTGTTGACAGCAGCCGCTCTGTGTATTGGATTTCCCGGGGATCAAAGTTTGTTTTCTGAACAGTGTGTGTGAATGAAGTGTGCGGAAGCAGGAAACATGTCAAACTGGCGTTTCAGTCACCTGTTGAGAGGAGTCTGGCTTCTGTGGCTGTGGCAAGGTGAGTCCAGACTGTCTGCAGGATGACGGGGTGCTTTTTGAAACCTCAAGCTGTTTAAACTGCTTTTTTAAAATAAATAGTTTGTCTTAAATCATTCCAATAATCCTCAGATTTCCTTCCAATGAATTTGTGAAGATTTCACTTCATTAAGCTTGCACAAAACCTAATTCTTAACCTGTTTCTCATTAAAAAAATGAAGATACTATTTTTTATAGATCAAAAAGGTTTAAACTGCTGCTGGTGTTTCATACTCAAATAGTCTTTGAGTTCTAAAAACGCCTGTCAAAACTGTATTGTACTTTTTCAGTTATTTATTCAAAATATGGAAATAACCTTTTCTTGGAGTGAATTTGTTTTTAGAATCTAATATTAGAAGATTGTGTAAAATTTCCTCCTGTAATCTTAAGTTTTTTAGTACGAAATAAATGAGATAAATGCTCTCTCATGTGAGAAATCAGCTGAACACTTGTGGATTTAGCTTAAAGAACACATGGCAGGACAAAGAGACAAAAAAGGGAAGAGATTACAACATACAAACACACAATTACAAGGTATTAATGAAGCAATTTGTTAGAAAATCAAATGGTCTGCAAAGTTCAACATGTGGATCAGTGCTTTGAAAAATAAAAAAACACAACCCTAAGCTGACGTTAGACTTTATGAATAGCCAGTCTGTATTCCCCCTCTCCTCCTCTGTGTGTCTTCAAAGCGTCAGTCAGATCCGTGGCCACTGGAGGAGTCTTAAAAAGAGCGCTGTCTGGTGCCTTTAAACAATGGTTCCCTAGGAGCAGGGAAGCGTGGCCCTGGAACTAATGTTGTCATTATGTTAATGGTTAGAATAACAGGAGACAGCCATTACTGACCTTACCTCAGGCTGCTGTGCCGAGCCGATTGTCCAGCCACTTCAGCCCCCGTCAGGGAAGCACAGCGCTTTGGCCATCAGGGCCGGTCAGGGTAATGAGCGGTTGGAGACAGACAGGAGGAGGCATCTGCCCAGTTATAATCATTATTTAGTCACCAAACGCTGACCCCACCCCATCCCTTCAACCCTGGTCGCTTCAATGGTAGACTGGCAGACTGGTATCTGGGAAGTGTTTTCTTTTTCACAGCTCAAGTCTAGTAGAGGAGACAGGCGAGGTTGAGTCACTGGCCCTAAACAGATGCCGAAAGGAGCTGAGCCGCTACATTAAAAAATGAAAGGGACCATTACTTTTGCATTCAGATTAATTTTGACAGGTGTAACATCATTTGTGCAAGTGGGAAAGTTTCAGAAGCCATTATGCTTCATACTTAGAGGAGGGAAAAAAATTTGATTTTCAACCTTTGAGCAACTCTTGCTTGTAATTTACTGAACATCCTTTAAACCCAAACATTGACTTCAAAGCTATAAACACTGGAGTGTTGCCTCTCTTGATGAAGTGTTTGAGAAAGATAAAAGTGACCAATCTGCTGTATGGAGGAGACCACAGTGAATACTTGGATGAGGCCTGGTAGATCCTTTGATGAAAGAATTCCCTGTTTTTTTTCCTGTGTTTCCTAAACTGAACTGACCTGGACTGGATGGGAACATTTTGACATCCTACCTCTATCACCCCTTAATTTTTCCATACAGCAAACTCATGATTATATCCATATAAGTTAGAACTTGGACGCAGTGATCCCGTTTCAGATCTGTTCCAACTTGAAACCTCTCCAAGTATGTGAATCGGCCACCGAGCGGATCTCCAGAAACGTCTCCAAACCAAGCTTTTGGAATAAGGTGAAAACCGATGTAACATCAAGCTCAAAAACATCAATGGACCATCAACTTGTCTCGTCAGCTATCTACTGTACATCTCAACTTCCTTGACCGCTTGACACCAAAATGCATGTCAGGTGCTATTATAATCACGAATCCTCTGTCTCCACTGTCTAATTCCAAAAAAATCCAAAGGTGGAATCCACTGTGAATCCACCGGCAGTGTATTAAGTCTGAACATCTTAATATGAGCTATTGTGGTGTAGGTGGATATCTTGGCTTGATGTGGCAGCTGTTTTGCTCACGATGAGGGTGTGAGATGTTGCAGGACGAAGTGTGTGTTGTTGCTCTGTGGTACTGGCAGCAGCGTCCACGGGGTAAACCCCTGTTGATCCCTTGGCTAAATAAACGAGGCCGCTGGATTAAGTAGCTTACACTGTGATGAAAAGACAACAGTAGTCGTCCATGCGCTGCCCCGGGGACAGAGGGATACTCCTGGTCACGGAGACAGCTATGAGATGCTGTGGTTAGGGCCCAAAAAAAAAGGAAAGAGGGGGACTCAGGGTTAGAATAACACAACAGACCTCATGTTCTTTGAAAAAACACCGAAATCGACCTGACCTTCACTTGACTTTGGCGACAAGGGTGGAGGGACGGGAAGGAGACAGAGACGGGGCTCTAAAGCAGGAGGCCTGGAGACTGTGCTACGAAAACAATTGTGTAAGTTTGTCACAGAGTGAGAGAGAAGTCAAACTATGGTCACAATCTGTGTCAGACTGTATAATGAATGCATAAAAAATCATAGCATGACTATGTAAATAGAGCAAATAGCAGAGAACAATAGAACATGTTCAGAGCTTGTATGCAATCAAAGAGGGAAACGGTCAAGTTTTCCTGATGCGGTGAGCCAATTTAAATGAGAGTTACATTATAGATGGACGTCTTCAATGAATTAAAGACAAAGCAGTTGATGCTTGCTCATACATTCCTTTGTATGTGCATGATGACCTCTGACTAGAAAAAACAGGCCTCTATAAATCAGACAACTGCAGAAAATATGCAACTAGTCATACTCAGAGGTCTGGGTAATTCTGTTGAAAGTGTAGATGATTCAGAGGAAACTATTTTATTGATCCAAAGGTTACTGTATGCCCGTGATGAAAGCTTTCCCATTAGAAATCCAAGTATCTTATAACAGTTGTTCTCAACCTCAGACCCTTCCAAGGGGTAACAATATGAATCTGAGGGTTTGTTTTGGAAAAAGAAAAGTAGGTTTTGCTGAAGACATCGCTTTTTGTGTGTGTTTATTCGGACTCCTTTATTTAGATTTTGACATATCAAAATGTTCAATAGTTTTTCCCGATGCTCAGTGCTAACAATTTTTATTTAAGACATATGCAACTTTTGATGAGTGAAACCAAGTAGACAGTCCTTCATTTCATGGGCTCACAAGCCAAAAACAAGTTGGGAATCACTGTATTTTAACATCTATCCAAGATCTGGAGGACAACTCAGCAGCTCGGAGTGCCTGAAAAAGCAGCTGTGAACTGTGAATAATGTGCAGCAGTCTTCTAACTATGTGGAATGAGCTGGATCTCTGAGCTACTGTAGCATCACACGCAGAAAAAACACACGTTCTCACACATGCACCTCACTAATCTTGTCATTCCAGCCCATGAAGACGCCTCACCCCACCCTCCTCTAACCCTTCATCCTTCTGACCAAATTCATTCACCTCATCAAACACTGACAGACACAGAAAGAGGAAAAAAAAAAAAAAAAAAAAAGAAAGGAGAAAAAAAAAAAAAGAGAGGAATCTGAAATCCATCCAGGAGAAATGAGCCATAAACATCACGTTTTTTTCATCAGAGGAGGGGGAGCGGTAATCAGTGCGGAGGGGAGGCGGGCCAGGAGGGCACAGGCACTTCAGGGACAGTTTTCGGGGTTTTGTTCTGCAGCAGTGAAGCAAAAAGAGGTGAGAAAGTGTCTTTACAAGACACCAGGGGCAGCCGCGCCACAAAAAATAGGGTGAGGATGTTGTAAAAAAAAGTAGGATACACATGAGGAAGTAGTTAAAATACTGGAACATGGAGGAATTGGTCCGGCTTTGCCATCATTTTAGTGCACCAAAACATTTCTTCTGGGACAAAATAGATATTTTATTTCTTTCTTTCACCGCCTCCAATTTGGCATGTTTAATGATTCTCGATCGAAAGCCTCAATAGAGGCGGCTGTGAAGCAGACCAAGGCATCTCTCTAATGAGCGACTCACAGCGTGGACTTAAACGTCAAGAGCTTGATTTGCTCTACAAGCCCTGAATCAAAAGTGCCTGGATCTGGTTCTTGTTTTTACAGGATAGCTTCAAATAAAGAGGTACATAAAACTGTATTTTGACTTTTGGCACTGTGGATGAGACATGAGAGAGGAGGGCGAAAGGCTGCCAAACCGTAATCACAAATGCAAACAAACAAACAGAGTGCAGCCTGGAGGTCTTTTATAAATGGTATCCCTTCTGCAGTCTACTGTAAATCAATGTGTACAGTGTGTTTTTTTGTGAATGTGCGCGCATGCATGTGTGTGTGTGTGTGTGTGTGAAAACAGGATGAACATAGGAGCTTAAAGACAGGTAGATTACTTTGGCCGGTCACAAGTGTGCTGAAGCGAAAGCCAGCGGCAGCAGCAGTGTCAGAGGTGATGACAGAGTGACCGTCCAGACCACACACGGGTCACAGGCTGCCACACTGACCCCTTGTGGGAAAATTGCAGCACTGCATGCGAACAAAGCAGATGAGCGTGTCAGGCTGTAGTGTGCTGTTCATCTCCTCAGGTTAACCTCAACAAAGCAGAAAGTAAAACAGTCACTGTGCAACTATTTCACCCTGCCAACTGTTTCAGTGAAGCTTGCACACAAACAATAGCTGTATCTGGAGGCCAGTAAACATATGATCAGCCATGAACCCTTATGAGCCAGAAAAAGTTGTTGTAACCTCTCTTTCTGTACTGTTATGGTAATCCTAGCAACTTCAAAGCCTGGTTGTGTCTCGTTCTCCAGACTTTCCCTGCTCTAATCATTCCTCCTCTTCATACTGGCCATAAAGAGATTCCTTCTTAATGAGCCTCCAATGTAAGCGATAGTGAACAAAATCTACTGTCCTCTTTCTGTGCAAAACTCTATTCCAGAGTTTATTTGAATCTGTGCTACAGCAGTATTGTGTTTCGAGTGTTGTTTCTTCGTGGAGCTGCAGCAGAGGAAGAGAAACCCAAAGAGGGAAATTCTTACTAAAAGGTCTTGATTTGATTAACTCAGTTCATTTCTGAAGCCTCATATTTAGTTTAATTACCAGTGTACTTTAAACACTTTTTTAATCCAAAACAAGGACTGTTGACTTTCTCGTATTCTGGAAGCATGACCAGTATTACAGAAGGAATTTTTACAGCAAGAGGATCTGTTTCAGTGTTTAAATGGGCACCTGACTGGCACCTGACATTAAAACAGTTTGTTTTATGAAAAGTTGAAACACTTCCTTTAATGTAGCAGTAGTTCACTGGATACGCTTGTAGACACCTGTGTTATATTTTGGCTGCTTTAATGCTTAAATGAACTACTGACCATTCCCTATGAAGTCACAGAGGTTGGTGACATGACATTGACATTTGCAGATCTGAAGTCAAAGTTCATCTGAGTTAACTTTTTGTTATTGCACTTCATCAGTTTTGCCTATGTTATCTTTTAGCTCTGAGGCTGAACTGTATGAATACTCGCTGTCAGTTTTACTGGAAACTGCACAGATGTCAGTAATTACTGGTGTGTACACAACCTTTGTGCAATATTTACAAAGCTGAATTCCAATAAAAAGCATTTTGTCACTCAGTGACTAGTTATACTGACAAGCATGCACCCCATTTATATTATTGACAGTAGGTTAAATTGTAAAAATACTGATAAGTAAAACACAATGTTGTATTACAGTGCCACAAATTGCAGCCTCCAAACAGTTGAATCAACATCTCCGCAGAGCTGAGGGGAATCTTATAACCTTCATGACTGTAGGATTTACTTCATGACTGTTGTTTTAGACTGCATTAGCTTTAGATGTACCTTATAAACTACAACTGGATGTATAATCTTACATCGGAATGTGTATAAAATCTGTACAAAGTCTTACAGGGAGTTTTATTGGTAAAAATACATTAAATCTGTTTCTGAGAGATGCACCAAGCACTATACTGCAGTGACAGGGAGGTGCAGACTGCATCAGAGGGAAGTTTTAGAGCCTGTAGTGGAAAAATAAATCAGCGGGAACCATTGCAGGGTGAAACTAATGATATCTGACTGCCTGTGTAGGCAGTGTATCAACTAAAATGGTCCCCCATCTCCTCCAAATTGAGACAGGGCTTGAATATTATCATATGTATTACAGCACTGTCTCACTTGTGGTTGGAATGGACTCTTTTGTAGAGGAATACTTAAAAAACCCCACGATGAGCAATTTTGTTTTACTAAGCTTTGCTTTTATGAGTACTCTTTTAGTAAATGCAACCATATGCCCAACTGGAATGAGATCCAAGCGAGGGAAAGCGGCTGAATGACAAGTGACCTCAAGAAACACTATAGAAATGCTTTGGCAAAAACAGAAACTCAAATTCAGCAACCCCAGTGACTCCACATCACGTACTGTGACTCTTGCCTCTCTGTCCACTCATTGCACTGTGTGTGTATATGTGTGTGTGTGTAACCACTTAGGCAACATGCTGCTTGCAGCTACAAAGGATGGATAACACAAAACAGACCGATTGGATGACTTGCAAGGAGCAGTGGAAATTAATTAATCCTGATTAGTATTTCTGCTCCGAGCACTCCCATGGGAGCACAGCTGGGTCCGACTGACCGGGTTCCCTCGCCAGCTGCAGTGACATGAAGTATAAACAAACACATCATCAAATGAGGAAAATTGCAAACATGTTTCAATGCCTGTGACAGGAAAGAGGAGGATTAATCATATCAACAAATTGACAGGCTGCTTGAAGGAGAAGAAATGTTTCTTGACCTTATGTTTGGTTTTGTGGTCTGCGACTGTACAGTTCAAACAGTCCAAGCTGCTTGAATGTGTGTGTGTGTGTGTGTGTGTGTGTGTGTGTATGTGTGTATCAGGTGGAAGGATGCTTGGAAATGACTGAACTGCACATGTGTCTGTGGTTGTGGTCGGCATATGGGAAGCATTCCAAGAGTGAGGGGAACCAAAAATATCCTCCCTCTGACACTAACAAGTTTAATAAACGCTGATCACTCAGTCAACATCTTGGAGCCTTTTACCAAAAAAAAAAGAAAAAAGAAAGAAATCCATCAGAAATTCCACATCACACACTTTCCATTCGAAGTCCCTTTATTTTTATTTTTTTTCCTCTCAGTCCATCTGCTCAGTCATAAGAGAACAAACTGATCTGTGGCTCAACTGGAGGCTTGACAGGTGATGTTCTCCCCAAGTGCATCTAAAGTCAAATGAGAGAAAAGTGGAGTGAGATTATACTCATAAAGCTGTCCACCACAGAGGACCCTGAGGAAAGTTGAGAAAGCGAAAAGCCGGAATGTGAGAGCTGTAAGGATGAAGGAGAGCGAGAGGGCACAGAAGAGAAGGGGAAGAGGATGTAAAGGAAAGAGCAAGTTGGATACTCTTACTGAAAGCAAAAGCTGCATATTTTCTTTCTTTAAAAGAGTGATACTGGCCTCATTGCCTGTTTATAAGGCTGTGGTTAGCAGTTGTTACTTAAGCTTAGCGTAAAGACTTAAAGCAGAGGGAAACGGCCTGTTTTTTTCCCCCAAATGTTATAAAATCCACCCTCTAGCACCTCTAAACCTCCTTATAAGTGTTATGTTTAATTTGTTTCACACAAAAACTGAAGTGTAGAAACCACAATTCACAATAAAGAATCAAAGAGAGTGGATGAGAACAAGCGAAAAAGTCCGAGAGAAAACAGGAGATGGATCTTGGAGGCATCTGTGAGAACTCACCCCCCTTGCTTTTTGACATTTGTTTTGGGAGAATGAAACTGAAGCCATAATTTTCACACACACAAAAATGCAGACATTGCCAGAGCAGACCCCAGTGGGCTTCCTCACGTTGCAGCCATGGGGGTGTAATCAGAAAATCCCCTTACCATGTCGACATCGCAAACATTTTTGTGCAACAACAAGTGGATAGAGCAGAAAGCGCAGTTCTGACCAGTTACTGGCAGACAGATTGCAGATATGCACATTTCAGATCAATAAATGTTAGAGTGAATAATGCTTTCATTTGGATTAACTTAAATGCCAGTGGTTGGGAAAACTCAAGCAAGACCATTCATCATTTTAAGTGTTTTTTTTATAATATTATCAACAGATGTGTTTGGCTCTGCCGGCCTGCTGCTGTCAGTGACCCGCTGTTTGCTGTACCTTGATGAAAAAAATGCATATGAGCTTACACTTATGCAGGTGCTGATGTGCACAAAAACACACCATCGCCTCCAAACACACACATATACACACAGACACACACATCTCCTGCATTCAAGCTTACCCAAAAACAATGTGTGTTGCAGCTGCAGGCTGATTGGAGAGATAAGCCAAAACTGTCTGCACTGTGGCCAAAGTCTTGATTCATGACTATGTATGGTTTCTATAGCACCCTCTCTTCACTCATTACATGGAAAATTTACCAAGATTACAGGCCTGGAACAGCTCACTCTCAACCAAAATCGTGCTTAGAAGTAACTGGGAGAAGATAGGAACATTCCCAGCTATTATCTGTCCCCATCATGTTCCAACAAAGGAGGCTGATAACCATGAATGATTGTAGTGCTCCCATTCCTGTCCAAAATCAGAGTTTAAATCTAAACGCTGTGTAAAAGAGGCCTCTGTATTTATCTAATAGATAACTAATTATCTACTACTGTGTTCTGGGTTTCCCTTCCTTTGTAGTAGTGTTTGTGGCTGGAACTGGAAGTAAACTATGGGAGGTGCCCTCCTCCAACCTCAGTGAGAGCCTGCAGTGGGAACAGGACTGTCAGCATCGCCACCCACAGGACAGAGTGAGAATCACAGCAGACATCCCCCCAAGACTGGATGGCACATGGGTGTCGACAAGGTGAATTTGTAATAAGTTGTTATAGTAATGAACTGCTTAAGAAACAAAACATTAAATAAAGAGCAAGCAAAAATATTTTGAGTGAGTTTTTGAGACCTTGTGTGTTTAAAAACAATAATCACATGGCTAACTGTATGTGAAAGGAGTCACATGTAATGACGAACCTACAGAAAATCACCCAAAAGACTCAAAAATAGCTTTGGATATGGCAGGCTACTAATCTTTTTCTACTACTACTTAGAACCTAAGATCAACAAAACAACTCTGGTTTCAACAGTTTCACTCTATTGTCTCCAGATGTGAAGTTCGTCCTGGTCCAGAGTTCCTCACTCGCTCCTACAGCTTCCACCCGAGCCGTCACTTCCAGGCCCTGCAGCACTACTACACAGACAGCGGCTGCGAGGACCCAGCCTACTCCCTGATGATCAGGGGAAAGCTTCGTCTGCGTCAGGCCTCCTGGATTACCCGTGGGGGCACTGAAGCAGAACACCACCTCAGTAAGGTGGGCATCGTGGTCCACAGCCTGGCAGCCAAACAGAGGCTGACCTCCATGCTGCCTGCAACCTGCGTGGGTCTGACTCTGAGCCGAGTCATGCCAGGGAAGCTGTATGAGCTGTACAACACCCGGGCAGGGAGGGGATGTCTGGCAGCACTGGGATTCTCCATGATGGAGATGGGACTGATACGGGTGGAGACGCAGCACCACAGTCATGGAGGGAAGGTCCAGGAGCTGTTCTTAGGGAACATCCACACCGACTGGACACAGAGAACTCAGAACAGACCTACAGGGTACCAACAGCCACTGCAGAACGTCATGGTGAGATAACACTGTGCATTTTTCAGTTTCTGTTCACCAAAGAGAAAGTTGATCAAAAAAAAAAAGGTTCAGGCTGCTTGAAGGAGAAGGGGGAAGGAAAAAAAATGTCATAGGTAGAAGCACTAAATAGATCTGCTGTTTGCCAGGAAGACAGACGAATTATTGTCACATTCAATTATGCTGAGTACAAAATAGTGAAACAGGTTCTCTACATTTAAGCCATCTATGAGGAGCAGTGAGCAGCCACTGTATGGTGCCAGGGATCAGGAGCATGGATACTGTAACAGTTATGTATACTAGGCAAACAGGTCTTTCATGTTTAATGTAAATACCATATTTAAAATATCATCAATCAAAAAACATGCTAAGGCTCCAACCAGGGTACTAATGTAGAAGCTGATTAGTAAAGTGATTAATAAATGAAAAGCTTCATACCAGTGAAAATAATAACTAGCTGCCGCTGTATACATATTTTCTCACCTCTTTCTTAATCTTTGCAGCATCACATCCACCCCTGCCCTGTGTGTGCACTGGTGTACCGCTCCTCAGAGCAGCGCCCCCCAGCATTGCCCCATATCCCTGCAGCTCCTCTGTCTCTGGCCGGCCGCTGGGTTAGCCAGCGCTGCGAAACCCGTCCTAATGTCCTCTTCCTAACTCGAGTCTTCACATTTGATCCTGACCAGCACGCATGGGAGGGCATCTATCGCCACTACTCTGACCCTGCCTGCTCTCAGCCCACTTTCACCCTGAGAGCCTCGGGCCACTACGCTCAGGGAAACCCGTCCACCAAAGTCACGGGGGCCACTGAGTTTGTCTTCAAGGTCACCCAGGTGAGAGTCACAGCTGCAGAGGAGTCAACGGCGAAGCTGCTGAATGGGACAAGGCCAGGAAAGTGCGGTCACACAGGTGGCTGGGAGGTCGGGGTGGAGCAGGACTTGACCCCCACAGATGGGTGCACCCTGCTGGGCATCAAGCTGCCTCATAAGGAGTATGAGCTCTTCAAAACAGAGCTGGACCACAGGAAACACCTGCTGCTGTTCATCGGAGAGAGGCCCTCTGACGGGTCCAGCCCTGACCGACCACAGAGAAGGCCCACTTCTTTTCAAGATCCCATGGTGCTTTGCAGTGGTGGGGACACACTGCCTTCACATCGCTATGACTCAAGTTTTAACAGCAAGCAAGTCCAGTTAGCAGCCAGTGGGACAGAGAGACTGGCACATCTGTTGATACTGCTGCTGGGATCTGTGCTTTGCAGCTGGTTCTGTGTTTATTAGAGACATTTTTCACAAATCAAGCCCGTTACACAGCTGAAGTCATTGATAGACATTGTTTGCAGGCAGCTTTCTTCCACTCTTGCCACATATGATGATGACCACATGTGTGATGGTCAAGAAAAAAATCATGAGACACTCAAGAGACCTAAATATTTTGATATCTGGCTTTCAGAAGCTGCCTGTAGGTTCACTTTAATGACTCTTAACTTCAGCTGCATTTCTACCTAATCTGTATATAAACCACCAATATATGCAAGTGCCATCATTACAATATGTACAAATATATTCTTTTACACCATGTTCCTTCTGTATAATGACAAGATCTTCTCTTTTCACAGATTAATTCCTTATTGCGTATCTTGGGTAAAATGCAGGGGGTTTTTTTTGTCATTCTATTGTAACAAAGAAAGATCACAGTGTCGAAATGTGGATCAGTTATTTCCACATCCAAATGAAAGCCATGGACATTCCAGCAGACTTCACACGAGAGCTCATTTTCATCCAAGACGCCGTATAACTGATGCACTTTGTACAGAGCAATATTTTCTGAACATACTGGAGAGAAAATAAGCTGGAAAGTAGAACATTTGTAATCAGCACTCTAATAGCAGCCATCTCTTTTGGTCTGAAGCCACTGTGGTGTGAAATGTTCCCTTATCCTCTTTCAAAGCTTGTGTATCAGCCTGCTTTCTACCAGCAATCAGCCTGAACAAATCAAATTAATATTTATTTTAACCATTCATATTGTACTTTTTGATAAGAGGAAGACTGCGGTCTTATATTTTAGGTAGTTTTTCCATTTAAGAAGTGATTATTTTCTATGTGTAATAAAAACGGCTTTTCATAGCATCTTGTGTTTGACTCGTCTTATAAATAATACAGCCAATGTTAGCAGCTTTCTGAGGCTTAGACACAGCAGTTAATGTCGGCATGCTAGTATGCTGATGTTAATCCTTACCATTTTTACCATATTGCTAATCAGCACTTCACACAGAGTACAGGTGAGACTGATGAAAGTGTCAGTAGTTTAGCAGGTATTTGGTAACAAACCAAACAATAAAGAACTGAAATTTTAAACTGAGAATAATGCTTGATGAAAAGTCAGGAAGGTGACCAATGTAATATCAGTTCATCTCAGATGTAATGTTAAAGTCAATAATACATTTTAACACAATCCAGCCAAATGTTGTTGAGATATATCACAACAAAAAATGTCAACCTCATGTTGGCACTAATGGAAATGTCAGGGAGGACCAAAATCAGTAGGATTCATCCTCTGGGAGCAAAAATTACTGTACAAAAGTGTACTGTACTTGTTGAGGTATCTGAATCTGTACCAAAGTAGAGGACCTTGTCAGTCCAAAAACATAAGTAAAAATGAAAGTTTACTTGCAGTGCGTCCCAAAGCTGCTGTTTAATTTCATGAACCAAACAGAAAATTTGGACTGTAGCATCAGCTGGATTTTGTCTTCTCTCTGGTGTTCATACTGTGGTCTGATTCAAAGCCCAGATAGTGGGTGAGCATACTGCCGTTTGATAAATAACTGTCATATGGCTCACACATTACACAAGACATTCCAGCTCAAGTCCAACTGCTGAAACACACAGAAGGATATCAGATTGGCTGCACAGCGTTTCACGAGAATGCACCACTGTCAGCCAACAAAACAGATTTCGCGGTCGCTCTGACAATAAATGAGCTGAGCGGAGCAGCAGTTAGGAGACGACAGAGGAATATATATAGCCCCAGGTTTTCAGTGTTATGACTGAAGCAAGTGAAGCATCGTGCTCCGTGGAGAGATATCCTCCGACTGTAAAATCCTTACACCTGCTTCTACAATATGACTGAACTGCAGTTCAACTTAACTTAGTGCGGAATGTCGCCCCAAACTATCAGCTTTGTCACAACTTTGCATATAAAATATTTAGAATTTGGAGGTAAATAACACAGATTTTTGAACTGTGAGGAATATAAACAAAATCTGAGAGTTTTTTCTCCAATGTTTCCATATAAAAACACATTGAACATTAGAGCAACACCTCATGGAGGCCCAGAAGACATTTTCTTGGTCGGTTTCTTACTGTGATCAATGAGATTTGACATGAAGTCAAAGACCGAGCAGCTTGGGTTATTTCTCATGGCAGATTTCCGGGTATATTTTTTTTCTCTGTCCTCGTCTCACTCATCTGAAAGGGGGAGGGGGACAGTTGGTCGGTTGTTTTGAAACTGTCAATCAATCTGATCAAACCCCACCACAGAGAGCTGATATGGAGAAGCAACAAATAAACAGTTGCTAATTAACACATTCAGTGGACAAAAAGCTACATTAGCATTCTTTTGAATTCCAATTTCCATCCAAATAGCACTATATTTATTCTACTTTTAGCCAAATGCTGTACTGTGTACTCAATCCTCACTTACTTTGTGTATATGCTGTTTGGAAAAGGCTAGAAAGAAACATTACAAGAGCAATGATTGAGAAACAATTCAACCATTATGTTGTGCTGCAGGCTGAAAAACCAAAGCAATGAGCTAAAAGATGCTACAAAGGTCTGTGGAGGTGAGAGCTGCAGACTTAGGTGATAAAACTCTGAATGTTAAATTAAAATCTTAATTATCGGATCATAAAGATTTGAAGCCAATATTAACAACACAGTTTACTTCACATAGTATGTCATTGTCTATCGGGCTGCTTTAAAGTTAGGAAATGAAGTGGAGCAAAAACGTCTCTAAGAAAAAAATGGTTTCTGAGAAAAAATTTAAAAACCAAAAAATCTTAAATAAATAAATAATGGTGGCAAAATGTTGTGAGATGGTTTACTATCATTCACAATGTGGGGACAGAAAAAGAAAGAGGGAGAAAGAGGTAGGCCATTCCAGAGGCTACATGCTGTTCCTATTAACTCCTGCGAGAATGGCGATGGCAGCTGCTCGCCCCATGAGCTCATCCCTCAGGTTTGGATGGAATATATAGGTCTGTAACCACCCACCACCCCCTCAACGCCCCCACCCAAAAAGCCAACACACAAAGAACTGAGTCTTAGACAAAAGAAATTCTGGGAGTGTATGAGTGGCATTTATCTTTAAGCAGAATCTGTCGTTAAAAAGACTCTAAACTTAAATCCCTGTTCACTACCAGTGAATCCACATGGATCCACCTAAGTTATCGTGTGCAGGAGAAGGCCAGGGGGTGAAGATGACTTAGAGGAGAGCCAGGGGGCAGCGCAGTTTTTCGTGGCCTGTTTTTTTTTCTTCTTGCACGCTACTCTATGGGCAGAGTGGAGTTCAGGGCTCGACTGTTGGCAACCAAACATACTGAATTCATCACATAAACATCAGAAACAAAAGAAGATGAAACACAGAGCACATTTAATTAGTTAAGTAAAAAGAAATCATGATTGCATTTTGGACCGGTTCGTGTGTGTTTACACTGAGTTAACGGTCTAAAATTTTGACTCTACATAAAATGGCGAATTTCTAAGCATTGCAAGTGAGCTGCTAATGCCAAACGGATCAGTTGTATAATTTTTAGGACTCAATTTGAAGGATAGTTTGACATTTTGCGTTTTTGCCCAGGACAGAAAATATAAAATATCAGACACTTTCATACACATGAAGGTACAATACCCCAAAATGGACAAACCAAACACTGGCTCTAAAGAAGGTCTTTTGTGCTTTTAGGGGATTCTTGGCTATTGTAGGTTCACATAAACACTTGGAGGGAGGAGGGAGAGCGAAAGATATTCAACTGTTTGCGATCTGCAATTTCACCACTCGATAAAACTGAATTCTACACACTGGATGTTTAGCAAATACAACAACAACAAAGAAACCTTCCATTATCTTTGAAGCTCGCTAATTAAAATGTTATGCTTTTTCTGTACCAAAAATAATCTAAAATAGCTGACTCCCCCTGCTTCAAGTCTCTACGCTAAATGAGTCTCCTTGTTGATGCTTTGTATTTACAACAGTGTAACCTTTCCATCTTACTCAGAGAGCAAATAATTCCATTTCCCAGAAAGTTAATTTGATCAGAAATGAGCAAAATGGCCAAAAGTCGTAAATTGAACAAGCAGTTGACATCTTGCAACCTAAAATTATGATAGTACAGCAAAAAAATGTAATGAGCCATCTCGTAAGTGCTGCGAGTACAATTGGGAAAGCAAAACTGGTTAAGCTGACCACATGGTTCACTGTATCACATATTTGGATTTAGCTGACATTAAAAAAAAAAAAAGATTTCTTGGGTTTGTTGTTTGATTTTCTGTAGCCATCTTTGAACTATGACCATAAAAGATGCAACGTCTTAATATGCCTTTCAAGAAGAATGTTCCTATAGACTGTAAAAAAAAAGAAAAACAAAACAAGCCCTTAAGAGTTTCCTTTCAGCTCAACCAAGTTTCCAAACCACAAACTGTTTGGTGGTTTAGTCTGACAAATGTTCTGGTAAAAGAAAGACACAGTGCTGCTTTTGGACACAGAAAATACAGCAGAGGTCCCATCTCCTTCCTTCCCATAAAAATCTTGCATATGCAGTTAATGTTAATGTTAAAACACACACACACACACACACACACACACACACACTGAAGATGACATCAGTGCAGTAGTAAGGGTAACTTCCAACCTCTCTTACTCATTCAAATTTCAAGCTCTGTTAAGAAAATCCCATTATTTCTATAACAATATGAGCTGCAGCTGCCCCATAAAAGATAACATCAGCCATAAGTTGGCTGGCTCAGTTGAAACAAATGAGTTTCTATTGAAAAATGTGTCCGGCGCTGGGACAAATGAACAAAGTGATGTGTTTTCCCCACAAAGCTGCAGCATGGAGCAGCGACTACGCTTTACTGCTTGATCTCATGCCAAACATAAAATGGGCTCCTTTCTGACATGACCTCATGCTCATATACGGAACCAACTACTGAACAGATCCTGCATGTCCGACAGCACATCCAAGCACATAATTTTCCTGTTCTCAAAACTGAAAGCCTTGTTTGAGAAACCAGTGGCGGATAAATATTTCCATCTTTTACTTAAGTGAAGTTACAATTACAGTAATGTAAAATTACTTGATTTCAGCTAAAAGTAAAAGTACTCGCTTTGCTGAGGAAGGGCCTCTGTGAGGCTCTGTACACAGCAATATGAAATGATACAAATTAAAAAGTCATATTCTTAAATAAAATTTTAATCTGCAAAACAACCAGTGACTATAGCTGCTGAGCACTAGAGAGTAGTAAAAACAGTAGTTACAAAATGGATACTCAATATAAATATTGAAATACTGAGGTTGATGTACTGTAGATGAGGTGGAGCTGGTTGAAATGACGTTATATACAGTTATTTACAGTTTGATAGTTAAGTTCAGTGGTTCCTGACCTATTCTTCACTTTTTTGTAAAATTCTGGATAATAACCCCTTTGGGCCTCAAACAGCCATTTAAATGCAACCATCTGGGAAGTTTAGAGCGGAAATCACTCACTTTATGGAACTGCTGACAACTCTCAGACATCGAAAAAGTGACAAGGGGCCCTGATTCGACTTTGCTTTTTTGTAAGGGGTCAGATGCCAAAAAAGTTGTGAGCCAGTGGTTTATTCTGCAACAATGTATGCACAAGTTGTCATTTGTTTCTTATGTAAACTCCTACTCCAAAAAGTAACTATTAGCTACAGCTGTCAAAAAATGTAACAGTAAAAAGGTACAATATGTCCCTCTAAAATCTATTGGAAAAGCGCAAAGTATAATCAAATGGAAAGACAAAAGTAATGCAAGTGCTTCTAGTGTTTGAGTAAATATACTTAGTTACTTCCCATAACTGCAGGAAACCACATATTCTATATTCTCTTTTGCCTCACACATAAACAGATGAACAATATGCATCACTCAGTATGAGACAACCTCTTTAACATATTTGTTGCCTTTGGGACTCATTTTGACAGAAGCATTCCCCCTAGGAGCTATCTGTCAGTTCTGGTGGCTTGTTAAACCAGGTCATGTTTCTGTTCTAAGGTTAAGATCACACAAATGATTGAAAAGGTTTTTGCTGGATGGATCTGCCACAGGCGGATTCTTCCAGACTGCATCCCTTGCTGCCAGTTGTCCTGCCTCCAACCTCTCTGGCAAGCTGCAAATCCTTTTCTAACAGTTATGGCCGCAAAACTCTTACAGGGGCCTTTTGTAAGGAGAAAATTTGCATGAAATTTGGCTTATTATGTGCCAAACAAATATGCTGTGCAGAGTATTTTGTATCACTTTGTGCAACTTTGAGAAGGAAAATAAATTAAGGGTATATATAAACATGCCAAATATGTAAAACCTGTAGATGAAGCAGGAGATGGATTGTTTTCTCCGTGTACTTTAACAACGGTGTAACACAATACGCCTTGTGTTGCCAAAAGTAGTTATGGCACACAGTTAACACCAAGAGCAGGAGTGTGTTCAGGTGATGAATAATTAAATGTTTTAAATGTTTTATAATGTCAAAGCACAGCGAGACATCAGGTTTATTGTACAGACCTCAATGAAAACCAGATTTGTTGAAATAAGGTGGAAGAAAGGTAAGAAGGTTAAATATTAGTCAGAGCCTCTGTATATAATCCAATACAGGGGTCAACGACAGTACAGGGGTCAGCTATCAGTGTCTGATGTGGTTTCCTTGTGGTCAATGAACAACTGGAACCACAACCTAGAGATAGTGCAGTAAGTCAAGGAAAAGTAAAATAGCTTACTTTGTGTATATCATTAAGGCCTCTGCTAAGGAGTATTCAGAGGCACAATTTATCTTTGACCTTTCATGATTAGTAGAATGTAAAAATGGTGTGCTGTGATCTCAGATTAAATGAACACAGGATAGGTGCTTTAATCAACCCTTGTGTTTGTGATCCTGGAGGCCCAAGCCACTCTTTAACAGCTCAAAACAATACTGACATTGTTTTGTAAGCTTAACACTTCCCACCTTTTCTTATTATTTTTAACTATATATATTTTATCTGTTTTTGTATGAGTTTGATTGTTGATAAGTAATCTGAAAGGGGAGTTAGGCGTCCAATTGATCTAAAGAAATCTGAGTATTCTTAAGCAACATAACATAAAATGTCTGATATTTGATTTAATTACAATGCGTTTCTGACTTCACATTCACAGTAAAGGAAGAGTAATTTGATAACTTTAAAACAAAATGGATTTGATTACTAACCATTAATATAAAATTTGTGAAATACACTCTGCAACTTTCCTAGTGAGAGATAACTTTGATAACTGATATGCTTGTATACTAAATATGAGGCGACAAGCAGCAGCGGGTTAGCTTAGCCTTAGCATTAAGAATAAAAACAAGGAAGCAGCTAGCCTAGCTCTTTGATGGATGAAACCCATTTGTTACTCATTTCACAGTTTATATCTTGTTAGTTTAATCTTTCCTAAACTCAAAGTGTTATATAAAAAAAAGATGTTGTAGTTAATGTTATGGAGATTTTTACCGGGCTGATTCTTGGCCAGGAGCAGTGACTTCCTGGAGTCTACTGGTTGCCTGGCAACCTAAAGGTCGGTACAAAATGAGCCCGTTGCTACCTCTTCGACCTTTCCTTCAGGTGAGCGGCAAACCTCCAGACCTCTAAAAAAAAAAAAATTACGTCTTTGCAGTATTTTTGAAACATTCCTCTGTGATTTACCTTGGAAATGAATTATTTCCCAACAGAATGTAAAAACGTAAATTATTATTGGTTGGTTTCCACCGGCGAGTGCGCAGCTGTGAGTTGCTGTGAGCCAAGCCAAACAGCCGACGCGCTCTCCGGCTCAGGTGCACACCGAAGGGTTCCCGACACAAACCCCCTCCGCTGCTGCTGCTGCTGCTGCTGCCCTGGAGGTGCAGACAGCGAAACCGTCTGGTTATTACTGATACAATAACACAGGATGAATCAACAGGATTTTCTTTTACTCGACACCACAACTGTATAAGTAGTCTAGAGATCCGAGGGGTAATTAATTGCATTGCAGCTGTATATTTTAACACCCTTATCCCACTGCAAATTGTCGTACTGCCAAATAAAGCAAAGTGGTAGCGACTAAGAAGCCAGCATTGCTTTAGATGTCAGTGGCAGCAGGTCTGGCTGTCATAAGAGAAGCGGGAGTGGAGAAAGTGCGTGTGTTTCTGCGCAGCCATTAGTTTGTCTTTTTAGAAAGGGCTCGTGATGTCCTCACCTTGCTTTCAGGTAAGGCAGGTAGGCCTATTTGTATGGTAAAAATTGTGATTAAAAAAAAAATCACGTTTTTCTTTGCCTTTTATCCCGCAACTCTTAAGACCACCTTAGAAAAAAAGCAAAAACTCGTTTTAATACAAATATATAAAATGTGTACCTTGTAGCCTGTGTGGATAACAGGAAATGACTTCACACGGATAGGTTGGGGCTTTATTCATTTAATTTATTAAGATGCTACATAGTCCAACCAGGTTGGATTGTTTTTATACACCAGAGAGACTACTTGACTAGGAATATTAATCTTCTTCTCAGATAGACTTATTTATTTATTTATTTATATACATACAAAACAGTTTCCCGACTGCTTACATTGATCACGGTGATGTTCAGAAACTCCAGAACAGGTCAGTGTGTAGTGCGTTTTTTACGACCGGGCCTGGGTCAATTAGTATTCATATGTAATTGTTAGTGTTTGTTTAATCCTACTTGGAGGACCATGTTGGTGTGGTATAGAGGGGTAAATTCTCCGCATTATCACATCAACAGTATATTCTGGGATTTTGAAGCATATTGTAAAATGGTCTGATATTCCAGCCAGGATTCACTGAACAAGAAGCATTTTCTGCAAGTACTATCTGACCCAGGTCTGATAACTAAAGATGGGACTGTAGCTCAGGTCTGCTCTGCCCTCCCTCTAAGCAGCAAGTCATCCTCAACCCAACAACTATACAGAGATATAGTGGAAACACAAGCTCATGTTTATTTTGATCTCTCTCTCTTCCAGCCATTGTCTTCTACTCCAGTTAACATGGAAAGTTAGAGGCATTTTGTCATTTTTTTTCTTTCAGGATAGCACACGAGAATACATACTGCTAACTCATTTGACTTGGATACATTGGGAAAAAAAAGACCAACTGCTCTTTTCCAGAGTAAAATAATGTTTTCCACTGCTGTTATTTTCTCATGCAAATTTTTTAGATTAAAAAAAATGCGAACATGTTTTCTCTGTTTATTTATTTCTGACAAAAAATAACCACTGGCTCTGGAACAGTATAATATCATCATGTGGTCCACCCTTAAGGTCATAGACCAGGCTGTATGTTTTTTCCCCACCTCTTACTAAAAACAAAAACAAAAAAACACTCCAACAATCTTGTTTGCTGCAGGAAGATCAAATGAGACACTCTTAATCTTAGTGCATTAAAAATGAACAGGACTTAAATTCCAGACATAATATAACATTACTAAGCAACAAATAATTGCTGAAAAACACCAATAAACTGAACACATATCTGCAGTGGAGTGAAAAAGAAAAAACAAAACAAAACAGCAAAATTACCAGCAGTGGAGAGCAGGCAGCTTAAAACACTCCGTTGATCTCTCTTCCCAAACAACATAGAACGTCAACAAATGTATGGCTCAGCGGGAAAATATGAGAAAACAAAAAAAGAGCTGGAAAAGAAAAAGGTCCCTTTGTTGGGACCTTGGTGTAGGTGATGTTGTCAAGGGAACACATAACCAGTACCCTCTATGTGCACCTTCTGTCCATTTGTGGATTCTCACTATATTTATGCATGCTTTCTGTGTGTATGTGCATGTATATATATGTTAATGTACTGTATATATATCTCCATCTTGGCCTGAGAATAACTTGCCCAAACAGGTCACAAGGCAAGACTTTCATCCAGAGAACATTTACAAAAATGATCTATTCTTACAAGTCTGGAGCTCATTTCTGGTAGCTGCAATATTCTTAAATGCTTCAACCCTAACAACAAAAAAATTACTTTAAAATCATAAAAATGCAACAAAATCACAGAAAAGAGAAAGAAAAAAAATCAGAAAATGTAGTTGTGCAAACCTACAGCCAAATGAAATTATTATCACCGTTATAAAAGCAATTAAATTAGATTCAAAAGTCCAGATGCAACACTCTGTGAACGCATGCAGTCAAACACCCCCCTCTGACAACTGGGGATGTGGTGAGCACTGTGTGACGTGACAGGAGTAAGGTAGAGTGAAAATAAAAAGGTCACGAGGAAAGTAAATACCTATGGTATGGTGTTTCATACACGGATCAAAGTTGCTCTACAATCAAATACAAGCCGATTTTAAAAAGCCTCTGATTTGAGAAGTCAGTTTGATAGCCCTGTGTGTAACCCCGACTGTGTGGATCATCTCTCTGGTTAATCCCTTCCTTAAAGGGGGTTTAGCTGGAAGGAACACCTGGATATACTGTACAGTGAGGGGATTACATATACATATACATAGGCTCTGGCCTCCGTCATTTAGAAAAAGAAACAACAATACACTAAAATGACATTCGCACTTTTGCAAACTGACTCACTCGCACCAACACTACCTCGCCGGTGTTAGAAAAACCATTGGTTTGAATCACTAGCATTAAATCATGTTTCCATTACCCCCCCACCCAAAGAACCAGTCATCTTAATACATGAAACCATGAAACTTTGGAAAGAGGGCCAGAATGATTATGTGATGATTACGTAGAGGCAAGACCTGTAACAGGAGGTTTGTTCATAAGATGATGAATCGTTTTTTCTTCTTTTTTCTCCTCATACATTACTTTAGAATTTTTTTACATAAATGAGACTGAATCAAAACTAGTACCACCCCCCCACACACCCAACAGATATGGCAATTCTGATCCAAAATCCTAGATCCCTTGTTTATTATCATTCTTCTGAAAGCATGCTGCCGCCAACCGAATTGCGCTGCCATCTACAAGACCAACTTGCCCACGATGATGCCCACCACGAGGAAGAGCACGATGAGGGCCACCATGCGGATGCTCAACCCCTCCTCTTTCTTCATGCCCACTGGGGAGTGCTGAGATGACATCATGTTACTCTTCCTCATCCGCAGACCATCGTCCTCCTGCAAAGGGGACAAGGAGAGAAAAGAAAGCATGTGAAAAGGTGTGGTACAGTTAAAATAAATAATTGGGAAACGATGAAAAAGTAATGGTGAAAGTGTGTGGAAAGAGTGAGAGGGGTTGGCTGTGGTGGGTGAGTGAAAAGAGACAGTCAGCTGGTCAATCAGTCAATAAGATAAGACAGTATTTATTTACCAGCTTTAAGAAATGGGATCTGCTAAAATCTTCATCTGACCATGTCCCCAGAGGACTGAAGAAGGCGCCAGGCTTTAGCACACTTCATTTCCCAGCAGCGGGTGGGGGGGCTCTCTGTTAGTTTAATCTCAGCCGCAGGAGCAGCCAACAGTCGTTCTGCCTCTGGCAAGAACTTAAAGGAGAGGAGGTGGTGGTGTTTGAGGGGAAGACGTCTTGCTCATAGCCGTCTGTTGTGTGTGTGTATGCATTTGTGTGCATGTGACTCACTTCCAGCAAAAAAGCTTAAAAGTCAGTTTCAAACCTTACTTCACTGATGGGTGTGATTGATGTCATACATTGATTTGCGAAATTGCCTGATGAGCCTCAAACCCTGAGGTCTGTCAGTGATTACGGATGTGAGCGGCAGACTTTAATGCAAACCTCAAACTTGAGTTACTGTTTCTGTTCAAATAAAGAGAGGGGTGAAGGAAACCGCGACGTCATTTGTGTGAATCAAATTTCCACTTAATTTGCTTATCTTAATTGAGAACATCAATCAGTACAGTAAATAACCAAGAAACACAAATGTGGCTGCGGATGTTTGGTGACATCATCTTCTGATTCAGATGATTGAGTTGAGGAGCTGTGCCGGGGTGAGGCTGGGTGGGGGGGGGGCACTGAGCTCACTGTCTCTCTGCTTTTGATTGAAGCTTATAGATAGACTGGTTGTTTGGACTAAACTGTGTGCTAACAAGAATCAATGTTCATGTCAAAGGTAAAACAATTAATATATTAGATGATTGACAGATAATTAATCAAGTAATCATCACAGTAATTTTTTTAAAGCAGAGGAGCCCAAATTTAATTGGCTTGAGAGCGAACATTTGGTGATATTCTTGGACATATGTTGTGTTTTTTTTTAGGCAGTTGGTGGAAAAACAGAAGACATTTAAATCTGACAACTTGGGCCCTGAGAAATTTTATTTAACATTTTTCACAATTTTTAAATGTTATATACCAGACATTTAGTTGATTGATTGATAATAGAGGAAATGCAGTTCCTTTAACCTACAACTGGCCATTCAGCGTGTTGATTAT
>JAQNCA010000014.1:6913787-6924766 GCA_029783725.1 Acanthurus tractus
TATTAGATGATTGACAGATAATTAATCAAGTAATCATCACAGTAATTTTTTTAAAGCAGAGGAGCCCAAAATTTATTGGCTTGAGAGCGAACATTTGGTGATATTCTTGGACATATGTTGTGTTTTTTTTTTAGGCAGTTGGTGGAAAAACAGAAGACATTTAAATCCGACAACTTGGGCCCTGAGAAATTTTATTTAACAGTTTTCACAATTTTTAAATGTTATATACCAGACATTTAGTTGATTGATAAATAATAAAGGAAATGCAGTTCCTTTAACCTACAGCCCAACCTACATTCAGCGTGTTGATTATAACATTAACTTAGATTGAGAATACAAAAATCAGAACCACTGACTTTTGTCCCTAAGTCATTTTACTCACCCTGATCTGTTTGTTTTCTTCCCGTAGCCTCTGAGCCTCCATCTGCAGCCTCTTACACTCCTCCATGATCTTCTTTACCTCCCCATCATCAAGGGTGGAGCTCATTGACTTTGGAGGCAACGCGGAGGAATCTGACTTCAGCAAGTTGGACGACATCACCTTGTTGGACTCCATGTCATGCTGTAAGTGGGTTACAAGGCGACACGTTACAACACAGTTAGTTTTCTGTTGCCGCTACAATGTATCCATGGCGATTCTGACCAATTACTTGGCACGAGGGTGCAATTTTATTTTAATATTTGGTGCAGCAACACAGCGCCTCTATCTCTATGGTTCTGTGAGAGTTCACCCAGTGGTGCCTTTTCTAAGTGGATCAAGCTGGTTTCTATCAGGATTACCTCTAACAGACTCTGTGGTGTGCAGTGCTGACTGGGAGCCATATGTATGTATCTCAGAGCACATAATGAATAAAAAACAACTTCTACGGGTCCTTTTTCATGCTTGTGTTCTCGAAGCCAGTAGCCTTGACTCATATCATGACAGATAGTGTCTCTGCAGCTGCATGGGGTCTGTCAACAATCACAACAATAATAAACTGCATGTGAGAATGAAGAAAGTTGCCCTGTGAGGGGCAACTGATGCCTGAGAGTGTGGTTGAGGGAAGATAGAGAGGTGAGGTAGAGAAGTGATTGAGAGGAACTTAATGCCAAAAGTGTAGAAACACTATTGAGACGAAAGAAATGAAGGAAAAAGAAGAAAGAAAATCAAGACAGAAGCTGGGATTGTATTACAAGTAAGGGAGGAGATGAGGATTTAGATGGGACAGGTGAAATAAGAGAGGACAGATATGGAAAAAGAGGAGGAAAATACGGCAGATCAGTACAGAGTCGGAATGCTGGAACAAAAAATACATCATCTATAAATAATGCAGCCCCTCCTTGAAAGAAACACTGACAAGACAGCAAGTGTACTGTTCAAAAAGAGGAAGAAGGCGTAAATGGTAAAAATAAGCAGCATTATTGATAATCAATGCCCAAACAACAATTACATACATTGTGGCACCCTGCTGAGGCCTGTGACATAAACTAAAGGCAATACTGGTTAGATGTGTCATTCTCAATAGTTTTCTTTGACAACAGACCTGTAGTGAAAAAAGAAAAACTGACACAGTGAGGAGAGATGAGTAATATTAATGAGCTTACCGTCTTTTCATTCTCCACTGGCA
Source organism: Acanthurus tractus (assembly GCA_029783725.1). Taxonomy (NCBI): domain Eukaryota; kingdom Metazoa; phylum Chordata; class Actinopteri; order Acanthuriformes; family Acanthuridae; genus Acanthurus; species Acanthurus tractus. The sequence continues at coordinate 6,915,395 of JAQNCA010000014.1, forward strand.
TCTCAAAAACACACCTCAGCTTTGAGTCCATCAGCTCTTCTGGTTTAGCCTCCTTCCACTGATGCAACCAAAAAGAAAGACTATCAGTACACTGTTACTTCATTATCTAATCAAGGTAAAAAGAACTATTGCAAACAGTCTTGAAATAATAAAAAAAACCCTCTTTGTATGTGTTTTTCTATGTTAAATGTTTATAGCATGTCAGTCTGATGGCTTCTAAACTGTTATAAGCCAATGAAAAAGTATGGTAGGACCAGAAAACAGGGGGAAGGATGGTTTGGTATGTAAGAGTAACAATGACAGAGGGAGTGTGTAAGGTTGCTGAGTGCTGATAGTAATTCTTCACAAGAGGACAGAAAGCTCAGATAAACTGTTTGCTGCCTGATGATCCAAGGCCAACAAGCAGAAACACCAGATGAGGATAACAAGTTCTCTATGTCTTGTGTTTTATTCTCAATTACTGAGATCAGGGTGTTTTTACTGCTGTCTCCTAAACTTATTTCAGTCTGCATAAATTCTTTTGAGACTTTGTTACTATATGATTTAAATATAGTAATATTTATCCCCATTTATAAGTAATAATTTTCTGGCTTTAATGAATAGAAATTCACATTATTTTTAAAGACCAACATGCCTTCCTCTGTCTAAGCACACCCAGATGAGTATCATCTGTGTATCAAAGGTCGCATATTTACCAAAACAAAGAATACCCAACTCAAATTAAGACGCTTTAATTCCTATGACTGGTAGTAAGATTGGTTTTAGTAAAGAGCAATTATTATTAAGGATGTCTTCTCTGTCCAGTGTTCCCCTAAGTTGAGTGAAACTCAGATGGAGAAAAATTTGCCAGCAGGAGAAAAGCAGTCTACCTCTGTTGAGCTCTCTCTGCAACACCCCACCTCAAAAATCTGCTCTCGGGTTTAACTCCAGTTACATTCACAGGCTTGCACAATAACCTTTAAGGATCCTCTTCTGTCTCTGCTCAGCGCTTCTTTCATAACCCTCCCTCAGGTTTTTTATTATGTGTTTCTGCACTTTTATATTAGTGTGAGTCACATATTATACCAAACTCTTCGCAGATTTAATGAAATATTAATGATGATTTACTGCAAGAATGTTGGCCAGTGATTGCAAAGAGGACTTTAAGACCACACACACTGTTACTACATAACTGAGCTCACTGTTTTTTTTTAATTCCTGTGTGTGAGCACTGCAACACAGCTTCTCATCCAGACTGGGAACGGTGGATCAACTGTATCTACCTTGCAGTAAAATTCAGCTGATGAATTCCCAGTCCTATTAAGGGCAGAGTTTATCACATTGTATGCTGAATGAGTGACCAAGGTACATCTGTATGCATTTTTTTAAGCACCAATGGCTAGAAAAAAAGCGGATGGAAAAGATGATTTTAGGAGGAAAATACACTCACCACTCCCTCCATGTCCGTCATGTCAGGAGGTGCTAACATTGACTGAACCATGAACTTGTGTTTGCTCTTCTCATTGGGATCATAGTCAAAAGGCTGCAGCATAACTGAAATACAGAAGAATAATCAGTGTCAGTACATGGAGGAAAAAACAAACTAAAGATTTCAGGATGTTTTCTTTCATCCTCTACGAAAAGAGAAAGAAAAGAAATGTTAAATCAATGCTGTTAAATCACAGCTGAAAGGAATGTTCTGCAGGATAGTTAAAATGATTCAGAGCAGTGGTGCTGGGGGGGGGACTTCAATGGCTCACGAGATAACCTCATAGGGTCATGAGATAATTAATGGGACGGGGAAGAAGAAAAACACTGTTCGGCTACAGCTACAGCTTTTTTGGGAAAAAAATTCCTCTTTGGCAGTGAACATATTGATAGCCCTATCATATTTCACAGATATAAATGGTAGCAAAGAACGGCTGTAAAAATTTGAATATTGCAAAAATACGAAACACTACTGACTATTACATTTAAAATGTTATACTTTCAACACAGCACTGATATTTTCACTACATTTTGGGTATTTCATACTGCAATGAGAGATGACAGGAAACAAGGGACAGAGAGGCTCGCAGTTGAGGTAACCCACAACACTGACAATTTATTTTGAGAATAGTCTTAACGTGGATTAAAAATGAAAAATTAACAGTTGGTCATTTCAAGTGGAGCATTAAAAGAAGATTTCACAAATTCAGAGAGAAATTCTATTGTCAGATATTTAAATTAGTGTAATTAATTTGCTCAAACTCAACTTGTCAGTTTTGGCTCTTATTAGATTTTGGAATATCTGAGTATTTTCTAACAGAACTTGTGATCAAAATATAATTACTTTATTTAGTTTTTGAAATTGCAAAAGTTTAAAATATCTTCAGAGAAGAGAATTCAAACCACATCAATTCAGACAGAAGCTTTCAAAGTTAAACACTGCAGAGCTATAAATTCAGAGGCATTTACATTTCAAAAATAGCTGTTGAAATGTATAATTAGCTATTTATCTGATTGTAAAAAGGTAAAGGTATCTGCTGTATGTAATGTACAGATTGCTATTTGCTTTCCTTTACATATGACCTGTGTTAAGTGGTTGCAAGTAAATGCTGCTTTATTTAGATAACACAGTCCAAAAAGTTTGGAAACCACTGCTCTACAAGGTCACACATACTATTGAGTCACTTTAAGAGACAGGGACTTTACACTTCACATGACCATTACAATCTTTTTTTGATGATTCTCTCAGTTTAATTTCCCTTTTTGCAAACTCATCCTCAGTATTCTAAGGAGATTAAGGAAGACCAGTCAGACTAAATGTCTTGTTAGTATCAACCAAAGTGCAGCAGACAGACAGTGACACTGTATGATTTGTGGGTAGAACCTGTGCTGTAAATACAAAATGAACACGTATGGAGCACCAGCAATTAAGCCCCTACCTCTCTTTTTCAGTAATTTTTCATCTCTCTCCCTTTCTTAACTCTGTGTCTACTCCTCAGATTAAAAAGGAATTACTGAGAATCAAATACCCATCTATTTGTCAAACGGTAAACTAGGGCCTCCATTTCTTCATGGCTCCAGGCTTGCCTCTGCTGCTCGGAAAAAGTGGTGGAGATGATTTATTTCTGAGTTCATGTTACCATGACGGCGAAACACTGACGGATCTACAAATACCCCGGGGGGTAATCCTTCCAACAGCTTCCAACCCTGTCTTTTTGTTTCTTAACATTACATATCGCACTAACAAAAAGCAGGTGTGGGGTTGGAATACTACTTTAACCCATCTCCACATCAGTCCTCTAAGTCAGTGGTGAGTTATTTGATGTCATTCCAGTGAATGAGAAGCTATTTTAAAGCTGTACCATGAATTACAGTGATCACTTTCTGATGTCAGTTGTCAAGTACAGAGAGAGTGAAAGTTGCTTTTGATTGGTGATCTTTTATCGCAACATCAGTTTTTGAACGGGGGTGTAAGCAAAGGGCATATTTTGACATCAGTACCAACTGTGTCTACAATGCCTGTGGGATTCTTTGGATTTCACTAGAAACTAATGACCTCCCTTTAAAAAAAAAAAAAGCCAGAAGAGCTATCAGGATGGTTTTCATGTATGGCACATGCCAATTCTCCCTAGAGTGGGAACCTCAGAGACGTAGTGCACCATTACAGCAATCAGGGCAGTTCAATATGGCAAACCAAAAACAGACGGCATGAACAGATTGAGAACGTCCTGTTTGAGTCAGACCCAATTTGCAAAGCCATCTACCTTAGGTCCAAAGGGACAATACTAGAGAATGGAGGCAGGAAAGCATATAAGTTCTTTGAGCAACAGTGATTAACATTAAAAGGTTCCGAGCCAAAGCCTGAGATGGAAAAACCATAGCCACAGTTGGGAAAAAAAAGTGATTTAAATCATCTTTGATCTATAGTCTTTGAAAACACCTTTACAAAAAAGCTACTTCTACTAATGGCATGATTTAGTATTCTGACTTCACGCTGGGCAACCATTTATAAAACTCACAGAGGCTAATTGTAGGCAACATGGTCAAGCAGGATGGTAATCGCCTGCCTGCTTGTTGAAGATGAATGGAACCATTTGAGGGGGGAGGGAGGGAGGCAAGAAACTTTCCTTTCATTAATTAATTGTGCCCCGTGAGACAAGATGATCACATGGTCACTAACTATTTACTGTACCTTGTAGTGCTTACAGAGTTCAACCCTTGGTTCCTGTTCATTCATAAAGACCACACATACAGACAGGGCCTGCACAAGACTCACTGCTGCAGAGCTGGAACTGATGATTATTTTCATTAACAATTAATTGTTTAAGAGATCTGTGGTTTCTCTCAGTTAAGTGTTAGGTCTAGTAAATCATCATATTTAAGAGGCTAGAAGCAAAAAAAGCTTCCCTATCATTTTCTTAAGATTGTTTTAAAATGCAGATAAGTTATCTGTAAATTAATTACTGATTGAAGCATTTATAAAATAAGTGCTTGAGCTCTGCTCTACAGCTGTTGGTGAAATGACAAAGACATTTTGATTCAATTCAAAACTATGATGTCATAATGTGATATGTCCTCGGCAAAAATAAGAAGTGTCTGAAAATGTGTCTTACATTTCCATTTCAAAGTGTTATGTCATTCATTTTCAATAGAAGTACAAAACTTGAGACCTTAGCATTTCTTTGACACATTTCATGTGAATTTTAAGCAGCAGAACAAAAACCAAAAGCTGTATTTGACAATATAACAACAACAACAAACAGACGTGCCAAAAAAAAGAAAAGAAAAGCTAATGGCTCAGCTTAATAACCAAAGCAATGCACTGATCAACATCTCCAGAACAAAATATGAGGCAAATTCTTTGAGGCACAACACAATGTGATGTGAAATGAGATGTGATATGACACCTGATACGATGGCTCATTGTTACACCCCTATCTACATTACAACCATAACCTTTTCACACAGATTCACAGGCGGCTCACTTGTAAAAGAGTACTCCCTGTCTACGTTGTCCAGTATTACTCAACACAAAAACCTGGTCAAAGATCAGCAAACCTATCGAGACAATGTAGCGTGGGAGCGAGTAAGAGAGAGAGTCAACCAGAATTGTCGAGCTACAGGCCTAGGGGGAAACCTCACCAGGATGTAAGAGCAAACTCTCATAAAAATGTATTCTTATTCAGGCTTCTCAGGGTAGCAGGATCTCACACTTCTGATTGTGCTCTCCTGGGCCCATCTAATTCGATTTAGTTCAAGAGGAAAAAATAATACTGACTATATACCAGCAAACCTGTTTCGGGGTGGGAAATGACCCAAGAGTCAACAGCATTTAATCTACCACAAATCAGCTACCACTCAGAGGCTAAGTTCTGATCAAAGAATCTAGATGTGAGTAAAACAGTCAATGCTTTTAAATTATGGTACTGACCATCTGTGTAACATGCTAGAAGAAATGTTTTATTTTATTGTTTGATCGAGAAATAAGAGGGGATCCATTGCTTGTCCTGTCATGACAAAGGCACACTTGAAATGAGTTCAGGTACAAGCTAAAGTAGCTTATTCAACTAAGTGAAACAAAAGGATTGCCTTTTTTACGGCATGTTATTTCGCCTTTTGCCTCCCCTGGAATGTTAACATGTCACAAGTATGTCAGACAGACTTCTGACATATTCCCAGAAGAACCTCAATATTTGTGGACACAAGGATTTTTGAAACATTCACGCCACATTTTTTTCCACTGGATGCTGCTACATAACACCAATCAACCTCAGCAACATTCCTGTGGTTATGGCTACGTTGAACATATACAGTTACAGCTGGGTTGAGCTTCAAAAGCACTTTGTGTATCCTCAGTTTAGCCAGCAAATGACACATCTCAAGTATGTAGGTATCCTGTGGCAGACTGCTTCTTTCAACCAGACACAAGTGGATGTCTATGTAGCTTTAGTGCTGTTGTTTTAACAGTTACAGGCAAAATCAAAAAACAAACTGGGATACAAAAAACTTGCCAGTGTAGGTTTGGGCTCTACAGTATTACTTGGTCTACAAGATGTCAGCAAATTTGTATTTCTACATTGCATTATTAACACTATATAGCAACCGTTTCGGTTCAAGTATTATCATTTGACAGCCCTGCACAACCTCACAGCTGTTTTTAGTCATTTTAGCTGATCATACCTTAGGAGTGAACATATATTCATATATTTTGGACAGCTTTTCAGTTGAGACAATAAACAATCTTTACCATTTGGGTTCAGCCACAACAAGCAATGTGAAATAAGTTTATTAGTCTAAACTGTTTATGGTGCTGTATGTGTGATACTTTAATTAATGTGCCACACAGTGCCTTTGATATTAGATGGTCTAATGGCAAAGTGCTATATTTTAGAAACCACACCCAATGCACAAAATTTAGAGCAGCACAACCATTGATAATGACACATTTTGCCTAATTTGGTGCAAAAAGGCTAAGAGCAGTCAGGGAGAAGTCAGTCTGTGCTGTGACCTGAGCGAGTTTACCATTTGTGTGTGGGGCCTTTAATAAATCTACGTTTTTCTTCAAAGTAACTTAATGCTTGTTCAGTTCAAAAGCATGCAGTGCCTGAACCCCCAATCACTTGTTATGCAGCTTAGAACACTGCTCTCTGAGTTCTTGCTGAAGACAGATTCGACAGAAAGAGGTTACAGACCATCCCATATGATTGCCTATGGTGACTACATCCTCAGCAAAACAATCTTCCATTGGGACTCAAACCTGTGACCTTTCTCAGCCTAATGAGGAATAAAAATGATGCCAACTGACAGAGAGGACTGTGCTGATTTGTCGTCCACTGCTGACTGCAGGCCCTAGTGACATAGTTTGCAGTTGTTGACACCAGATGGGGGGGTTGTAAAATGAGTCTGTTGCTGTAAATGGCAGAGGTGGCACACTGTGGAAACACAAGCCCGTACCTGTCTCCCAAAGTGCAAGACTAGGAGTGAGGCCTACCAGGAGGGACTGGGGCAAGAGGACGAGGGAAAGCAGGGTAACAGGAGAGAAACAGCATGTGTTTTTATGTAAAGAGCAAACCCATTTAGGATTCTATAGTGATAATCAAGATACAAGTAAAACAAAGCCAGCCAGCTTGAGCGGGGCGAACAAGTCACCACTGTAGCAATTACGGCTCAAATTTACGACCATTTTCAATTTTCGCATGTGATCTATAAATAAAACAACAGCAACAACACTAACACTAACCTATCATACCTAACCAGGAATGATACCTAAAGCTATTCTGTTTTACTGACAGCCAAAAAAAAACATGAGGTATACAGAAATAATAGCATAACCCCCACACTTGAGAGGCTATAACTGGCTAATGTGCGGTACTTAATTTGATTTATGACTTAAAAGTGAATGTATCACTTAAATTATTTTCTTGGTGATAAACTAATCGTTTCACAGTAAAAGCGAGTTAACTTGCAGACAACTTTAATGACCCTCACGAAGTCCCACTGCCTCAGTATTTACCTGAGACGTTGATTGAGGTGCCTGCATCGATGATTCCACTGTTTGGCCGCACACAGTACCGGCGCGGTGCTGTCGTCTTCACCTTAAAACACACATTCCTGTCTGTAGGGTTGGAGAGCTTGAGATTTGTGGTGACCACGTCTGAGAATGGACCTGTCAGGGAGGTTAAGAAAATATGGTCTTGACATGGTTGTCTTTAAGAACATGAGGAAAACATCAAGTTTTCTTTGACAAAATATGCATTACAAAAAGGATCACCAAAGATTGTTATGGGAAATAGTAGAAAAAAAGATAAAGACAAATCTTACAACTGTACGACATTTTAAATGGCAACATATTGTGAACTTTATTTGACCTGGAAAGAGACCCTTTTTATGGCAAGCATACCAGAAACAGGCTGTTCTTAGCTTCTTTTTTTTTTTAATAAATGATTTAAATGCCAGTGGGTAGAGTCTATTAGGAATATGTCAATATATAGCATGTATGCAACACATTTAAATGAGATCTACTGTAGCCAAAGTGGATATGGCTTTAAATAAAACAAATTTTATCTACTGCCAAAAATTAGGATCTTCTAATAAATATTTTCTTTATTTTACAAAAACTAATGATGTCTAGTCTGTCCTCTGGATTACAAAAACTCAGTGGTTAGCTGACGTCTCACAGTTGAAAAATCCAAGATTCATTTCTTGCCAAGGGCAGGGCCTTTCTGAGTGGAAGCTGCATGCTCTGTCCCCTGCCTGTGAGTGTTTCCTTTGGGTGCTTTGGTTTCTCCCACCATAAAATGCATGCATATCAGGTCAATTCTTTTGACACTGCCCTTGACCAAGACACAGTCTTTGAGCTGGAGTTGGTCCCCAGGCACTGAACAGTGGATGCACGCTGCTCCTCATGGATGGGTTAAATGCAGAGAACCAGTTTCACTACACTGTACTGAGACTGTAAGGGACATTAAAATTATTTCTTTTATTTACTTTAACCTTTAAATTGTATGCTCCTTGTACAAATCTAAAAGTCAGAGGCTTCTTGTACTGCTCAACAATACTCAGAGTAGCAGATGAGGTTTGGTTATATTTACTTACAGCTATCATTGTTTATGCTGGCCACATCTCTCTGAGGCTCTGACAAGGCCAGATGCATTAGGAGTGCACAAATTTATCACTGCAGAAACTCTAACAACAAAATTTGCAGCAGAATGACCCTGTGCCAAATCTAGAAGACGGGCAATGGTCAAGTGAAATGTCCATCTCCCCTTTTTGAACATGTATCAACTCCTTGTATATTAACTGTCAATCAACCTGACTAATTTAATTTTGCTCAGTTCTTAAACAAACCTGGTCTTGACACATTTCCAGTCTTAGCATCATTCACAAATCTGGGTGGACAGCTATATAAAATTATGATAAAGCAATTTCCATTGATTATGAAATAACATGGAAATAACATGGTAGTCAAGGAAAATACTTGACTAGATGAATGAGGACTAAAGAAGAACCATTCACTCACCCACCAATAACCCCTCTCACCATGCTATTATTAAGATAAGACAATATAAGATAGGCTTCATTGATCTGAGAAATTTGCACAGAAGTCTAAAGAGGGAGTATAGGTAGAAAAAGGAGTGAGAGAAAAAAAACAGAAAATATGAGTAGAATAATAAAATAAACCAATTAAATATGAATTTAAACAAACTGAAACACATAGGCTATGTACACTGAGATTTGGTTTGTCAAGAAAAATGCATAAAAAAACACTAAAAAAGATATCAGAGCTGCTGAAACAAGCTGCCACTTTTGTGGTGCCTTTTTTTATAAGTACAAACTGAGGACCCAATTTCTAAAAATAAATACTCTCAAAATATATTTCATATTTCTTTGCAACAAAATACTCTC
>JAQNCA010000014.1:6929186-6939646 GCA_029783725.1 Acanthurus tractus
GGGAGTGTCATACTGGGGGAATTAAAGCTTAACCCCGGTTTTTTTACCGTAACACTGGGGTGTCCCCCCCCCCCCCCTCCTATCCGTGCTAGCACAGGCAGTCGCCCCCCCCTCCCGTCAAAGCCGGGCCCTCCCCTCTTACCTCGGAATTTCAGTTCGTGTTGAGGCTCCAAGAGCAGAACCTGTTCCGGCCTGGCCATATCCCAACAGCTGGAGCGGGGTTATCGCACTGCAACCAGTTCCTGTCGGTTACCCCCGTGTTAGGTTGTTGTTGAGTGTTGCAGCGGCAGTAGAGTTATCAGGTCAATGAATTAGCTGTGGATATTCGGCCCCCCCGGTCACAAGTGCTACTCGAGCTACTAACGGCTGTTGTGATGCAGCAGGAAGGGACTGAGAGACAGCCTGGTGACGTCACTGCCTCCGCATAGCCACCCAGCGGGGAGGGTGACAGGGTGAGGGGTGATGCCAGGGTACACCCAGGAAAGGTTTGGACCACCACCTCAGTTTTCAGGAAACCTCATCCAAGTGGAAGGGTATGGACGTCTCCGTTTCAGCCCACAAAGTTTAGCAGTAAAGTTTATCAGCTCTCATCCTTCTACTTCAATGTGAAACACTTATGAGAGGTGCAAACTTTTAATAGGTCTGCTCTTGACTTGATCTTGAGGTAATATGACTCTGGTGGATGACTTTTTTCTGGACTTCTGAGGCATTTCCATTATAGTACAGCTCTGCTTTTATTTAATTGATATCTGATGACTAAAAAAATTGATTAAATTTCTTACAAACATATTCTCACAATTAACCAGCTTAAAATATCAATTTTAAAAGAGCACCTATAATTATTTTGTTACATTTCAAGTTAATTTGATTTTTTTTTTTTTGCACACGTGGATATGACAAATAAGAATTCTCAACAAATAAAACTTTAAGTAAATTTTACATTCATACATGCAAATTACAGGCAAAAAGCCAAATGCCCTGGTTTACACAAACAAGGTTTAAAAACACAATGACTTTATTTGACTTTAAAATTATTAAGACTTGTTTTTGGTGAATTATGAATTCTCTCACAATGCTCATTTAGAATGAGAATGAGAATGATGCTCATTTTAACTCTAATTAAGTGGACCACTGAGCCACAACATGTGTATCCTGGCACACCTGAGCATTTAACTAGAATCTGCTACCAAAGTTATAGATATTAGTTAGGGCCTATGATTGATAGGTTGGAATTGTAGCAAAAAAAATAAAATAAAATAAAGTAGTGCATTGTGAATGATTGTTTTCCTGGGTAGAAAGCAGCTCAAGGGCAGAATTATGTATTTACAACGATATGAGTGTGTCAGTTTATCTTTAATTAATTTCATACATCAATTAATTTTTAGATGTCAAGAGTGTCAGGTTAGATTTTATTCTTGTCTCCTCATTAATATAAGCTCTCGTGTCATTCTCACACTGTTGTAAATTAATTCTTTAAGATACAACATACCTCACAAAAATAAGCTCTTAATTATCACAGAAGTAATTTACAAATGTATTTTTCATATTTCCTGTTTGCCTCACACTTGTCAAATATGCTTCATATAAAAAGTTGTAAATAGAGCAAGAATTCACTATCGAACAGTGAACACACTATCTAACTCTATTTAATTTTAGCTGTAGACCTCCTGGGGTTTTGTACGGGGATGGGAATGTTGTCAAATAAGTGTTCTGCACTCTCAGCACTATTCAAAGTGAAGTGAAAAGCCTTCTGCCAGTCAAACATGCATCTCAAGTGTCATATTTATATATATAGCCAGGTGGCTGTCTTCCCACTGAACTTGTAACACAACCAATCGCTAACAACACTTTTACTGTCTCTCCGAGGAAAACATTAATGCAAACATCTCTCATGGTCCTAAAACAAGGGAGTGAAACACTTTACACATAGAAAAACTGCATGTAGCAGTGACACACACTCTTCCTCTCCCTTGCATACACACACACACAAACACAACATGAAGGGAAGGATATTTTCGTCAATCTTTTATTAGTAAACAAATTGACAATTCCCTTTTACACATTTGGAATTACACTGCAAACAAGTCTTTTCAGGCATTTTGTTACAATCAATATGAAACATAGTAAAAAGCTAAATATGGTAACTACAATGCTGATGGAATCACTGCAAATGGTGAACAAATCCATTGTGGTCAAACAACAGACTAAGAATAGAACATAATTATTGATTTGTGTGCAATTTGATGGTATTTATTTACACTGAAAAATACATATTATAGTTTAATCACATTCCCAGGGCCAGCCCAAGACTATTTGTATTTTCCAATGGCATACAATTTCTATTCCATGCCTCCCATTTTTAAATAAAGGAAAACATGTCTGTCATTATCAAACTTTAATTGTATGTATTATTTATGTGATTAGCAGTTTAAATCACAATATTACATCAGTAAAAGTATAAAATAGTTAATTATGTGTGGTGAAGTTAAAGTTGCTTTGACTATATTTGCCACTACATTCTTTGACAATGAGAACTGAGCACACAGTCAAAACCTAAAATAACATCAAGGGACATTGAGAAGTCTGATACCTTCACAAGAATGTTTCGTTTAGTTGTTTCACAAAGACAATAACAGACTGCAGTGTTAGTAATAAAGGCCAATTAATACAAATCATCGAAGTGCAGCCTTTAAAGTACCAGAGTGAATCCCTTTTTGATATAATTGCTGAAGCTATATTAAATATTTAGAGTTAGTATGTGGATGAGATGCAGGGCGAATTATCAAAGACAGCAGCGTGAATCAAAATCCATGTCAAGTTTAAGTTTTGATCTTGAATGACACTCTAGTTTTCAAGGAATTTGGATGGCAAATATTTATGAGTAAATCAATTTAAAAAAAATACGGTCTGTATAAACCTGTTATTATAATCTATTTGTAACTTCATAAAACAAAACAACATTTTTGCACAAGTGTGTGGCTCTACTGCGTGAACATGTCACTTTGTAACTGGTTTCTTAGGTTAGGTCACATTTTATTTTTTCATAATAACAACTATTGCACTCTGTAGGTAAATTGTGAAGTAATAGGCAGCACTGCGTAGGACACCACTCATCAATAACAGACATATATAAGATGCTCAAAGGCAAATAAAGTGGCTTGCGCTTACAGAAAAGCACACAATACAAACATATACCTACACCAACCTAATTAAGCCCTCATCTGTATTGTTTGGCAACTTTGCGAAGAGTTTTTTTGGCTAAAAGGGCTAAAGAGATACAGACAAGTATAAAATTACACTTAATATTATGTATGTTAGTGCTTGTGTGTTAACTGCTACTGTAGTTTAATGAGGCCAACATAAGAGGTAAATGAATTTATTGTAACTTAGAGTGAGAGTTGCAGATTTTTATAATGAGTGTCATAATAAGGATTTCATGAATGCCAGGGGAAGATAGAGCTCTGTGAAACCTGTTGTGTTTTGAGCTGTATTTGTCTGAAGCAAAATGAAAACTTGACCTACAAACAGTGCAAGGAATCCAGAAGAATGGAGCAAAAGAAGCTGAGAGAAAGGGAAATCAGAAGTAGAGCATGGAACAAAGCACATACAGTAATTCAGAGCAGAATGGAGACTATGGTTCATTAAGGGGTCAGCATGTCGAAACAGTGCCACGTCTAATACTGCACCTATAACATTCTGCAAAGGGAAATTTAAGCTGTAAGATCTGACTTTCTTCTAAAAGACGTCTAGTTTCCAGAGCTCATTGTTTTTATCGCAGGCCAAGTAGTAAAACAACATTGCATGTGCAAGCCAGTGCTGATTATGTGAAAAAAAAAGAAGAGATGAAAAATGTTTATGGGACAATTAAAGAATTTGGCCAGGCCTCACAAATATCAGCCTCCCCCTGTTAAACTGTTGTAAAGTAACAGCAAAAGGATTAAGGACAAAAAGATTAGAGAAAAATAAAGCTAAAGTAATATTGCGAGAAAACAGGCAGTATACTGTTAGCACTATGGTATACTTCATATTCAGGATTTAGTTAATACCTTCTCCGGGAATTACAAGTGGAAGTGTGTAGCACATGTGTGCAGCTGGGACTGTTATCATAATAAACTTGAAGACTCGGCTTATTCAGCTCTGATTAAAACACCGTCATTGTGAGATGTGGACTGTACAGTTGTTCTCATTACAGTGATGAGATTTTAAACAGTTTGTTTTCACTCTCAGGGGCAAGCGACTTAAAAAAAAAAAAAACCTCACAAGGCAAAGAGAGAAGAATGAAGTTCCCGACTGAAGAAAAAAGTTTGGTTCGGAAATTATGATTATTTGCTTTCTGTCAGAGAGTTAGATGAGAAGAATGAATCCATTCTTATGTATGTCTGTTTAATATAAGGCATCAGCCAGCAGTCGGGAAACTGGGTAAACATCTGTCTCTGTCGCTTCTATGATAACTAACCAAAATCAGTAACTTCCTCAAGTCTCTGCTGGTTGCACAGTCGCTGTTCAGAGTCAAGAAATAGTCCAGAATATAACTCCTATATTATTGTTTTTACACTGTGGTATTTGTAGGCATTTAAAACAAGCAATAATGTGTTACCAAACAAGCTTAAGAGGTACTGGCAGGCAGACTTGACTACCTTTGAACAAAGCCACACTTGCTGTTTACCCGTTTCTTCACTTAATGCTAAGCAATGTTAATCTGGTTCCACCTAACCCTCACCCAAAGAACAAAAACGCATATTTTCCAAAATGTTAACACTATTTCTTTGATATAAAGGAAGTAGGCTCCCACACACCTTTCATTTCTGCATTTTTTTTAACCACGTGACTGCATTTTACTTCAAGTATTTACATTATAGTAAGTTTAATTTTGGTGAGCACAATCCTTCTTGCTTCACTGTAAGTCAGAAACATCTCTCTAAACATACTTCAAAAACACAAAAAAATCGAGCTGAGAGATTGATGATGATGATGATGATAACTACTGTTGCCTCTCACATCAAAAACTTATGAATTAGTAGTGATTACACACAATGACTGTATAGATGGATCCTTCACAAAGTTAAGAGAGTTTGGAGAGAGATCTCCAAAACAAACAAAGGCAATAACTTAACTACTATCAAAATAACTTGGTGAAATTTAACTATTTTCCGTCCACGTTTTGGCTGAAAGATAACAGATTTGTACAAATTTACAAGTACAAATGACCTTTGAATCCACAAATCTGCATTTGTAAAGTTCCTCTGATTAATTTAGGGCCATATGCCAAACAGCTTGATTTCCATTATAGAAGCCAATAGAATAATGTTTTTAATGTATGGGCATTCTTTCCTTACATGTCCATGTCGTGACAATGCTAAGTAAACAGAAAGCATTTCTCCTGCCAGCATTTTTCGGACAAATCGTATAAATTTGCTGTGTCGAGTGCCGCAAAAACGTATATGCTACTGCCATCAGTTTGGCGATGCTGCACCCCAGTGTCGGTGACAGCAGGGTGTTTGAGGGTGTGTGGTGGCTGTAAGCTGAATCAGGCTGAGGACAAAATGGGTAGGCAAAAGTCAGGTCACGGTTCGTGTGGGGACAGTCACCGGCATCATCAGCAGCACGTCCTGCGAGACTCTGAGGCCTGCCGTCCCAGCTTGAAACCTTTTCCTGCACTTGTTCCCGCTGCCTCTGCAACAGGGATGCGCTTACCTTTGAGGAGACATACACACAAACACATGAACACAGATTTCTAATGCCCAACTTCCCTTTTCTCTCTTAAATTCTCTATTTTTACTGTGCCCAAGTTTCCTTTGTCACACTAATTCAAGTTTCAAAATTAGTAAGTAAGTGAGCTCAGAGAAGTCACTCTGTGTTCTCAAATCACTTTTCTGAGCACATTGCTAATGTTAACTTTAACCCACAATGCACTGCACAAAATAAATGTAGGCACTAATTGCATATGAAATTATCAAGTTAACTGCAATGGTGGTGAAGCAGCTGTAGAACGACAACAGGTACGTGTAATTCATTTTTGAAAAACATACATACATCTACTTTCTCTTTGTGAGCTTACATCTACAAAGGCCACTGTTTCATCACAGCTAAGTATGCTACCTTCTTGCATACTAAGTGCATTATAATCTATTAGAATACAGTGCTTAGATACAATCAGTATGGAAAGGGGAACATACCTGCGTCCCAGTAATAACTTTAAAAAATAAAATGAAAATGCCAAAATATGTCTGTCTGCTCAAATTGTATTCCTGTATAAACACACGTACTCAAAACCATCTCAGAATGATTATGTAGTCTAGAACTGGGACACAGCTACCGAAATCTCTTTTTATCTCTGGTTATAAGTTGCCGCTCTGAACTACATCAGCTGCTTCCATAACCCCTCGTTTCTGCAAATTTGTTTCAAATGAAGTGTCAAGATGTCATGATTAACTGGAATCTGCTGTACTCCCAACATGACATTATCTGCTGCTGATTATGAACCAGTATGTCGCTGTTAGAAGTCTGATACAAACACAGAGGAGAATGATAACACTCCTGGAAAATTTGGAAACTCTAACAGGCTAGTCTACTTGCTTTAAAACACACAGTGAGACAAAATAATTATCTTAATGCCACAAAGTGCTAAGTTTGTCACAGCTGAATGGAGACCTGAGGATGTACAGGCCAATAGCAGAAAATACTTAAACCATGAACTCACTTATCTCTATAAACACCTCGTTGATGTTAATGGCATTCTTGGCACTGGTTTCTACAAAGATGGCATGGATGGAGTCAGCGTAGTCTTTGGCATCCTTCTCTGGCACCTCTCTGTAAACACAAGAGGTAAGTTAAAATTATTATGTTGCAATATGCAAAAACAGGTTCTCCGATTTCAAGCATTAACTGTTAACCATCAAATTTACTTCTACAGCTGTTATGTGAAAGATTTCTAAATTTTACAGATGATCTTGTTACGAAAAGTATGTTTGGGTTGGGATTATTTTTTCTACTTTTGGGAGGAAATAATAACAATATCTTCAACTGCTCCCCAAATATTTAATTACAAAAGCCCACTCTGTCCACTACACATAACTTTCCCACTTCAAATCCACAGCTTCTCAATAGCCATCACAATTAAGGTAAATTACAAGAGAGAGAGGAGTCTGATTACTTTATAATCTACAACAGACCAAATACATAGAATATTAATCAGCATGAGAGGCAGTATTTGTCCTCACACAGCAACTTGAGCTCCATATTAGCCCTAATATGTCCTCAAAATAACCTTTTCCATTCAAATCAGACATCTGTAATCAAATAAGCAGTCTGTTTGTAAATGAGGAGGCTTCATCATATTTTTAAACTAGCACTGTTCATGACAAACACAATGTTATTTCTAATTCAGGTTCACCTGGCATCTGACAGGTCACATTTGTTGCCAGCGATGGCCACCACTATGTTAGGAGGACCATGCTGGCGAAGCTCCTTCACCCAGTTCTTCAGTGTTTGGAAGGATTCCTGATGACACGACATGTTACAAACAATAAATCAATGAGCAGACAAACTCATTACATCTTCCATTAGAGATTAAAAGATTGGTTTGACATTTTGTTGAATATTCTTCTATGTTTTCCAGCATAGGGCTATATTAGAGGACAGATAACACCAGTGTTTTTTATATAAAATACAAAGATGGGGTCTGTAGTTACTTAGCTTAGCTTAACAGACTAGAAACAGGTCAGCTCTGACCAAAGGTGACAAAGTCCTCTACAACTCTAGAGTTCTTACTGACTACATCAGTACCTCCAAAGGCACCTCCAAAGTTCACGAATTATCACTTTATATTTTGTTTGTTTGACCTGTACAAAAATAGAATAGTAAACATTTAAATTTTCCAGTTCAAAGAGTGCTGGTAACTTTAAAACTTTCTGCTGGCTCCCTCCATCAACTCCCCCAAAACACAAAATCGTCTGTACCCCCATAAAAAGGGCAAATCATTGTTTTTGCTTTCATTTTTAATACAGAATCAACAAACAAAATATAAGGTGATAATTGGTGAACTTTAGAGTTGCAGGCAGAAAGATTTTATTGCCATCACACACAGCCAGGCCAACAGTTTCCCCTCCAGTTGCTGGCTTTTACTCTGTATTTATTCATAGACGTGACAGAGGAACTGATCTTCTCATCCAAATCTTTACACCAAAGTATCAAGAAATACCGACACATTTCCTCAGTGCAAATATGAATTAAAAATTAGGAACATGGGGAAAAAAAGCAATTGAACTACACAGTAAGTACATAATGGATTAGCAGTTGAGAAGAAAAGGTAAATGGTACCTCTTTTGTGATATCATACACAATGATGGCTGCAGCCGAACCTCTGTAGTACATTGGTGCCAGAGCACGAAACTGTGGGAGGACACAGGCAATGATGAGCTCAGGACACTGTTGAACAGAGAGCAGATCTGCCTTTCTAAATCCTCTGAATAACCTTCATCTCCGCATGAACCAGACTTCATGATCTACTAACATCGTAGGTCTGCATACAGCTTTGAAACCAACTGAAACAGATTATGATGTCGGGAGTAAAGACTAAGAATTTAAAGAATCTGTGCACCTTAATTTCCTCACAACTTCTCCTTTTTGGATATGAAAAGGGTACTAAAACCATCACTGCAGTATAACTGTGCGATTAAATATTTCACACCCAATTGAGATCAAGACGCGGGGTCTGGGCTTTTCAAAGACTATGGCTAATCTGTTGCATATGCAAAGCCTATGGTGATTACTTCACTGTAAGTTCCATTAGACTCAGTATTATTGACTGTAAAAACCTCAAAACTGAGAACAAAAAATCAAAAAAGACTACGTACTGTTCTACTAAAACCAAAGGCCCAGTGTTCTGAGCCTATAAGCCAAGTGGCTTTATTTAAAGTATGGCAAGTCTTTCCACCAAGACCTCACACATGTGGTAGCCATCAAGAGAAAGATGAGCAGAATGTGTCAAAAGCTATTAGAGTTTGGATATTTATGGAAGACTATACATTTGATCTTAACCCAATATCACAAAACCCTGCATAATCAAAACAACATGTGCCTTTCTAAATCCATAGCTGCCTGGGAGTCTGGGAGCTCTTCTTATGCCAGGTTTTGGTATTTTTCTGGTAAAATACTTTCCAAAGATCACTGAGACCTGGCTTCAGAAATTAGCCTTCTGTCATTATATTTTGAAACACATTGTTTTCAGCAATGCTAGTGACATGACTGAAATATCTAAGTTGCTTTTGGACGGAGTGCAAAGACACTGGGAGCACATATTCATTGTGGTCAGAGGAAAACACTTACAAACTTTGATGATCCTCTGACTTTTCCTCTAGCGCCGTGATGAGGTTTACATTTTCCAAACAACTATTGTATAAACTTTCACACAACTTAGTTCAGACTTTCATGTTCTCTTCAGGTTAAATCACAACAATTTTGGTGATCTTCTGATTTTCTATCATATTTCATTATCAGCGCCATCATCAGATTATTTTTGAGCCTCCAAAATAGTTTGGTTTGGGACTAAATACCTGCAAAACATTCCCACCAGCCAGTGGTAACAAATACAGTCAACCTGTTACCAACTATTGACTAACATGAGCATGCACATTTTGGCATCTAAGGCAACACTCTGCTGTCTGAATAGCTCCTTAACAAAAGTTGAGTTTGAACATATTTAGTCACTGTTTGAATGACTTTCTATCAAAACAAAGGTATAATATTAGCTCTTTTTATTTATACTGTTTGCTCTTAATAGTTTAATATGCTAGTAATGGTGTCTCCAGGATTTTTGAGCTGTAACTGATGTACAATTTTGTAAAGAAAACATACTTCCAGTATTTTAAGATATTAAAGTTAAAAGAGATTTATCTTCCCTCAGCTACATTTTTTTATGCCTTCCTGCAATATACACTGGATTGGACCTTTTAATAGATTTATAAACAATTAAAAAGACATATGTCATGTATTAACCAATGATATTTATTTTAATCTCTGCAAAAGACCTTCACTTGAAATGACCCTGCCTTCCCGCCAAATTTATTTTCCTTCACAATACGATGGAATAAACTATCCATCTTGGAGTGACACTGTTACCTCAGGAAAGCACACATTCCACATAATTATAGTTGTTACTGGCCCCAAGTCCACAAACGGGAATCCAACTTGGGATATTTGGCAGAGGCACTGAGGAGAGTGCTGTCTTTTTCATTGGCTAGTGTTGAGCTACGCTACCACCAGTCCTGTGTGGTCTATCTCTGCCTTAACCCAAAGAGCAATCACAGCGAGGCCAGACGTCTGGCCACACAGCAGCCCAGAGAACAACCCCGGTGATGGCCTGCAAGTGCCGATTAATTGCTGAAGGTTCCCCCAGCTTGTTTTGAGAGGGAACAGTAAGAGGAGGGGGCCATGATAGGTTGCTGACAGCTGGACTCAGA
>JAQNCA010000014.1:6943374-6954806 GCA_029783725.1 Acanthurus tractus
ATTTGACACTAAAATGTACATATCATCACCAACTTAATCACAGGTATCAACACGTGTATATGTAAGAAACATAATGTAAACAGACGTGCATTATTATGATGTAGCTTGATAGAGAGGCAGTCTGGTTCATTTGAAGCCACAGGTACAGTGAGGATAAGAGATGGGGATGTACGTCTTTAGATAGAAATCGCTGTTGACTTACCCCCAGGAGACAAACTTTTAACTCTCTCAGCGCCATATCGATCTCCTCTCTCTCAAGATGAGTTCGTGATGATGACCATTGACAGTTTTCTCCCCTGGCCACCTCTTATCCTCAATACTCTTCAGGTGATCTTTGTTTACCAACAACTTTGCTTCATCGTGGTCAAATGTTGCCAAATTCACATCTCAGGTTAGTTTAAGAGTCTTGATATTAGCGTTAAAACGTCCGATTGTCCGTCGTATTTGCCATATTGTGATTATAGTAAACAGCTAACTAGCTAACAGGAAAGCCAGCAAATCGCTCAGTCTCCATCTTGAACTACGGCGTGCGGTCACGTGACTGTTTCGGCTCTTTTATTGCTTAGAGATACACAAAGCCCACAGGCTGCATTTATGCTCAGTTATGTCGAGTTTGTGCTCAAGTTGAGAAACGTCTACCAGTTTAAGTTGGTTAAAAATATAATTAACTGGTGAATACTTGCATCAGGAAGTACTTTCAGGAAGTAGTTAGTTACCTTGTTTGAGTGACAGCTGAGCGGTGGTGACAGCCCACACGGGACGGCAACCCGTAGAGCCGAGCCGATACTCAAGATGGCAGGTAATGGCACTTTTTAAACTGTGTTTTCTCCAAGACTTTGAGGCTGTGTTGATACTTAACAACCGTTATTGTAATGCAAAGGGTCCAAATACATAAAATATCGGCTTCCACTATGCTGTATTTCTGGTATTCTCTGGCGAAGGGCTAGCGAAGGCGAGTCAAGTCAAGCGAAAGGGCTGGACAAGCCGTGTTAGCAAACTTAGCACCACTAGCCAGCTAGCTAACGAAAGCCACTCAGCGGTATCGAAATGTGTGTCTTTGTGGCCGTATTCAAATGTGTAGCTACTCAGTACATGTAGATGTTTTTACAAATGATCACACTCTTCTTTATTTAGACATTAGTGCATGTCTAGAGTCGTGTTTATTATCGAACTGTTGTCATAGCAAAGGCTAGCGAGTTGACTTAGCTAACGTTAGCCTAATTGCTAAAGTCATTTTCAGCCATAAGCTGACCAAATCCTCCTTTATACCACAACAAAGGAGAGATGTTGTTCTTAGCCAACATGCTGGAGGGGATGTTTTTAACTAGTCGGGTCGTTTTTGAGTTCAAATGTAGTTAACAGCACATGTAAGAGATGTTTTCTAGACAGTAGTTGTTTTTATTACAATTGGAGTACATTCCCCTGCTTGCCTAGCTGTAAACACTGGCTTTAGCCATCCTACCACATGCTTCTCCTTCTGGGACCTTTTTCTGGGCTCTTCTTTTGACAATTATACTTTTACTCATTGTCCTGTATCTGAGGCCAGGTGGTAGTGAAAACAAATCACGAAACAAGATCTTTTTTGCAGAGTCGGCGCGATAGGTTATTTTAAGTAAATTTAACACAAATAAGTCCTCTTTCATTGAATTCATGCAGGGAAAATTAAATGTCAAAGCAGCAGACATGCGTAATGAAGACGAGTAACTTTAAAAGTAGTAGAGCAGTAAATACATCTTGCGCTTCTATTTTTTTCAGTATTAAGCTTGGAAAAAAAAAAGTAAATTAAAGATTAAATGGACAAACTCTGCTGTACAGGCACCAAACATATAAAGAAACTATAGAGAGTACTGAGAAAATTTCAAAAGTGATCTGAGGAAATGTATTCAGGTCTATTTATGTCTCTCATTTGCAAAAAACTGAGAGATGTGTATGTATACAAAAAAAGTACTGGCACACTGAAATCAGAGCTTCCTCAATTTTTTTAGTAGCAATGAATTTATCCCAACCAAGGTTTATCTTAAATGTGCACACCCATGATCGATATAAAGGGTATGTATGTTTAAATGAACCATAGTGACCAGTGACATCATAATAACACAAGTACATTAATTACAGTTAAGTTTGTAGGATGTGCACAGGTCTGTTTTATAGCTAGCTTATGGATAAGAGGAGCTTCATATGTTTTGTAAGACTTTTGTGTTTAGTTTGGGCAAAGCATCTCATTTATATTTACTGACTTGTTTGGATTTTTGTTCTCTTAGATGTCACTACACTGACAATGTTGTGTAGATACACAAAGTTAAAGTTATGTAGAGTGATTAATTAGTGAGACCACAGTGATTTATTTTCAGTCGTGCTGAAATAAACTCTCTGCCCTCTTAGTAACTGTCAACCTGTAAACTGCCAACCCAGAGCTCTTTACATTGTGTTGTGGGAGCAGTGTATGTAGTTTTGATTTGTTGATGACATGTTTGCCTCAGTGGATCCTTCTAACTGCCTTATCCTTGCAGGTCTATCTTTATACTTTGAAGATGGCCATGATGATTTGGATGACTGTAAGTATTCTTGGTATTTTTAATTTTTTAACAAACCCACATCAAACAGTATCTGGATTGATGGATTAATTGTTTGTATACACACATGCACACACATGCGCATATACACACACTTAAATATATATCATTGTTTTCCCTCCCTGCAGCAAGGAGGTATATGGAAGTGTCATCTTTATAGGAACCCCATTCACCCATGTGATATTTAAAGCTGTCAACAGTGTTTCAGTGTTTTACGCCATGCTATTATTAGCTGTTATATTGACTAGCAGCCCCTGCGAGCTGCATTGGCTAGGGCAATAAATCACTGTTTATGCCATTAATACACACTGTAAAGCCAGTGTGTATTAATGGTGAGATCATTAAATGGTATTTTCAGTTGGACTGAAACCTTTCTGCTGTTAGAGGTTCTTAAATCCTTACATCTAGTCTAAATCAGTATATTCAGCTTGGCATTTTGACTACAGTGGTGCATCTGTCAGTCTTTTCCTTGAATGTTTTTGTGAACATAAGTTGTGTACCTTCAAAACTGGTTAAAATAATCAATTGACTATAAAATTATTTAATTTCCATCCCACAGTTGGATTTGATGATTATGGTTCAGAGTGCGACGGCATCCGTATCACAGCCTTCCTCGATGCAGGACAAGACAACTTGACACCTCTTGGGAGGCTAGAGAAGTATGCCTTCAGTGAGAATGTCTTCAATAGGTAAGCAGAGCCCTGTGGTCAGTCTATTAACAGAACATGCTGTTAAACTTTCAAAAATGCTACTTATCAGACAGACAGTTGGATGTTGATGGGCAATTTATGAAGTGCCATGTAAACACTAAGCCACACTTACTTGCAAATTTAACTGATCATTTAGAAGCCCTGAAGAATCATGCTTTTATACCATACGCTGTTTTTTTCTGATCATGGCTGTGTCAAAACTGAGCACATAGTTATGAAAGCATCCTTTTTTCTACACTGTGGCCTTTCATCCTCACTAAGCCCACTTTATTCCTTGCTGAACTCTGTTATTTTTTTTCTACAAGTACAAATTAGTGCAAATAAACACAGTGAATATGTTTTGCTACCTTTGGTGTTAAAGACAAAGTTGTAAGAAAGAAGAAAATGGTCAGTGTGAATCACACCCTTTCTGTGTTAATCATAGTCTAATATTTACCTGCAGTGGTGTAGACATTTCCTCATGTTGATTTGTGTTGAGAGCATTACAACAGTACAAGTAGTTAATAACAACAAGGAAACATTAGCAACCTGGTGGACTTTATTATCAAGGAAACATCTGGCAAGTAAAACAGAAGTGTCACTTCTTGTATAAAAAAAGGGGTGTGATAAGATATACCCAGATATTCAAATAAACTAACTCAAAGAGGGTGAACTTATCTGTTAAGTGATAATTCAACCAAATAAAGTTATCTTTCATGGTTTGTTATTTTATTTTATACCAAAAAGAATATTTTTTTATTGGGCCAATGAAAAGAAGGTTTGGTTTTCAGATAGTCCACTTAACTACGAGAAGAGTCATTGCTAAAAGGTTTTATGGGTTAGTGGCATCATGTTGCACAATGATACATTAATGTTATGTGATGCTCGTTGCATTTTCTAAGTAACATTGAAATAAATTATCACTTAATTGCATAATTAACTCCACATCAAAAAATATAGATGTGAGATAAACATTTAATCTGATCTCAAGTCATCCCTACATGTATTTTTTTTCATAGTCATCTGAATGATCTGCATTCCTGTGTATTTACTAATCGCATACCTGCTTTAACTTTTATAGTGTAGAATGCCAAAAGACTTAATGTTAAACCGTGGGTGGACGGTATGTGTCTCAACATGGCATTAGGTTGACACCACTAGTCCTACATCTGTAGTGTTTCCAACTAAAGACACCTTTTGGTTTATTTATGTGTTTTAGTGAAGTTTGTGAGTGTTTTGTGGTACTTACTAAACAGTTGAGGCTTGCCAGCGTATTTTATTGCCCTTAGAATGTGCTTTTTGATTAGTTTCTACACATTGCCTCTGCTAACATTTCATTCTGCTTTATAACACAGTCTGGCCAAATACTTTAATCTGACTGGCTGCAGAGTGTCTTAAATTAAGTATGTCACTGTATCGACAAGGACGCCATAAAGCCTTCATTTACAGCTGAATGCAATTTGTTAACAAGCATTGTTGCTTTAGTTACAACAATGCGTCAATTAAACATATTTAGATTTTTGGAAAATATGATAACTTTGATGCCTGGGATTCAGCCAAAGAGAGAGGAATTAAAAAGGGAGAAACAGCATAATTGGGAAATAGATGTGAACATCCTAATTACAATGCTGATTGTCGACTTTCATTTTACTATCCTCTAATCACCACAGTATGGTGACTCTAACACATAACCTGTTAAAAGTACACTGGATCTCTGAACTTAATTAGCAAATGTGATCTGAGATGATTGCTTATGTCATACAAATTATCATTAACTCCCTGCTCTAGGCTGCAGTCAACAGAAAATATGACCTATCATTTGCTTGGGAAATCTTAATGTTAAATTTGGGATAATAACGTTGCTTGATAGCTAGCTAATCTTGTTATCAGGCATAATTTGAAATTATTTATACTGTTAATCAACTGTCTACAATGTTTTTGACTCTAACCATTTCTAGGATAAGGTTAGCTGCCAAAGAGCTGAGCGAATTAGAAAAATCTCTCATTTACAAGTCATATCTAAAGTCCGTCTTATTTACTGGAGTAGTTAAACATGTTTTGATTGCATTTGAACCTCGTAAAATGGTAATATGTGTTTGGGTTTTAATCAAAACTGTAGGCATTATCAGGGAAATGAAGTTATGATTGCCATACACTTAAGTGCAGAAAGCAATATCATAAAATATAAATTAATGTTTTTTTTTCTTCTCTTTAATTAGAAAGAGATTGTAGTATATAGTAGGATAATGCCCTTCAGAATTGCCATATTCCTGATGGTTCTGGTCTCCATGTCGTCCATTCTAATAATGGACAGCTCATTGGGCAGTTTCTCTATCCTGCTCTTCCCACACAAAGCTCATTAGTTCCTGTCTTTATGCTTTTCATGCTCAGCTTTGCAAGGTTCAGGCCCTCCTGTCATCTCCAAGTTCATGTGTGTGTAATGTACTTGACAACACTGTCAATGCTGTGTGTTTCGCTGTTTGCACTCAGCACTTGTAGGTATTGGCAGGCAGTCTACTAACTCGAGCCTTCCATTGCTTTCTAGGCAGATCGTGGCTCGTGGGCTGCTTGATGTGCTTCGAGAGTTCAGTGACAATGAAAATGACTTTATCAGTGTCATGGAGACAGTTGCCAGAATGTCAGAGGATGGAGGTAGATCCATTGTTCTTTTCATAATGACATTGTCATGTCTCTCTCTCTCTTCACTGATTTTTTTTCCTGTTATAAAAACAAAGATTAAACTCACTCAGGATAAAATGTTACGTGTTTGCATGTACACAGCATTTGTGTTGGTGTTGGACATATTATGTGGATATGATAATTTTATACCTAAATGTGTGCACCCAGAGCCCACAGTGCGAGCTGAACTGATGGAACAAGTCCCCAACATTGCCATGTTCTTACATGAGAGTCGGCCCAACTTCCCTGCAGCTTTCTCTAGATACTTGGTGCCCATTGTAGTCCGATATCTCACTGATCCAAATAACCAGGTAGGTTTCAAATGTACTGCTTTTTAAAAGAAAAGTCACTACTAGCTACAAAGGCGAAGCACTACTTTTTTTGTTTGGTATTTATTTATTTTGAGCTTTCTTCTTAGCATTTGATAAGTTCATTTGTCAGATTCATTCACTCAGAGTTTTAAAACCTCTCATCTTTTCAGGTGCGGAAAACCAGCCAGGCAGCGCTGCTTGTTCTTTTGGAGCAGGGCCTCATCTCTAAAGCCGACATGGAGACCAAAGTTTGTCCAGTTCTGCTTGAACTCACAGAACCCAGCAGTGATGATGACTACAAAATTGAAGCAGTTGCTGTAAGAAGCCCCACTCACACTTTTTTTTAAGCAAGAGATTGAAGTAAAATGATCTGGCAGCTTGAATTAAATTAGGCTGAAAACCATCTGGTGCTTGACAAGCTACAGAGTGTGGTCGATGGATCAGCTATTAAATCAATACAAGTGCAATACAGGAAGAGAATTTAATGGGTTTCTTTCTGTTATTTTATTGCAATCAGTCAATGTCTTCTACCTGATCTGGTTAACTGTCTTTAATAAAATGGCCTCTTTTTAGATTGCAAATGATTAATACAAACAAAGATTGTTTTTGGGTTACATAAACTGTCATTTGTCAAGCATTATTAAGCTGTCAAAAAATGCATTAGTTGAATTAATGAATATCGTAACTCAATGCAGTGCCTCAAAGTTGAATGTGATTATTATCTATTTTTCCATTTTGTATTCAGCTTTTAGCTGTTTGTGTATTTTAAACAAGTTTTCCTAAGTAGGCTGAGCCTCCTTAGACACACAAACTACACTTCATTACTGCTCTTCATGTCCCCTCTGACAGATCATGTGTAAAGTTGTCACCATGTTGAGCAAAGACACAGTGGAGCATCTACTGCTGCCACGCTTCTGTGACCTGTGCAGTGACGCCAGACTCTTTCAAGTTCGCAAGGTAACAACCTACAGACAATTTTCATCGCTACCAAAGGTCAAGATACTTTCAACAGCCTGAGATAATGTATGTTTATGAGCATGTAAGATGTTCTGTTGTAGGCTGCAGTCACACCTCAGCAGTTACTGGAGCTAGATGTTAATTGTGTTCCCTCGGGATAAATTCAATAACACGAGGGGTCAGCCTTAATTCTGTTTTGCTTGTCCCCGTAGCCAACACTATCCTGTTGTTTACTGTGAGGAATGTTAATTCTCTGGCGTAACTGGTGCCATTTGGGGAAGGGTATTTAGCAGCTGCAAAGGTGGTCAAATACTGTGAATAATTTTTTGAGCTTTTTGTGATTTTGAGAATATTTTCTTTCTTTTTGTTCAGCTTGTCCATTAAACCCAAATTATTTAATCTCAGTATAGACTATTTCATTTGATATAGTAGCATATGCAAAGGCTACATTGAACGGCCTAGTTTCTAGTTATATTTTGGCTTTTGTGCCATCTGTACAAATGTGAGGTAAACATTTTTTAGTTACACAATAAATTATAATATGACTTGTAACTTATTACTGTGCCTTGTTGTTCATTATTATGGTCATTTATGTTGATTTTATGTATCACAGGTCTGTGCAGCGAATTTTGGGGAGTTTTGCTCTATTGTGGGTCAGGAGGCCACAGAAAAACTACTGGTAAGAAGTTTCAAGACAAGCTTTTCTTCAGTAAAAACTCCAAATTCTATTTTACTTTTTTTTCACACGAATTTAACATAAAAATTTAATCAGTGTTCTTAAACAGTGTCCTCAGCAAATTCTGAAAACAGTGCACCAAGTCAGCACTGTGTGTTTACAGTGTAGTTAAAGAGCAGTCATGTGAGCACACTGTGCAGTATATCGTACAGTGCTTTTCATGAAATGGTCCATATGCTCTTTGCACCCCTCCTGTCAACAAATGCCTGTATAGTTCAAACTGTTCTTGCTAGTTTGAAGTCTAATTGATGTGATCTTGTTTCTCTTATGTAGATGCCCAAGTTCTTCGATCTGTGCTCAGACAGTCTGTGGGGCATCAGGAAAGCCTGTGCCGAGTGCTTCATGATGGTCTCCAATTCCACCTCTCCAGAGGTGCGACGTGCAAAATTGTCCCCCCTGTTCATCAGCCTCATCAGTGACCAGTCTCGCTGGGTAAGACATGGCCACACACACACACAGGAAAAGTAGTGGTTTGTACACTTGCTTAAAAAAACATGCAAGTTATTCTGTAACTTCCTTTGTACTATGATGAAAATAGAGCAGTTGCAGCTTAAAACTAGAATCTAGAAGTATTTTTTCCACATCACTGTCTTCTTGTTCTTAATTTTAAGATACCCCGCCTTGATTCTTTGGTGTGCGTTTTTTTTGTTTGTTTTTTATTGATGCTTTGTAAAATATAAAAAAGAAGAAACTAGCATTTTAATATATGAACAGAGTAAGGACATCTTTCTTGTTGCAAAACAAGTGGTAGGAAACTGACTAAAAATTGAGAAAATCTGAGGAAAAATTGCCCCAATGCACAGATTTGTATGTACTTTGAAATGGATGCAACACTGATCATCAACAGGCTTAAAGCTCCAAGCATGTCAGTGTTCTGGTCTTAGAAGGTCTGCAACTAGAGCCTAATCTCTTCACCTCCAAGAGGGTGCACATGAAGTTTAAAATTTATGACCATATGGAAAGTTTGCTAGGATCACATGTGTGGGCTTGTCTGTGAATGCAGACACTCAGTGTACTCTATAAACAGAACTGTATGCAGTCCCACTGTATGTGTTTGTGCATTATTTTGGACTGTATCCAGCCCTTAATATGGAGCCACATGTAAATAATCCTGTTCAGGTTAAGGACTCAGACAATGAGGATGAGTGTACACCCTGTTTACACTTTGTACAAAAATAGGTTCTGTATCCAGATATGTTATCTAGAGAAAATAAACAGCCTGATCCTTCCTTTGCGTGTTCACCTGGTTTTTCAGTTTGTTTGTTATCCTCTGTGAGACTGGACCTCTGACCTCCAAAGCCAAACCTCTGTGTCAGTAAATTTAGATGTCTGCAAAGCAGCCTCAGACTCACTTTTGAAAATCAAGTTTTGTTACAAGTAGTTAAACTGCACAGATGAGTTTTTTTCTCATCGTCAATCTTTTATTTTCCACCTGTATTGCTGACATCATTCAAACAGTTCAGCTCATTATTTGGTGCTTTCACGCCCCAGAACAAACATACACTCAGCCGTCGGAGGTGTGTCTCTTTAGCCCTCTAAACTTAAACAGCACCCTATATTTTATGTTATATCTGTTATGTACAGATGGCAGCACATTTAGACATTCCTCAGATCAGACACAATGCAACCAGTCTGCCCCCAGATGTGGTCAGACAGATCTGACCATATTCTGGTCACTGATCACATTTTAGTATGCGATCTTATCATGAAATAGGTCATGGAAAATGTCTGCTGTCTAACCTCTACCCCATTTTCAGGTGAGACAAGCTGCCTTTCAGTCTCTGGGACGTTTCATCTCCACCTTTGCCAATCCCTCCAGCACAGGCCTTCACTTCAGAGAGGATGGTGCCCTACCAGAGGTTCCCAGGTGCACGCTGGACAGGTGAGACCTCCTGATTTTCATCACCACATCATCATTTTCATCCAATGATTTACTTTCAATGAATAAAATGTCTCTTGTTCAAAAGAATACCATTTTCTTTTTTGCGCACCATAGAGGTTTAAAGTTTGGAGGGCACTGAATTTTTTTTTTCATTTAATGTATATTTATGTTGGGACAGTATTTGTAGCTGTTTGCTGTGGCACTACAGGAAAATAAGGTTGTGTCAGCACAGACACAAATCAAAGTGTTGCATCAATCCTGGTTGTAACTCACTGAGTGTGATCAAGTCAGAGCAGTTTTTTCCTTTTTTTAAAGTTGTGCCTTTAAAAGGGAATATTGAAAAAAAAACTGATGATGATGCAGATGTGATTTCTGTGACTTCCTTTTTCTAGAAAGTAATGTTAGATTTGTAAAAGTCCTTTGTAGAGTTTGAAATTCCCTCAAAAATGTTTTGATTTACACTGGGTTTTAGTTCAAACAAATTTGAACCAGGATACACAGTTTATTTCGGTTCAAAACTGCTTCTGTTTTGGAAATCAATGTTTTTCAACACATTTTGTTTCTCTCTTCTCAGTGACCGCTCCCTAAACTCTCTGAACTGCTCGGACATCAGCGGCTGCCACACAGAAAGAACCATCACTCACACGCCTCCCAATCAGGACGGCCGCGCCACGCCGTCCCCAGAGCATGTTTCTGCAGCTGACAGCGAGGAAATGCACAACTTCGAGGACAGCCACACCTCTGTTTCCAGAGAGATGCACGGCAGCTTCTCCCACACAGTCTCACACAGCAAAACCAGCCCCACTACTACAAACAACGCTAAGAACACAAAAGAAACAGAGCACACAGATGAGAACTTTAATTCTTTCCACTACTGGAGGTCTCCTTTGCCAGACATCAGCGGGGAACTGGAGATGCTTAATTGTCAAACATCTACAGAAGTGACAGAGAGGGAGGAAAAGATAGAGGAGGAGGAGGAGGAGGAGGAACCTGAAGACAACTGTCCTGAAACTAAGCCCAGTCCTGGCAAAGCTACTAGCGACCAGATCCAGAAGGTCCTGGACTGTTTGCAACCGCATATGGATGATCCTGATGTACAAGGTGGGTATACTGAGCCACAGTGTGTATGATGAGCTGCAGACTTTTAAGTGTAATCACATGTAGATTGAGCTGTGCATGTGAATTTACCTCCAGCTCAAGTGCAGGTGCTGTCAGCAGCTCTGAAGGCAGCACAGCTCGACAACCCCATAGACGACAGCCTGACAGAGGACAGCCCCATTGAACCTCAACCAGAGGAGCAGCCTGAGAGCAACACCAGCATCCCATCTGTGGAGAGCAGGTCTGTGGAGGTTCAGTCAGAGAGCGAGGAGTGTCCCATGGAAGAGGAGCAAACGATGGAAACCCCCCCACCAGCCTCTGAGTCGAGCCCTGTACAGGAGCAAGGAGATGACGAGACACAGACGGAGTCCCTGAGGGACCAGGAGGACCAGGAAGAGTCTCCTCCCGACTCCCCTGTTCTAGTATGAGACGATTTAAATCTTTGCAGTGTGTTAAGTCCGCTTCTGTTCTGTGTTAATCAGTGACACTTACTCGACTTAAGCTGGA
>JAQNCA010000014.1:6991623-7004810 GCA_029783725.1 Acanthurus tractus
TTTACATAAAAAACATTAGCCTATAAAAGCTTATAAAACACAGTGCATTGCTATTTATTTCCCATCTTTTTGGCTGGTGACGTCTTAATGAGAAGCTGTCTAGTTAGGACTCTTAGGAAAGGATCAGAAGTTAATATCTCAGAAACATTTTCCCTTTAAATTTCTCAGTCTGGTTCATTTAAGCCACTTCTGCAGTGGCCTGAATTATCATTGTGTCACACATAAGCAGATTATCCAGTGATGAAAATCAAGTGCATAAAATGAAAACAGATTAGTTTATCAGTCTCATGACTCTTAAGAAGAGTCTGACCCTGATGACTGGTGATACACATCGCTCCACCTTCAGCAGCTACAACACTAAGATGATGCTCACATGCTGATACATCAGTATAAACAATCTGATAATATCATCTATTTAGTGATATAAGTCGCAGGGGCATTTTTTTACAGAAAAAACATTCTGACTTTTTGTACTTGGTACATTTTGCTATTAATGCTTTGTGCTTTTACTCGATAAGGACTTGCTGTGGAGATTTTTGCATGTAATTTTTTCACATTGTTGTACATGCAGTAAAGATCTTTGTACTTCTTCCACAACTAAAGAAATGTCGCTGGTTTTCTTGGGTTTTGCACTGCACTTCTGACGGTGTTTAAAAACATTCTTCAGAAAGAATAATTACTTGAATAACAAAAACTGTCACAGAGTTCAATATTTGTTAGTTGCAGCCCAAATATTATTTTACACAAGTATATTAAACCAGGAGAAAAACACACTTACAGACACAGAAACAACACCCACCAACAGGTACATTTTACATATCCTTTATTATAACATAATAAGAACATACAGAAAAATAGGTTTGGTCCATGAAAAAGTCTGCAGAATAATACTACAGTCACCCCAGTGTTGTGTTTTACATCCCAGAGGTTTCCACCATTTGTTTGAAATCATGTTACCCGCCCAAACCCACATTAGTGTATTCTTGGAATTTTGTTAATGAAATGCACACACGCAAACGCTTCAACCAGGACACTCATCTTGACCTTCAACAGGGAAACAACCATTAAACTCGTTAATGTGTCAGGTCTTCAGCCAGAGTATGAAGAAGCTACGACTCTTTAAATCTGCCCCGCCACATGCGTGACTGAGCTTGTTCAAGTGTTTATGGCTTCTCTGCACATAAATAAAACACACAGAACTAAAAGCAGGAGATTGAACTCTTTCCCAGCTCGCGGGCGACATGAACGCTTTGTGCATTTTGTCCCGCAGAGCAAAGGTTCGTCAGCTGTGACTGCCGTCTTTATGTCGTGGAGAGCTAAACCACTGTGCTCTGACAACGAGGGCCGATTAATAATATAAATACTGGTTCAACTATCTGAGCATAGACAAAGAGTTAAGAAAAAACATTTGCCAGGATAAGAGATACAATTTACTTCACATCCATCTTCAGTTTTTTTTTTCTGCTCAGTATTTACAAAACTATATAGACTAGAGGTACTCATACTAGCTACTTCCTTGATAATCTGTACTAGCTAACAAGACAAGTACTGATATTATACATGTTTTTAAAACAAGGATCGTTGATAATAACATAAAAAGAAAAGGAAAAACAACTTCATACTTAATGCCACCCTTAACAGAAGATGCATATTCTGCAGTGATCGAGCTTTTTAAACGTCTTTCGTAAAACAGGCTGTGGCACAAACTGTCCAAAAATAAAATGAGAACTTAAGACAAAGTGACACATGAACAGCAAATGTGCAGCAAAGCAGCCTGATCGATTACTAACACAATCACAATCAAAACCTAACTGAACAGGCAAGCATCTGGGGGCCAGGTTAGGAGTGTAGAACGCAAATTTATTTTCCGAAAGGAGGAAAGAACCCATGATGGAAACAACACCTTCCAGTCGATTTAAGATATTTTTAGATTCAGGGACAAAATTTATCTGAAGCTGTCAGGTCCAATCAGCCCTCTGCTTTTTGTGTACAATCTGTACCTTTGTGTGGGCACAAGGTATCAAAACGAAAGGAATGCTTGCAGGTAAGGCTTCGACATGCAAGAGAAAATACACTGTGCTCAAGTAACTCTGATGTGAGGAGGAAAGAAAGTTATAATAATAATAATAAAAAAAAAAATGGAAACAGCAACCAAACTTCAGCAGTAGTCAGGCTGCAGGGTGAAGATTAAAAACAAAAAGACATCCTATATAATGGTGAAGCCATCTAGCATCTATGTCTCACCAAGTTTGTCAGAAAACTGTGAGAAATTCACTTTGAACATCCCACACACACGCACACACACATTAGTCGTCTCCGGCAGCACAGCGTGTCTCATTTACCACCTGTGGATACATTTCTTTAGGTGTTCCTGATTCCCAGCGCCTGCTCCAGCTCCTGTCGCCTCTGCTGGACCTGAAAGACATTTTCACACAGAACAGATTTAATCACCAGAAGATGATGCTATGATAAAGGATCTGCAAAGAGCTCAAAGCGATGCGAGCAGTTCTGTGAGGTTGTATTTAAACTCATGTCAGTATGATCTGACCTGCTTTTATGGACTTTCTGCTTTTCTCTGTGGTATAATATAAACATTCATATATTAAGGTTTTGGACTGTTCCTCACAAAGAATAAACTTTTTACTCATGTCGAATCAGGCTCTCAAAAGAATTGCGATTGACCACTATTTTCATATTTTAAGGGATTTCAAATAATCCTCTGGGCCCCATCACTGCGTGCACAAAGTTTAATGACAATCCACCTAGTGTTTGTTGAGACATTGTATTTAAAACCACAAATGTCAACCTCATGATGGTGCTGTAGATTCAGAGGATCATTGATGTCAACAGGATTTATCCTATGAGAGCCATTATTGCCAGTTCAAATTTCCATTGCAATTCATCTTATATTAGTGCGAAACAACTTTACGGTTCAAAACAGAAATCAGGACATTAAAACTGCTACAGTACAACAGCTTTACCGTCTGACTATTGTTTGTGATATGACTCATACGATGGTGAGTGAATCGCTCATCATATTAAAATAAATAAATAAATAATACAAAAACAAACAAGTCAAGTGAAAACAGTTTACCTTCGAGTAGAAGTAGCGACAGACTGCCTCCTGAGCCCACGGCTGGTAGTAAAACTCTGCTCTTCGCTCCTCTTCTGGGTTTCCTACCACATCTGTCATAGTCTGAAAACACACAATTAGACATAACTCGACTTGTTCTACAGCAGAGATATCTAAGGGCACATTAACGTGTCAGGATAAATAACATTTATCAAAGTGTTGCAGCAATGACAAACATAGTGTCACAGGTTTCTCTCTCTTTTTTTTTTTTCCAGATAAGGCTGACTGAGCCTGCTGCTGTGGAAGCAGCCAGCAAGCTTTGGACCGAATTTATTCAATTTCACAGAGATACGGCTGAACAAACACTGCAGGTGGTTGACAGCTGGTCAGCAGTTAATCGGCTCATGGTCAGAGGGGAGGTCGGTTTGCACCCGGTCAGACATGTTATTAAATGTTTCACGCTCTATTTTGACTCTGCCCTCTGGTTTCACACCTGAATGAGCAGCATGAGCCCTGTGTTTTCAGACAGCGTGATGTCCATGTACTTTTGTAATGAAGTCTTTTCTTCCCACCTTAAAACCCAAAGACTAAATTTAATTTACCTCAAACATGGCCTGAGGAAATTTTTTGAACTTAAATGACTCAGAAATGCCAGAGGGTATGTTTACCATTGTTTTTCCTTATTATACCAAAGCTTGACATTTGATATCTGCCATGAGAAGCATGTCAAGCAAATGTGAGCATTGCCTTCTGATCTACTCTTAGTAATTTATGGTTTTTTGGGATTAATGTGTTTACAGGTGTGGTTTTCTAAAGTTTAGGAGTCTCGTTATCTTGTTCCCACTTTCTAAAAACAGGTTCACCGTATACTGATTCTTTTACTGCAGCCTTTTTTGTCTTATAACCTCAAACAGAAAGTGCTTGAAGCTGTGGCATTTACATTGGTTTTACAGGCTGTCAAGTCTATTTTATTAAAAAGACAAGAATCAAAATCTTCACAGCATACGACATCCTTTATTCCAAAAGCTTTTATTCAAATACAGAAAACTGGATATTGTTTCTTCTCCCTCTTATCCATGATGGATTTCTCTCTGAGCTGTTTTACATTCATGTAAAAAGGCAGAACGCTTGTTTTTTTCTAATGACTTACAGCGCAACTGCACATCAATTCCTGAAATTTCACCAGAGTGAGACATTTTTCTCCTTTTTAAAAGCACACAAAGGAAAACTTGTCAGGAACCAGGCTACATTGGCACATGCAGTGATTTACTGCTGAATTGTTTGAACATTTTCTTTTCTTTTCTTAAATCATTCAGAAGCAGTATAGTATCTGTAGTGATAGTGGACCACAAATTGAAGCTCCAAGGACGTTTAGTGTGAGTCTGTGATGGCAACTCACCTTGAGGTCTCTGCACTGTGACTGCAGCCAGTCGTTGATAAAACCCTGAGGATCCCTGGCAAAGCTCAACATGAACTCTCTCTGGGTCTTCAGCTGATTAATGGTCTCAATGGTTTCATGGATCTATAAAGAATTAAACAAAAAAGTGAAGGGTCATCAATTTAATGTAATTAATATAGTATTAATCAAATGAAATATGTCTTTCCCTAATAACCATTTTCCATCAAGTGTTTTTTTTAGATCAGTGGTTTCAAAGCCGTTTTTTAAACCATGGCACCTCGTCACCGAGATTATTCAGGGTGCACTGAAATGTATGAGCACTAAATGAACTTTATTTACTCTGACAAATCTTTCCAGTGCTCGCTCTGACAGCCACCAATTCTGACTGCTGTACCTTGAAAACTTGGCACAGAAGTGTATCGTTTTTTCCAATAACAACCAATTGTTAGCTGTTGTCACAAGTGAAAGCTGCAGAATAACTGAGCCCCAAACCTGACAGCATTAGATGATTGTGATGTTAATTTTCTCTGTTTTGGTAAATTAGAAGATTTATTACAAAAATGCAGTTAATTTAACTGCTGCCTTGTTTTTTTTAAAATGACTGATTACCTAAACATAGAGAATTAATCTCACTTTGAATGGATTTTCACCTCTACCAGTGCTGCAGAGGTGATTTTTTGTTAGTTTTGTGTGATTTGATTCACAATCAGCAATAGTTTCACACTGTTTCAGTGACGTCAGGTGGTGGTAAGACATTACGAAACTTTGAAAAAAACAAAAGCAGGAAGGAGGAACATTACCAGCAATATAACATGAATATAAAAGA
The DNA here is from genome assembly GCA_029783725.1 of Acanthurus tractus. Classification (NCBI taxonomy): domain Eukaryota; kingdom Metazoa; phylum Chordata; class Actinopteri; order Acanthuriformes; family Acanthuridae; genus Acanthurus; species Acanthurus tractus. The sequence goes on from JAQNCA010000014.1 coordinate 6,996,922, forward strand.
CACAATAATGGCCATTGCAAATATCTTGAAAAAACAAATGTATTCAACATATTCCGTGAGTCCTTAAGAAGAAAAAAAGAAGCGTTTTGGTGTAAAACACTGAATACAAACAAGACTTTAATTTGTTTAAAAAAAAACACTTCAGAGGGAAACCTTTAAGTTTGGAAAGTGCTGTCCTCTATGTATTTTTAAACACACTCTTCCTTGATAAACTATAATCTTTTTTATAATTGTCATATTAATCCCTGAATAATGTCCAATAGCACATCTTGTGAGGTCACAGCAGCCTTCAATTTTAAGGACACAAAATTTAATAAGTTCAATTTTTGAGTCCAAGAGGACATCTGTGCCAATTAAAGAAATTTCCTCAGGGGTTTACTGACACAACACTGACGAGAATGAGACTTACAGATGGACTGACAGCCTAAAACACTTAATCTCAGGCCACAGCTTTAACACAGAGGCATAAATAAAATAGCTATACTCAAAACATTTCTTCAGTATGGCATTTACATGCATCGCTGAAGTACAGTAATAAGAATGACGACACTGTCCGCTGAGTTTTCTATGAAATGCTTTTGATAAAAAGGTGCATACAGGACCAAGTCAGGGGCCTAACTGACCCACCATGAAAATGAGATGCACAATTTTAAGGTAACACGGCCTGAGAGTGAATGAGTCAGCTCTATGTTCAAAGCTTTGGGTTGCACACAGGTGCTGTGTTTATTGGGAAGTTCATCCAGTTGCTGGTTTACATGAATCTGATGGTCTCTGGAGTGTCAAAAGACAGAAAACTTGTACCAGCTGTGCTATAAACTGTTTCTCAGGCCAGCAGGAACAGGGTGTATTTCAGTGATTGTCAAATCCAAAATAAAGCAAAAGAAAAAAAATGAATGGCGCCTACAAACTGTAAACAAGCTCTCTCTATTTACACTGCTGACTCGTCTCAGAACAAAGAGTACACAGAAGGACGTCTTTACAAGGAACGGCTCCGTGCCTTATCAATGTGATTACAGTCATCCCAGCCAAGGCAATGGCTGCTAGTAGGGGGTCAAGAAGACCTGCCCGACCTCAAAACAGGCTAGAAGGTAGGCAATGATTCACAAGCAGCAATTTTTGAGAGCATATATGTGTGAAATTGGCCTCCGCGGGCTCACAAAATGGGAGAAAAAAAGTCTACATGGTGGCTCAATGGAACAGGGGTTCAATAAAAAAACTGCTCATTCACAGTAAAATTTAAATTGAGTGTGCTTTAAAATGGCCTTTATACAGCAGATAGAAGTTGGCACAAAGAATTAAGATTTTTTTTTCTGTTACAAAACTAGCTAATAAAAAAATACTTTCTCTCTTTAGGGGACATTTTTTGAAGTGCAAGCAGTTCTTTAGTTGGGAAAATTTGTTCAATCTAATAGATTGAAACTTCACAAAAAAAGCACAGAAACACTGCAGGAAACAGGAAAACAACACCCTTTCATTACACAGACAAGGGATGCATCTGTTTAAAACTCCTTTTGGGGGGGGTGGTATTTGAATCTGTTGGGCTGAGATCTGTACCTTATTGTCTAGTCCTGCTATTTCCTGCTGACTGGCTGTAGAGAGCAGGAAGGAGTTCATCTGGGTCTTCAGTGTGTCATCCACCTCCACATCAATGTCATAGCAAGCAGTCTTCTTCTGGTCATTAGGGTCCACACTATAAAGTAATTAATTACATTGAGATTTAGAAGTAGGTGGATACATTATTACTGAAATCTTTGCAACATGTAAACTCTGAGACTTCTGCAGCATAGAGGACATTGTGAAACACAGTAATAAGGTTACCTGATCACATGGTTAATGATGATGGGCTCTGGGGGCATCAGGAGTGCATGCAAACGCTGCGGTATCTCAGAGAACTTCATCCGCTGAGTCTCAAAGATCTGCAAAATAAAACATTTATTGTACCAATGACTATTCGGAGAGGTTTGGGCATGAAAATAAAGGCTAACCTTCAGTCTTAGTTTTAGTATTTTTGTCTAGTTTTTTAAAATCAGTTAGTTTACGCATTTAAATTTTGTTTTTCAGAGGCTACATATTTACTTCAATCCACTCTGTCCTCATATTTTTTTGTCCTTGGCCTCTCTGCAGTTTGAATCTGTTGTGACTACTAAATGTGCATGGAAACAAAAGTGAAACAGCTAAAAAAATGAGCTTTTGAATGAATCGCTTCATCCCAAGTTACTATAGTGCACAATACTGTTGATGTTACAACAAAGTTAACCAGCAACTGTGTTTCATAGGTGAACTTGTAGGAATTCATCATTATTTCATTTTGTACCATCTATCCAATGTTGATCTTGGCACAGTAATAGAAAATTCCTTAGGAAACCTGTCAGTGACCCAGATAGAGTTCAGGTCTCCATACAAGGACAGAGGGAAGAGCAAAGAGACGGACTGTTTAACATCAAGAGCAGGAATTAATCAGGACAACTATGTGACCGTCCATACTTCCAGCGGCATGAATCAGCATCAGCTTGCATTTGGGTCAAAGATCAGACAGGCGTCTTTTTGGTGCATTTTAAAAGGCACAAAAAGTTTCTCTGAAGTTTATTGTAAACTTTAAAGGCGTGTTACATCCACTCACCTGCTGCAGGTATTTGTCACAGTTGATGAACTCGCGCTCATGAGGGTCTTGAAGTTTGTGGGTCTTGACATACTGCCATAAGGCCTGAATGATGACGGGTCTGGTCTGAGTGTGGATACCCAGCATGCGAGCCAGCCGGGGGTCCAGCTTGAACTGAGGAGGCTGGATTGAAGGAAGATTTAGGTGCCACACTTATTTCACACATCCGCTACATGAACTATTATTATTTGAAAAGCACTTGAAAGCGACATTACCACACCATTGAGAAGCACAGCAAACACCCTGACAGGTGAACCCAGAGTCTTTACCTGGTAGTCGAGCATGAGCAGGACGGTGCAGCGGACACCAACATCACCCGGCCTCTTCACCTGGAAACCATCAGTCTCCTGGGTGGTGGCAGTTCTGTGCCACTGAAACAGGATACAGGACAAATTATTCAGTATTAAGAAGAGCATTTACTGATCAATCTGTAGACTGATATTCCTTATCTACAAAAACACATTTCCCATTTAAGATGCAACAACAAACACTTAATTCCTGCATCGAATGGCTAAAAATAAATGAAAATGTAATGAAATATACCCTTTCCCCCACTATGTAAAATTAGATATCAAAGTGAGTTGATAAAAAAATGCGAAACTCCTAATACAAGATATAGCAGACTGTTGAACAGAAAAATCATATTCAACGTAAGAGGGGAAACTGGGGGCGTATATTCAGATTTAAAATGTATATTTAGATAAATAAAATAAACTCTTACTTCCACAAGGTGATTATCTGGACCATACAGGTCCTTATCCAGCTCGATCACCAGAGACTTGAAGAAAGAGGAGAACTTCCGCTTCTGTTTGGTGGCTTCATACTTGGAAACAGCCGTCTGCAAAAAAAAACAAACAAACAAAAAAAAAAACTTGTGACGCTCACTGGAAATGTCTAAAATTGATATCTGTATGACATGTAAAGGATATTAAAAATTTAGCCATAAAACTCTACCATTGTTTAAGTAGTAGCAGTACCAGAAATGTTAAGCAATATTTAATTAAAATGCGCACAAAGAACGCATTCAAATCAACCAAATTAAATTTCAGTTATGAATCTTACATCTTCAAGCAGACGCCCCTCAACTCGTAGCTCCCATGAGGCAACTGTGCCTTCTCCATCTTCAGCATCTGGCTTTGCTGGGTTGAATGTGTTTGATATAAAGATTCGCAGTTTTCTCTTTTGCTGCAAACAGTCACAGCACATCAAAGTTCATTTTTTAATGCATGTGCCATCATTCACTCAACAACAACTTGATATCTACTGATAATCAGCAAGGCGGGCAAACTTTTCTCTCAGCTCAATACTTGATTTGATCCAAAAATCAAATTTGATTTGACTCAAAATCCCATCAATAAAGTTCTAAGTTTAATAAAATCAATTTAAACAGAAAGAGACAGCGGTGTTCTGAAAATGTTTTGCTATATTTCAGATTACATAAATCCAATGCAATTGTTTTGTCAACGACTTGACTAAGACAGTTTGGAAAAACAACAATCAATATTTTCGAAAGCAATGAAAGCAAAATACAATATATTACTTGAAAAGAAGTTTGAACCTGACTCCTGTGACTGGAATAACAAGTTTTATGGAATGATTTTACTTTTTAAAATGTCTCGTTATGGGGATCAGGGACGGGGGCCTTTGGGGTTTCGAGTGGCTTTGAACTTAATTCGGGGACTGAACTGCAGTGATAAAGAGATTCCAGGAGCAAAGACTTTAAGTGAAACTTACTTTAATGGGCCTCTTGAGGGCCTCCTGAATGTCCAGCCTCTTGCGCATGATGGTCTGATCCAGCTTCCTCTCAAAAGCCAGCAGATCCATGTAAGCCTGAGACTCTGGGACCAGTTCCCTGATCTGGGACACAACAAATAATACTGGTGAACATGCAACATCCACCATCCAACCACAACAACTCAGATTCCAAAGAAAGTTGGGATGCTGCCTAAAATGTTAACAAAAACAGAGAACAGTCATCTGCGGAAAAACAATGACAATATTGATTTTACAAAAGCTTCCTGAGCCCATGAAACAATATCCTTTTTAAAAACAGGTGTTTGATAAAGTTGTCAGGCTCACAGACTCCTTTTTGGGAAAAGATCAAATATCATACTTTCACTGTTACCAAAGGACCTGTTTATGTTAGGAAAGTTGGCAACAGGTATTTTGTTTTTCAAACAGGCAATGACTTTCTCAAGCTTTTGTTTCCTCTTTTCTAACTTGTTAAAACATCTTGCTGGCAACAAATTAGAAATTTCTAACATGGATAGTAAAGGGGAGCACAAGGAATTTAAATTTATTAAGAGATACAGAGCCCTTTATGGTTCTTTTTTTCATATATTTAAATTAAAATTCAAAATGGACAAAAAACACACTGGAAAAGAGGAAGATTAAGTACTAAACTAAAATATGTTTTCTTAAGTTTTTACAGTCAGTGCATGCTCACTTGTAACAGGTTAAAAGGTTCCTGAAGATGAACATGCTTTTGTTTGGCAAAAAAGCAAATGTACTCCTTTTAATACTTTTAGGACCAGAATTAATGGATTTCCGTGGCCTGAAGTATTCGATTAATACTCACCCTCTGAGGTAGAATTTTATCAGCCATCTTCTTCTTCTTTGTGCTGTAAAACAAATGATCAAAGATCAGTCTGAGTCAGAGAGGAGCAGTAGGTACAGTTGAGTGTCTGTAATGACATTTCTTTCTTTCTTTCTTTCTTTTATTAAAAAATAGGGCCTCATATTTTTGTCTCTTTTTAATCTGCGATGGGAGAGACAGATCAACAAACAATGTTTTGGGGAACAGAAATCAAAATCTCAGTAAAATTAGACAGGAGCAGGACAGCATGAAGGAGTGAGAGGTTGAAGTAACAAATCCATGAGACCTTTAATCACAGCAGAGTGTCATTCTGTTGCCTTTTTAAAAAGGACTGTTAATGCAACAAAGTACACAATTTAAGCACAGCTCTACTCTTGATTGTTTTTTTCTTAAAGTGAGAGGAAAAACTTACTGCTGGTTGCGGTTTTGCTGCTGCACCTGCTGAATCTGTTGGGGTGCAGGCCTCTTGCGAGACGGGTCCATCACGCCAGGCATCACAGGACGAGACACCGGGCTGTTGCCGTATCCTGGGGGGCCCATGGCTGGCCCCTGCGGAGTCATACGGCTTGATGGAGGCATGCCTGGTCTCTGCACGAAGAATATATCAAACATTATTTTCTTCCATTAAACCTCTGGGAAATATAAATAAGACTTTATGGGCATTAGTTTTCTATTTCAAAGTCCCTGAGGTTAGCACTTTATAGATATTTGAAAACTGCAATAAGGCTTTGCAGATGCCAAACGGCATTCAGTGGTAACTATTTACCTTCCAAGGTTTGTTCTGTTTGCAGGAATCTGGTCTATGCACTGACAAACAGCAAGTGCTTTCTGCATACTGCTGTCCAGCAAATGGCTGCATTATTTTTTACCTACTGTTGTACAGAAAATTAATCAGCAACTGCTGTGGATATTGACTAATCATCTATGTTATTTTTATGCACAATAAGGATTTTTTTCCCCACCTAATAGGGTTTATGGTTTGTTAAATCAATGGAAGCCAATTGGCTCTGAATTATTTGCTCTGTTTGTTTGGAAATATTGAATTTAATTTAACCATGGCACCACCTTTGTGCATTGTCATGTTGCACTTTTTTGTGGTACAATGGAAGATCTGGGGCCGTAGCTAGAACTACACTGTACTGCATCTTAATTAAACAATACTGTAGCAACAGCTAAACTGTATGCCCTCATTTTGAAATAAAATAAATTAAACAGAGATACACATCATTCACAGATGGGAAACACCCTACATGTTACATATTCAGAGAAAGTCAGTAAATCCTACTTCAATTACACTTTTTTACATCATTGTGCCACCTAATAGGTGGTCAGATAAGCCGATTTTGGTATAAAATTATCTTTCTACAATGCTGAAAGAGCAAAGCATCCCACTTCGGTAAAGTAAAATGTATTTTCAAGGTTATCAAGATAAAAGCTGATCAAAGTCTACAACCCTGTCATCTTTTCACTTAAGTTTACATGGTTTTTGTCTAGTTAATAGGCTGCGTTTTCTGTAAGACATAAAAATGGGAGCAAAACATTAACGGCACATCTTTCTATGTAAATGATTAATTCTGGAGAAAAACAATTTATGCACCGATGCATGTTTCAAGTACTAAAATAAAAGCAAATAGCTCATGATCAGCATCAGAGAAAATCCTCTCTCTGCTTTAAGAAAAAACAAATGCTCTTTAAAAAACAAAAACAATAAAAACACCCCATCAAATCCACATACAAATCCAAATCTTCAACGTCTGACAAAAACTGGTAGCACCAGTTTGAATGCAAGCTCCTTCAAACAAGTCAACATCGAACAACTTTTACTTCCGACTCACCAAGCCATGTGCTAAGAATTCAAACAGGCGACTTCTTGTATCAAACTGCATGAGTGCAGGAGAGACAGCAGATGAATGACAAATCACTGATTGCAGCTTTCCCCTCAGCAGGCAGTCAAACAAATGAGCAAAGCGCACTCTCTCCCAAGCTTATGGTGATGGGTGGATGGGAGGAAGAGTGATGGACATCGACTTGTCAACAATACAGGTGACTTGAATACGCTCTGCCTTTTCAACACCGCACAGTGTGGGCAGTAAGGGACTATGTTGATCATCGAGTGCTCTTTACGATATACAGCAGAATAACCTTGGTTTACCTGAGAACAACTGGAGTTCTGCAGTATTCAGAGTATGAATCCTCTCTGACTATGTTGTCAAAGGCTTCTTGTGTGAGTGAAAAGTTGTCAAGGACGCTGGATAAAAAAAGAGGTAGCATCCTTTCACTGCACTATGATTCAGGTTGCAGGTAACTAAGCAATCTGTGCACCAACGAATAACAACTTCTTTCTATTAGGAATTAAAAAAACTAAAGGGCCATCTTATGAAACAGCCTATTAACATTGGATGTTTTATAATAAAAGACATTACAAAAACACACGCATGATAAAAACTGAACCAGATCAGAATACAAAACCAATAAATAATAATTAAAATATTGAAAAAAGATACAGAGTACTGCAGAGATAACATCTTTCTGCAGACCAACCTAAATTTGTATTGCCCTGGTTTCTCTGAGAAAGAATAGAATACACCTCTTTTTTCAGCAAAATCATCAGAACATATAAACCACATTATTATG
>JAQNCA010000014.1:7029642-7041111 GCA_029783725.1 Acanthurus tractus
CATCAAGCAAAACCTCTTGTCCTGCCAACAATTGTGAATGGATGATGACCAACTGTGCCCAGGGAGTCACTCACTATCCCGCTTCATTCGTTCCTTGTAGTCACTTAAAGTGTGTGAATAATGTAACATAACACTGATAACAATGTAGGAACATGAGTTATATGAGACATGTTTCCAAAGAACTTTTGCAGGGGCAGCATTTTTTTGTTTGCTACCTTTGTCTACCACAAAAAAACCTCTACATTAAAGCTACTTTCAGAGAAAAGTGTTGACCATATTTGGTATTCAAGGGGAGTTTCTCTATGCAAATGAGTCCGTACATGCAAAAGGAGATGGATGAAGAGATGAGTTTATTCATTGTTCATTGTGTGCTGTTGTGCATGTAAATGTTTGATAAATACCAATTTTCCTGTTCTCACAGACAGTCCCCATGCACTAATTTAAATCTTGCATGTTTTGGTAAAAGAGGCCCCAGGTGTTTGAACCGGCACATTATGCACTGCAGATTAAACAAACAGGAAATAAATGCTGTAATATTTGGTCTGATCGATGGCCATTCGGCATCACTGTGGCATTTTGACAAATATTTCAGGTTTTTAAAGCTTCAAGGTTTATTAATTAAGGAATTTGTGGTTGGTATTTTTCCTGACTTTATAACAACAGCTTCTTTGTAATTTGCATTCCTCTGTAGTAATATGACTAAGAGACAGAGTTTTAATTGGTGATATTGAGTGTTGTCACTAAAATAAAAAATTGAGAATCCACAAAACATTCACTCCCAAAAAACAAAACAAAAAGAGAAACATTAGTGATGTACATCAAATTTAGTACATCTAGTGCCTGACACTAACAGAAACAGTAATAAAATATGCTCAAATAAATTGAATACTAAGAAAATGTGAGAATTAGGTATACAACTGGGTGTTTAATGCAGTTACTGCAGCCTTCCGTTTCCATAACATCCCCTCCCGAAAGTCTTCAATCATTTAAAAATCTTACATAAAGAGCATTATATATTAATACTAATAAATCATTTAGACTTTGAGTAGATGCAGCTTATACGTTAAACATTACAGTCACATCGAAGCTTTTTGCTTCATGTTTAATGATGAACATAAGCACCGTGTTTATATGACCATAGCAAATGGTCTCTCTACGTTCACTGTTCAGTGCATATCAAATATTGATACAAACACATGGCAACATATGCAGCTGCATTAAGATCAGAGATTCAGGGTCTCTGACACAGAGGAGACTCAACCGATGATGAGGGGGTCGGCCCTGAATGAAAAAGCCTGTAGCTTCCATTGATTTTTTATCCAGCAAATGGTTTCACTCTTGTTTGATTTATGTGGACTTGAAGCCCAACTGACAAGTAATACGATTATATTACAACGAAATAAATTTTTTCTGATCAATATCCATCTGTCTTTATACAGATTAGCCGTTAATATTCTGCAAACACAGCAGGCACATTTGAAATGATCAAAGGGTCCATTTTTCAGGAACACAACTCATAATTAATGGAAGTGCGGGGAGCCTTTTAAAGGATTTCATATTTCAGGTGCAAAACTGAGCAATAATTTGCCACACACAAGCCCAGTTTCGACCTATTTGGTCTGAAATATAAACATGTTCATTACACTGAATGGATTTAGGGTTTTACAATCACATCACATGTACCCACAGTATGGCCTATTTTAGCCTCTATCTTAGGGATTAAAGGAGAATCCTTTGTGTGAGATTTCCAAGAGCACCAACGCTGAAAATAACTCGCTTCTTCTGTGTTTTGTTGATTAAAAAAAAACAACAAACTCTTTTCAACACAAGTCTGTGCTTGAGGGGAAACAAACACCAATCATGTGGTTTTAGCTGAGGTCATCAGAACTGAGGATGGGATGTTTCCTGTGATGAATCCTTCACATACGCTTACCAGTCTCTCCCCATACAGGCAAGTATTCATCCTGCTGGATATCCAACATCAGCTCCAGGCCGTTACCCATCCCACCCTTCATCGTCACAAGGAGAGGCCGTCCATCTTGGCCGGAGTTAAAGGTGTAGCACTTCCCATAGCGGGTGAATATCTGGAAAACACAAATATGGGGATTTTATTGATATGTGGATACAGTAAGATGACAGGAAAGATGGGAGCAATTTGGCTGCATTCTCAGTCCAATCTCAGACTGAGAAGTAACATCTCTGTTTTCGGCCGTATGCATTTAATCCTTGTAAAACTGGGATAAAGGTCACAAATTGTTTCAAGGGCAGCTGAAAAAGACCTACAGGAACCTTTTGTTGTTACGCTGTCGGCTGCAGACCTCTGAGGTCTTTGTGTTGAGATGCTGTTGATAAATGGAGCCCTCACCAACACATTATTCAGTATGTGTTTGAGTGAGTAAGACGTGACTTTTATTTCAGAGTGGGATGTCCTGTGCTTGAGAAATCACACACACAACAACAACAACGGCTGCTGGTGTCAAAGTACAGCTCGCAAAAAGTGAATGAGTCTCTGTTTCATCTCCAGATACAGCTTGTTAACATTTTATAGAAGGTAATGAGCTCTGGCTTTGATACAAAAGAAAACTAACAAAAACAGCCAAAGTTTCTCACATTCATGGAATTATCATTTAGTTGCTGATAAGGACTGCGTGATGCTGACAAAAGCTCCAGACAAGCTACTAAATGGACCCTGAAATGAAAGTGTCTTGTCGACAAGATTAATGCGATATTTAAAGAGTTATGAAAGTGGGCAGCATATTCTATGCTATACCTCTGTTTAGCTGTAGCTAGCAGTTGTCGTTAACTTGTAAACTCAGTGTGCTATGCAGGTTCTGACCCCATTGGCCTTGAAGTCTGCCTGGACCGGGGGCTTCAAAAACCATGATTGCATTTGAGCTTAATCAATTGGTCAGTTATTTCATGAGGTGTGTGACAGAAAAATTTGGAATCGTTGTCATTTTTTTACAGCACTTTATGGAGCACAGGATTGATTTTAAAAAGTAGCAATAATGTTTTGTTGCAGTCCTCATCATCAAATCTAGGATTTCACCTTCACAGTTATGTACATGCATTGCATTTCTGAACACACACTCATGATAGCACACCAGCACCTATATGAATGTCTTGTTTTTGTCTGAAAATATTTAATTAATATGACAGTTAATTAATAAACCCAGCTGATATTCACTCTAATGTAACTGGAAATAATGAGTTGAATGATGAGTTCTTGCCATTTTGCTTGAAACTGGTTAATTGGTCACATATGAAATGATCACCGTGTGCACTCTTTTTTCCTCCCAGCTGGACTCAAAGCATCTTGAAAAAAAGGAGGGTAGATCAAGCAAGTTCAACATGCTGCAAATCCACTTTTATCTCCACGGTATGACACAAATCTGCAGATGCAGCCTGGAGTCCAACGAACATGCTGCACTCTCATTAAATCTAACCATTCCTGCCCTCAGTTTACAAGCCAGCAGTGATTTCTGTCTTTTTAGTTAATCAGAAATACACTGAACAGTATCATGTGCTGGACTACAGAGCCCATCAGAGAACTGTGACCTATTGGCAGAGACACAATTGCCAGTGAACTAATGGACGTGTAATCCAATCATAGACATTAGGAAATGGAAAGCCATGGCCATGATCCAAAAAAAAACCCATTCCTCTACTTTGTTGTCAAGCCACATGATTGCAAGCCCTTATCAAAGCTTCTTAGATCGCAATTAATTTATCATTAACCTTAAACATTTTGACAAGTTTCAAGTAAAGAATTGGGGAAAAGAAATGGAGGAGGTGTTTGTAGATGAAAATGAAAAAAAGGAGCAGAAAAGTAATAACTGAAATGAGTCTCCTCCTTTTTGTCCCCCACTCTTTGTCTACAGTCTGTGCTCACAACATACAATGGAGATAAGGCGTAATTTTAAGATAACAGTACAAATAACCACATCATAACACAGATGGTCTGCACAAAAGGCTTTTTTTTTTGCTGAGAGTAGCTAAAAATTTCTTTTGAATGTATTGTAAGGACCTTGGAAACACATAAAGGCGTTTATTACGTGGCTGACTTATGAGTCAGACATTAACACTTTATGACAAATTACTCAAATGTCACAAACACCAGATGCAGAGAGCCGAAATGACCGCAACCACATCTCACAAAGGAAATGTTGGCATAATATGAATCCAGTTCAGCAAAGTGTGTGAGAAAAAAAGGAGGGTGGATCACGTTGGATCGCCCCCCATGGGTGTGGTTATATAGGAGCTTTTAAGACACAAAGAAGTGAAATGAAATAAAAAGCCTTCTGATACTCGGACACAATATTAAATTTGACCTTTCAAGTGCATAAGTGGAAAAACTAAGTCAGAGGCAGTGCCTGCAAAGCCCGTCTGTGTGCAGTGACTCTAGAGTAGGATGGAGACATCAATAAAATGCCCCTGAAATCCATCTTAGTCCTGGAGTCGCCTCTCACCATAATCAGATCACTGTTTATCATTACTCTTTGCAATATAAGGCTATAGAAAATCTTATGATATCACTGCACCACCTGCATCAGCTGCACAATATATATATAATAATAAAAATGGGCATGACATGCAGGTCTTTGTTTTACAAGCACAGATTTATTCCATTAAAGTCTGCAACAGTCAAACAAGCCACATATTGCTAAAAAAAACCACAACCAATTTATTAGGACAACTTCTCTCCAAGGTTTTTCACATTTACAGCTCAGCAAGACATATTCAGGTTTGAACATTCAGAAAAAGAGGCAATGCTGCTCACAATGAAAAGAGAGAAACCTTTGGCAGAAACACATCAAGACGACAGTGATAAGAATGTTCGTGATGATGTGGAAGTGTGCACGCACGTTTTTCAGCGCACGCACACCCAAGCACGCACACACATTTGCACCAGAGTACGAATCAGCATGCCTACATGAAGGAGCGTGCGTACAGTATTTGATTGCATGCGTGCAGCCACCCCTGTTTGCCATCTCTGTGTGTATGTGTTGATAATGTGGTGACTGTCTACAGGACGCCTGTAGTCAGAGTTGCTGTGGTAACCAGGAGATTGTGCTGGCTGCACAGAGTGAAGAGCAGCAGCGGTGGGTGCCTGTGGTGACCTTGGGGAGTCAGGATTTCCATTGTGTTCTGTACCTGTGAGGTCTGTGTTCAGTCTCAATGTGCTTTTTCATGTCTGTCTATAGTACAGTCAGTCTCTCTTACTCAGTGCTGTCTGCAACGTAAAAATGTCACAACTGCATCCGAACAATTCAGCAAGTGCTCCGAGTTAACCTAAAAAAGTAAGAATCTTTCACCTGAGGCAGAAACTCCCAAAACAAAAAACAAAACCTCAAAGAAAATCTTATTAATTCTAAATTAAGTGGAGCAATCAGGGCAGCATGAAATTACTCTACAGAGTGATAGGATAGTTGTTGTTATTAACCTTGCTTAACTACAATTAGCACTGGGGTGAGCGTACATTTGTGACGCTTAAGCAGCTTTTCTAAAAAACAACAGAACACTGAGCCAGTGTACACAGTGCATTCGAAATGAGAACCGTTGTTTCCACTTAACTTTCAAACAAAGAAATTAAATATTTAAATCAACCCTACCTATGAGAGAAAAAAAACACAGAGAGACATCACCCTCCCCTGTTCTCGCAGGGTGTAGAAATGTCACCATCTCTCTCTTCAATAAATTATTCACAGACAGACAGCCCGAGACTGTTGAGATGGCCCTCGGCTATCCTTCACATGACAATGTGACAAGGATGCACAAGCTGTTCTCAAAAGTTGCCAGGGAACCACTTTCCCCCCCTCTCCATCAGTGCTGAGCACCGAAGTGCAATGTGTTATGACAGTTACAAAAACACACCTATGAAAGATTGTCAGGGTTTCACCTGGCACTAAATCCAGTTGGATATAAATAGGATTTGCTGGTACTCTCAGGTCAATACATCCAACAGTCAAAGAGTAGATAATGAAGAGCGGCACTTAACTTTTTTGGTATATCCACTCTGTCGTTGTACTTCATTTGTATGGGGAGAGAGTGCTGCACAATCTTTTGCTAAATTACAAGCCAATATAACACCAAAACCGAAGAATATACCACAATCTTGTATCAGCACTTCTAAATTAGCCTCAATATAAACTGAATATTGGTGTGCAATTTTCAAATCTTTTAGAAAACATTCTCACCTTGAGGTACAATAATAAGTTGTTTTGAAGCTCTAATGCATTCCACACAGTCCTCAACAGCAGATGAGAATCCAAAAAAGAGGCTAAATTGGACTATGTGGTGTTTGTTTTGTTATCTGCTGCTTGCAAGGTCAAGAATGATCTCTGGGCTTCAACTTTTAAGGTGGAATAGATAAAAAGGGGCTCACTACGATGAAATCATCATCAAGCTAACAACTGAGCAAACTCATTTGATATCTGAGCACCATGTGATGAGACCAAAAGCTCCAGAAACACTACTAAATAGATCTTGAGTGAGGTTGTTTTCTCACTATTGAAAAAGTAAGTTTTAGCATGTTCTTCTGTAGGAGATAATTCTGTCCACCTGTTGCACTGGACTTTGCCTCTCAATAGCTGGTGTGAATTAAAGGCGCAACATGTAAATATGATGGGGGCAGTGTATCACCAGTGCAACCCCTTACTGCCTCTTAGAATACTCTTTGCTGCAGCTAGTTGCTAGTGGCTAATGCTGACTTTTTAGCTCAGTTAGCTGTACAGCTAGTGGCCCTTTAAGCTAATCAGTCTGCCTGAAGTGAAAACTTGGTGTAACAGAAAGATGCTACAGGTAACTGAACCAGGCTCTGTAATCTGCTCGACTGTGACTGAACACAGCCTCAAAAGACTGAATGAAGTCAGTCTGACAACAGGGATTTTAGTACCCAAGTGATTTACATCGGTTCTGACTTGGACTCTGACTCCGCAGAGTAAGAAAATAAGACAAGCTGTCCTGCATTACCAGTGGGGATGTTTTGACATCTAATTCTGTGAAAAAAAGTTTATTTTGACCTTAACAGATCTGGTAAATATTGGAGAAGTGGAAGGGCAAACAAAAGGGGTTTAAGTGAGTTTTATTTTCTTTTGTGTCTGTCACGTTTTACGAGGAGTTTAGAAGAGACTTAGGCTCCAGACAGGCTGGGTCGGGGCTAGCAGGTTAGCAAGCTAACTACAGTGGATATCTCGGCAACACAGGGACGTCTTTGATGCGAAGTCAAAAAATTTACTTCTTCACATTCTGTTGATAACATCAAAATATTTTTTTGAAAATTTTAACTTAAACTCTGGAGACAGCTGGTTGCACTTTGTTCCTTTAAATGCTTATGTACACAGAGGTAAAAGTATACAGTGAGTGGAAAGTTCCTCCAGTCTGACAGAGACTCAAAGGAGTCACATCTTGTATTTAAAAAAGCATATGGTTGCGCAGCCTCATGGACTAATGACATTTCTGTTGATAGATAAAGTGAATTTTTACCTTTATGACCGTTAAAGCGGCACTGATGGATCTGTGTTGTGTGGAAGCAGGAACTTGTAGAGATGAACTCTGCAGTTCCTCTTAACTCTTGTTTTTCATCTTGTTTTGGTTCTATGGTCTGCATCTCCCTACGTTCTCATTGGCGTTGATATCTGACAAAGCAGGCTGCTGTTGTCTGTGTTGAACTTAATGCAAACTAACTTCCCAGCACCAGCTGACAAAGTTTGTGACTAGCTGGTGATCAAAGTGAAGCATTGAGCAGCTAAGAAGCCACATATTTTTCTCAGATGTTGGTGAACAGCAAAACTAAACTAGAAGAAAAACAAATATTGGATCAATCAGGTGGACAAAACATGACCCAAATGAATGCTAATGTCGGTCTGTCTGCTTGATGTGTAAATAATTTTTGGCTTGCATGTTTTCCATGGCAACAGTAGAAGCTAATATTATTTTAGTTTTATCCCTACCTGGCCAAAAAAATCACTTGATGCAGTTTTAAGCAAATTTGCAAATTTGCAGGTCTAGAGGTGCTACTACCTCATGCTCTCTGTAGGGATGGGCAGTTGGATAAATAATATCATTATCTGAGTCCATGGCTGGTTGTTTTTTATTTGTGGTGATTATGAGTATGATTTTTGTCTTTTTTATTAAATAATTTAATAGTCTGCCTTCGAAGAATGTGAAAGAGCTGCTGCTCTGTGACAAAGTTGCTCAGTAGCACAGAGGCCATTAATCACAGAAAGAGGCAGTGTGGAATACAGCATGCAGAGCTGGAATATTTTCATGTCTAAGTCTGTAAATAAGGGTTTGTTTCAATTGAACCAGAGTAAGTATTGGTTGGGACAGTGCAAAGACTAACCAAGGCTGTTTTGGTACATTTTATTTTGTTTCTGTCCAGTTTTAACGAGTGTTTTATTATAAGTCAACAATAATAAAGCCAGTTTTAGCCAACTGTAATTCAGAGGGTTAAAAGTACACTTTTTATTTAATAAACAAAATACACTAAAAGAATATTTTCTTTCTCGACAATTCAAATATTTCACCTATTAAACATTACTGTGGACATTTTTGTAAACATTAAACATACCGAAATTTTGAATGCCTGGTTAGTAACTTTTATCACATATGAGGCAAAAACTATTATTTATCAAGCACAAAAACCCTAGCTGTTGCTAGTAACATTAGGTGTAAATTTTATTGAGTTTAAGAGTTTTAGGTCGGATTTTTTTTTGTATTGCAAAACTACAGCAAAGACCCCATTGCACTAATTGTCCAGACAGAAAATGGAGAGAGTAAATACACTTTCATTTAGTCTTAACAGTTAAGACTTCAGAAGATGGGGTTGAAAGCTGTCAATCAATAGGGTGCACAAGAGGGACAGGGGCAGACTGCATGTCCCCGGATGGATTTCGCAACTGAAATCAATGTCTGAGACCCGCCTGGCTGATGAGAATTAGGCATGCGTGCTTTTAAAGCACGGATAAAGAGGGATGGCGCAGCAGCGCCATTGAGGGAAAGGCAAGATGGATTGATGAGGCTAGTGGACCAAATTTATCGAGTTTCAAGAGAGACCCGACGTCGTGGGAGGGCTCCTGCAAAAAGTCAATACGTCCTGAAACCTCTTGTATGTAGACAGGCTCCCCTTCCTCCTCCTCCTCCTCCTCCTCCTCCTCACCTCACTTTCAATGTGTGACTGCTTCTATTGGCCTGACTCATGCCGATGGCTCATCTCGCCCATCCCGGGGCCAAGCAGGGCATCATCGATTATCTATGCACCAGCAAATATCCCCAAAACTCAGACCTCGGCATTATGTTTATCTCTGAAATAGCTTGTGTTGCTTGGTCACCCTTTGAAAGACATGAAGCGTTCCTAAATATGTTGGTAGGAAAAAATGTGTTTGACTGTGATAACTTGTTCTGTGGTTCCAGATTTAAATTTGAGAGAAAATAAAAGCATCTTTTGATGCATTATGTGAGGATATGGTTTGATGACACACAGACTGAGTGCTGCCACCATGGCAAGCACTTTCAAATTATAAATCCCCCTGAGAATATAAAATAACCCTCTGTCAAAGTCGGCTGCAAGCGGCAGAAAAACTGATTCCCCAACATCAAACTGTGTTTCAAACACAAGAAGAAAATCTACTTAACTGAAAACAAATTTGGGTAATGAGGTGTGAGAGAGGAACGTTTGGCTTCCACATTGTTCTCCAGGCGATGATGGAGTGCAATCAATGAGGCTGCAGTTTACCAATGAGGCCAATGCTAACTGTTTCCATCACAGTGTGGGTGAGTGTCGTAAAGCGTTGCTAAATGAATCAAAAGTCTTCATTAGAGGCAGATTGGTCTCCTGTGAGCTTAGGATTGTACACATTGATCCAGCAGTGATGGACTACAGAGGGGGGACCCATGCGGACCATATGGTGAACTCAGAAAACTGCTGGCTTTGGCAATCATCTCAGAAGAAAGTGTTCAACTTTCTGTCATTGCTTGGTGTGGAATTTACAACCGTCATTTCCCAATGACCGTCTGTGGGCAAAATGGTAAGACACGGGGAGGAACTAAATGAGCATATGAGTGAGTGGGAGAGAGCGAGAAACAGAAGAACAGATGCCATTCTACAATAAATTTCGAAATGCAAATATCCCACCAGCACCAGTGCTGTCAAGTCAGTCACTTTAGGAAAACTAGGGGAATAATACTGCAACATTATGATGATATACTTTGAGCTGGAATCCAATTATGTAAGATAAATCACTGTAGACTCACTGTGGAGTGCGGCATGGTGTAAGTCCATTTAGACATATTGTATTTAAATGGCAAGAGCTTAAGAGGTAGAGGGAGAGTTAATTGAACTAGTGAAGCATATTGCGAAGCAACAGTGCAGAGGAATGCGCACTGTGTACAGCCTGATGACTGCATGTGTTCAAAGCAAATTAATTACATGGGGAGTTGATGTATATCACCGCAACGCACAAAAGATACTGACAGGCAATTACTAACACTTCACCCTCTGACTCATGCTTATTAATTGAAAAAGCTGCAACCCTCTTAAAGCTGCATCAACCTGTTGGGGGGAGGGGTTGTGGGGAGTTAAAACAAAGAAACTGAACTTTGGCTGAACACTCACGGTGCTGAAATTGCGCGGGCCGCACAGCTCTCCCTGGTAGCGGCAGTACAACAGCATCTCCTCCAGCTGGTGTCCCAGTCGGTCCAGCAGCTGCCGCATGGACGGCTGGGACTCTCGCGGAGGAGGGAGAAAGTGGTTGAAGTCCAAAATCCGTGACAGCGGGGACCACGGCGGCTCGCCCCCCTCGCTCCCTCCACCGTCGCCCCTCAGAGGTGTGAGCGCCTCTCTCGCAGCGGGGGACACCTGCCAGTTCCTCCCAAAAAGTCCCAGCCACCTCCCCGCGCTGAATATGTCCGTTTTCTTCATGCGCCGCGGCAGCAGCAGATTCTGGTTACATATGGTGACGGCGGGGAAAACGAGTCGCTTGGCGTAAACCATGTGCGCCTTGGTGTACACGGGCGAGGAGAGCAGGTACCGCACTCTGTTAGACGACCAGGTGAAGAGCAGAGCCAAAGCGGCCAGGAAAGCCAGCAGCCACGCAACTCTCCGGGGGTAGGAGCCGCTGATGAAGATGTGCCTCAAGCCATGCAAGGTGGTGTGTTTCAAGAAGAGCCTCCCGGCTTCGGCGAGGGAGCCCGGTCTCGGTTTCGATCCAGATGAGTCGCACTGGCACATTTTGGATGAAGACTGGTGCGCGCTTTCAACATCGGCCCCGCTGTGGTCACAGTGAATGAGCTTAAACTCGCCTCTGCGCTCTCAGACGGCTGCTGTTCGTCAGATAGACTTTGGAGGGAAGAGAGAGCGAAGGAGAGAGAGAGAGGGAGAGGGAGAGAGAGAGAGAGAGAGAGAGAGAGAGAGAGAGAGAGAGAGAGAGAATCTGTCCTTTCGGCATGTGGCGGTGATAGGGGAGTATT
>JAQNCA010000014.1:7051004-7061076 GCA_029783725.1 Acanthurus tractus
GCTATGTGAATATTTGAAACATTAGGTCAAACATAAAACACACACATAAACTGCATAATTGCATTCTTTGGAAACAAAAAAAACTCTAATAACTCCACAATCAAAGTTCCCTTCTCCATCTGGAAAGACATATCCTTTTAGTCCTGTTTGCTATTAGAGAAATAAACGCCTTAAGCAACCCCACCCCAACCTCCTAACCCCCTCCTGGGAGACAGGCTGCATCATTAAAGTCTTACCTCTTCAAAATATTTTATCCAATTTGCTTTTGATATTTAATTCAGTTTAAGAGTCTTTGTGAACTTCCTAACCCGTGAGTTCCTTAAGGAGATAGTCTGTCATGTCCAGTTAATTTCAGTGTCTGCCCAGCTTGAAGATAGCTCATAATCACAGGCTTATCAGCTGCTATTAACCAACATGTTCTGACACTCTGCAACAATGAAACAAAACATCTCTTTGAAAGTTTGCCTGGATGTGGAGCTTTTATTCAAGCTTCTTCACCAGAATTTATGTAAGTAGAGATTCTGTGTGTTCTTCTCATCCACAAACTTGTTTTGCACCAAATAAACTGGCAGCTTGTTAAACTGCTGGTGGCAAGAAGTGAAAGCATGTGGTGCAAGTGTGTGTTACACCTCATGTCAGGGGGTGTCAGAAAAGCAGTGAAAGCAGCGTCAATGAAAGGGGGTCGACGGTAGTTCAATTGGCTGACAACTCCCTTCGAAATAAACAGACACACACGCAAACACCCACGTGCGCGTGCACACACACACACACACACACAGACATGCAGAGGAAGATTGCACTGCAGAAAGAATGAAACAGACCGAAGCCAGTTGCTTCGTGGGTTGCACCTAAATTGATCTTTCATTCTGGTTTGCAGCATAATGGTCCTTCTGGAGATGCATTCACTCAAAGCAATTTGATGGCTGATATCTTCCTTGAGTGTGTAATGTATGTGGCAAGCTGCAGACATAGTAACCACATTCTGGCAAAAAATGTATGCCTTTTTCCCCACTTACAACTCCAGGTCTGAAGCAACCTGAGAAATGATGTCCTGATATAAACCTGTGAACAGGGAGGTGGGGGAGTGGAATGAAGGTCAGGGTCTGTAATTTCTCTGAGGCGGACGTTATTGGTGTTAAGATTTGCATCAGCTGTTCTTATTATGGTTATTAGGTTTTAGGGCAAAATAACACAATCAGCAACTCCTCTGGTGTTGCCAAAAGGATACAGTGCTAGACCCCCCGTGAATGACTCTGAACAAAACAACCGCTCAATCAAGACCTTCAGCTGACATGGCCCAGGGCAGGTCTGCTTAATATTGTGAGCTCATTTACATTTAAGACAGTTTGCCCCTGCTCTTGTCCACAATGGCTCACAGTGACAGAGCAAACACATGTCCAGACGCTTGAATAACAATGTTTTTAGGGGAATAATAGAGAAAATATAGTCTTCTTTCCAAGCACAGTGTTTCAAAACTATGGCATAAGTCTATATGTGACTGTTCGATTTAAGATTCTACTTCAAGTCAGATAATTAATACAAACTATAAAAAACAAATAAATTTAAAAGAATCATTAAGTTTAGGCCATCAACTATATAAATGAGCTAAAATGGTCACAACTTTACCAGCTGCAACATTAAAGTGATGCTCATGAAGTGTAATGGTAATAACAATTCAACAATAAGATGTATATTATACTAAAATGGGCCATTTGGCATGATGAGGACGAGTTTATTTGAGTCTATTTTGATGCTAAAACTCGCGTCATGCATGACTTTTACTTGAGTATTTTTACACCGTGGTATTGCTGCTTTTACTCCATTAAAACATTTCAATACTTCTTTTACCACTGACAGGAATTGATTTATGCAGCTTTAAGTTGGAATGACTTTCAATCCATATAATCACCGGTCCGCACAAATTTTTCATTAAAGGGAAGTTAAGGGCAAGAGTCAAGTCTTTAAAGGTCTCTTAGAATTAATGTTCAATGAGGTTTAATAACACACATTATACACACAAAACGATTTGTTTCCTTTGTTTCTGTCTTTCTTCCTGTGTCTCTCTCTCTTTTGCACGACACATGAAAAAAAATTTAAAAAAATACAGCCAAACATGCATTTCAAGGGTAAAGTAAGGTTCCTGCTGATTTTACACTCTGCTGAGGAGCCACTCACTTCCTTCTGGGGTCTTGCTGACCACAATAGACGCAGTCATCTATGAAACTCTGGAGAGGAGAGGCAGCAAAACACCAGTTTCATCCACAAACACATACTAGCCTTTGGGCATCCTCCTCCACCACACACAGCACATCGCTTAAAATATCTATTTTCAATAGGATTCTATCTAGTTTCACTACAATAAGAAGAGACCTTTTCCAGGCACAGACTATGAGTGCTGTATAATTACTCTAAAAAAAGAGACTGGTACAGTCCTACAGGTCTGTCTGCATGCATTAATGCACGGATTCGCACACATCAGGCATGTGGAAACACACGGAAAAGATTTGGGAGACACACACACACACACAGCCGCAATAAGAGACATAAAAGAGAGAGAACACTAAGCCAGAGTCCAGTGCTTTTAAAAGGACAACACCTTTCTCCTTACAGCTTCTCTGACATCCGTTCTGTCATTTGGAGCTGAACGTGAAGTACAAAGGGGACAATCCTGTAGGAAGCCATTAAGGCCCTCTCATAAGCCTAATTAGCTAGTAGTAAGTGGCTATTGGCCCTGTATTGGACATTTTTCACAAGTCTTATTCATATATAATTGCTCCAACAAGACTGCAGTATCCCTCATTTTCACATCATTAGACATCATTTATCTTAGTTGGAGAGTAAAGTGAAAGTTCCATCCTTTCATTTATGCCAGTTTAATGATTAATTGGCAATTGTGTTATGAAGTGCTGGCTCGAACTGCAGAGAGGTAGAGATGTATCTGTGCAATTTAAATGATCTAGGCCTTATGTAACACTAGACTCATCATAACAGGGTGTGATTGCTGCTGCACCTCTTGTCACCTGCTTCCAAAGAAGACTGATGAGCAATTTAATTAAAACGGCTGCATTCAGAAAAACACTGATCACTTGGATCGAGAGAGGTAGGACACTGTGCGCCACAGTGTGTCTCCCACTGGACTGAAGTTCCTTGTAGAGAAAAGAGAGAAAGCCACAGAGAGATGGAGAGAGGAAATAAAAAGAGAGAGAGAACAAGTGAGGGATGGGTTTCTGCCAAGGCCGTCCACACTGAACGAACCAGAGCTTTTGTTTGATTTGTAATATTTATTTTTTAATCCCCACAACAAACAAATAGAGTTTAATCCCTTCAGAAAACAGTTCTCTTTAAAAAATCAACCACTGTTTCCACTGGCAGCAGCTCTTTGCTTCTACGAGAAGCTTTAACTGGATGGTGGTCATTGCATCTCTGATGTTTTACTGTTGTGGGAATCAACGGGTTCTTTGGAGGCAGGATTAAATATATTTCTGAGTGATTCCTTGTAAACAAAAGGACAAAAAGGAACAGCGGGCAGCATCCTCATGCCAAGAACTCCATGAGAGTCTGCTCAGGTTCAAACATTGTAAATTGTAAAACACTGCCCCCTTGTGATCACAGTTTGACACAAGCGCATGCCAGCAAAGTGGCGTTACACATGCTGGCACGCAAGATGAATGGCTGAAAAGGCTTCAAAAACTCTGAGGATGAGTATCAGAGGTAGCAATTTCACCCATTAGATGATCTCACTGTTTAACATTGAAGTGAGGAGAAGAGAACGCTCTTTCTTATACATTAAAATATAAAGATATTTACTTTAAATGAATGAATAATTACATTTTTTAAGCTCTCTTGAATGTACTCTTGTAATAAGCTATAGTTATGCATGAAATAGGTGCACCTCAGAAGCCCTGATCTGAAAACAGCTAATTATGGCTGACAAGTTGAGGGAAAGTCACAGACAGCTATCTGAATTTCAGTGTTACCATAAATATTTAATGGCCCTGTGCTGTCGCCTCTCAGAGGGGAGGAGGCATTTCAGCAGCGCAAGCATTTTCAAACTCAGACACTGTGATGGCCACTTTCTCACTGAGCCTATACTTGTGCTTAATCAAACACATTACCATAACTTCAAATTTGAAATCCATTATTCCGGTTCAGTTTGCTCACGCAGGGTCAGGGGGAGTGAGGAGAGAGAAGAAACTAAAAGCGACATATTAGGCAGCGTCTGCCGTTCAGCACAGATGTGCCCGTTTCAACAATGCCACTGCGTTGATGTCCTTCTGTCGTCAGATGGATGTGAACTTCAAACCGACTAATGAAACTCCCAGAATCAAGCATAGATCAAACTCTGAAGAAAAGCATTTGGCTTGCACGGTGAAAAAAACGAAATGAATCACAAAATGTCTACTTATTACAAACAGAGGCACAAAAAAAAAATCAATTTCCATTTTAAGGAGTGACAGTTTAATTAGCCTAATTGCACAAGGTGTAGAGTAACAGTTGCTCCACAAGTGACAAGAACAAATGGAGCTCAGCACACACTCAGCGTTGGCAGTGCTTTATTCAGTTTGTCTTTGTTCTTCGTTGCTGGAACACACATTATGATCTACTGTGCTCCTTTTATTTATTTATTTTTTTAAAGATAATTTAGCGACATCTAATTTATCATGGCATATGCTTGAAGATAATTTCATTACACTTTTCCCTGATACAATCTACTACCGATGGCTGCTTAAAAGAAGTGCTGAACCATAACAAGTATTTACTGCTCAGAGCCAGATAGCGAGGCCAGCTCTGGCATTTCAATTTTCCTTTCCCTGATAATATTCACAGTCTGTCTGCCTATCCGTCTGTCTGTTTGAGCATGAGCCTGGGGTATAGAGACTGATGCTCTTGAGGAGACAGGAGAAGGACGTAACCGGAGCCACTGGGCTGATTCTGTCGACAATGCTGAGCTCGGGAGAAAGGCAAGCTGTGGCTAATGGGCTGAGGATGGAGCAGGAAGCAGGGATTTGAATCACTGCTCTTAGGGGGGGCTCACATTCTGCTCTGGGACAGAACTGCAGCAACCTGAACCATCTATCTGCAGGGCGTTAGTCTAGCTTTACTATTGACCCGGCCCTAGGCCAGAGCTTTATCACAGCATGTAAACATAAACTGACAGACACACGAAAATATACTTTCACACTGACCAACCCTCAGGCAGTGATGGTGGAGAGATATACAGTGAAAGAGAGAGAAAGAATGGACAGAAAACTCAAGAGATTGAGAGAGACAGAGAGCCATCAATCAGCTCCCTTCCCTTTGCTTCCACTTCTTCGTACACCAACAATAGAGTCTGCAGGCCATTAGTGGTCCTTTAGCTGATACAATAAACAGGCACCAGCAGGAATTCAGTGGTGAGGCCAATTATCATGGAACCTTAAATAAATACACTATTGATTTGCAGTTCAGAAGAAAAATGTAATAAAAATACATAATGTATTGTTTTAAGTGAGTTTGCTTTCTCTGTGGATGTTTACAAAGAAACCCTATTTCTTCGTGCCACAAGAGGATGACCATTCTGTTAGCGATAATGCTAGACTCTTACTTTGCCGGTGTATAACCAGTGTCTCATTGTTATCTCTTCTACTATCACGCCATTCCTCACAGCATACCTCATTTGCATCTACTTCAATTTGTGATTTCCCCGAATGCCCTTTGACAACTTCAAGGGAATAGGCCAACTCTCATTGCCTTTAATCAATAATGGGCACGACTCTCTCTCCTAAACACTAATAAGTATAGACACTGTAATGGCCTGGTTGCATTGCATCTGTCAGCAACAGGCAGGAAAAACACTGCCGACTGTAAGGATCTCTAAGCTTTCAAAGATCCTGTTAATGATTACTTTTGTGATTTGACACCACACTTTGACAGTACCTTGGTGTCATCACTTTAAAATATCTTAGCATGCTATTGCATAACAAATATTAGCAGTAATGTGCACATGTTAATCAAACAAAAGAAAAAAAAAAAAAAAGCATGCAGATGCATTACCAAACAATAAATTGTCAAAGAAATACTTTCTGAGGAGCTGTTTCTAAGCAGTGGTTCAGTTTCTTGCAGATGTTCCCTCCAAATAACTGCATATATAGCTCAAAACTTTTCTCTGTCATTTTCAAGGAAACACAGAACACATTCAGTATTTGCTATGGAAACAGAGCTGCAAGGTAGAAAGAAAGCATTGATCAAACATCATTACATGGGGCCGAAGAAACAGCCAATGATTATATCAGTGGGGGGGGGGGTTGTTTTGTTTAAGGGTTCAAGTTAAATTGTCAATGGCTAATTAGTTCTATTAGACCTGACAAAGGAATGATTACTGCCAGATGGGTGAATAAGGTCTTTACTCTCAATGCAGTGACAGCAACACCTGAAACCTGCGGGCATGCACACACCATCTCTTTCAGTGTCTGAATCCTCTTCAATGTCATCTGACAAAGTGTATCAGTGGATATTAAAGATAAGCTTTGTATTACAAATTTGCAGCAGCCTAAAGAATAACTGAAAACAATATGGTGTGAGTGATTTGTAGGGAAAAGACAATGTTTGATAACTTATGTGACCCTAAAACCTATTCTGAAATTATTTATGATGGACTTCTTGGAGATAATTTGATTTAAAAGGCCACAGTTACCACCTATTTAAATGCAAAAATGTGTCACAGCTTCTTCAAGATGAGAATGTGATCTAAGATGCACCCCATCTTATTTTAAGTAAGACATTAGTGGAGCGAGGGTGAGTCTTGAACTGCAGTGTGGCAGTAACATCTGTCACTGAACAAAGCCTGGTCACTGCGCCGCTCACATGCTAATAAAATGGCAGACTGCACTGCAGTCAGAGTACTTTGTCTTTTAAAAAGCTTTTCAACAGATGAGGACAGCTGGCTCTATTTCACCTCAAGGACAATGACTATATAAATGACTTTATACCCTGCTTACAATTTTTGATACTGAATGCAGGACCTGTGCATTTTTTTGATTTCTACCTGTTTTAGGAATTGAAACCTGCTTAAAAATGTATGGAACGATATATATTATCTGCTGTGTTCTCCCTTTCTGCAGCAATATTAAGTCCTGCCTGTACTACATAAGCACTGGGTCTCTAACTGGTTTCATGCAGGAGTTTAAAGAATGTTAATGCTATTTGGCAAATCAGCCTGTTTTTTAAACCATTTGTAATTAAGGATCAATAGAGGGTGTCAGACAGAGCACAAAGGAAGTAAACAAAAGTAGCAAGCAAGCATTGACTACCTGAAAGCTTTTGTTCTGTTAAGACAGACAGTTGTTTTCATCCATAAAACAAGCAAGTTCTCACTTCATTTCTCCAGTATTGCACACTACATCCAACGTACAACTTGTAGAATATTCCCTCGACGGTTCTCAGGAAAACCTGTCGTTCTTTTGGTTCCAGTCAGGAACCAGCGTTCTGGGCTCTGAATCAAATATTTTGGTGCTCTGAACACTTCAAAATTAGACGTACAGGAACAGAAACAGCTTCATGCTTCATGTGTTGAAAACAGGTGACAGTAAATTTTTAAATATAGAAACTGTGTTTAAGAGGCATCAGTATCACTTTGATGAAGACACTATTTTTAATCTTAAACATATTCTATTTGTCCTTTTCTATATCATATTCTTCACCGTGGCAATAATCTCATTTCACTGCCGCATCGTTAATTTTATTCTTCTCTCACTCACTGCACTCGGTAAATACAGAGGCTCCACTTTTAATTATTTGCCTTTCTACTTGAGGATCTGCCCCGGTGAGATAAAACGTGTTTACAGCTCTTATTTACAGTCACCTCCACGTTTCCCTCATCCAAGACCTTCATTTACATCTTCCCATCATGTGCTGTCGTTTGGTTGACAGGATGCAGCTCTCTACTTCTGAAGCTTCCCAACCCCATAATGTCAGAGCAGCTGTCAGTGTTGACGCAGTGAAATCCTTGATGAAAATCCACCTGTTAAAGACGGGCCTCCGGTGTTTAATGTCATGTCACTTTGTTGTCCTCTGGCTTTGATTCTACTCGGTGACATGCAACTAAATCATGTTATGACAACACTTTAAATGTGCATTTACATTGCTGTAATTGACTCATTGTAATGACTGTAATAATTATTTCATACCTGTTGTGATACATTTTTCCAGAGCCAAATTTAAATTCCTTGTTTTGTTTTATCATCAATCTAAAACTCCAAAGTACTAATTTATAATCAAAGACTAAGAAAACTGACAGAAATCGACATTTAAGAAGTGACGGCTTTGATTTTTTTGTGTTTTCTTAAAAGGTTAGCTGAGTGAATAAGTGAATATGTTGTATTACTTTTCTGTCAATCACATAATTGATAAGCAAGTAATAATTTAAGTACAAGAAACTCCTTTCACTTAACGTGAAAAAACTCCCTCTATCACTGCTTACTTGTTGCCAGTAATGCTGTTAAAATGAAAGATAAATTATAAATGAACAAAGGCATCATGTTACCTGGTAATGTGAATAATGTGTCACATGTGCGTGCTCTTGAAATCTGGTGTAATTGCAGCTCGTGTTACTTTAGTACATCCATTAGCAGTCAGTGCATAACTACCCATAACTGTGCAAAGGTCAAGCAAATCAATCCTCCAATAGCTGGATGCTGTCAAAGCTTCTTGGTAATTCAGTATTCCAATCATGTGCTGTCTGATGTGCAAACTCAAGGGAACGTGGGGCAGCAGACACCAAACCAAAACTACCAGACTTTTAGTAAATGTCTCTCTAACGAAAAAGGCTGTCCTCAAGTTTCCTCTGAGCAACGCAAAAGATTCCTCCACTGTTTGTTTACTTCCATAACAGCTGGATGCCAAGTATGCCAATTTCAGTAATGGAACCTGAATTTTTATGTCTGCTCTTTTTTAAATTTACAATGGAGTTTTTATTAAAGCAGACTTGCTGACTTAGAAAACATTTTTTACAGCAATGACTCGGGACTGTGTGAGCTACTGAATTACCTCACAGCAATAAATAAACTCTCTCTTCTGTATCAGTGGTTTTTTATGAAGTCCTTATCAGAGAGAACTTGAAGCATGAATTATGGTTTTGTTTTTTTCATTAGGTTTTAGCAAATGTCCTCAATTCATCACACTGAAACCGAACAAAACTAATACTTGACTAAACTGAGCAGCCTATTATGTAATGTTTTGGGTCCCATTTCAATTCTAAATCCCCCCACACGCAAAATTAATCAATTAAAACTATTAATTCTATCACACTCTTACAAAATATCCTCTGAATACAGAGTACCAAATCCTAATTAGGAGACTGATGATTTTCTGAAAGATCAAACATTTGAGACTATTTGGAAAACATATTTCTCGCCGTTTGGACTTGCTGTGACTCACCTCTCTAAAGCTCTCTGGGCCACACTCTAAGCCTCTGAAGTTACACTCCAGCAGCATGTCCTCTATGCGGTGTCGAGTGCGGTTGTAAAACTCATCAAGGCTGAAGCGTGAGCCCGGCGGGCGGTCCGGCTCCGGGGCCAGTGGAAACCCGGGTGCCATGCCTTCCTCAAAGCCCAGCAGAGGGCCCATGAAAATCAGGTCGCTGTAACTCATCTGAGACTTCCTGACAAAGTTGTAGTTACATATGGTGACAGCCGGAAACGTCATGTTATTGGCCATTTTTTCATCCAGCATGGTGATGCGATCATATTGGAGATAGTATATGACCCTGTCAGCTACCTGGAACAAGAAAGCGGAGAGGGCCATGGTGAAGACCACCGCCCACAGACCCTGACGGATACCAAACTTCTTGTCCTCTACAAACACATGGTTGGCGCCATGAAGGGAGCAACCGCTGAAGAAAGCTGCCAGGTCGTCCACCTCACCGACGTTGTCCTCCTCGTCATTGTAATCGTCCACTTGACTACACCCATCCAGGTACTCCTGCGAGTCCCCGCCACCGTAACTCTTCTTCACTCGCTTGTAGTGGTCATCAAAACCGTCTTTGCCGTATCCTCCTCCGGGTTCGTCATCGGCAGAAAAGGAGATGGTGCACATG
>JAQNCA010000014.1:7092175-7109578 GCA_029783725.1 Acanthurus tractus
GCCAGTAATTACCCACCTCAGTTGGTCTTAAGTCTTGTCTATAAATCATGGTCTATTATTTGTAGCTTCTTAGAGAGGTGCCTCGTTTTGCCAACAGCAAAGTAAGAGAGTCTTCATATTATTTCTAAAATGTAGGTTATGTATTGTAGATTCATAAAGGGTAAAATAAACAGTACTGCTCCGTCTGCTAATTGTTGTATGGCGAAAAGCTCAAATCCCCACTGTGAATGCCTGAGCTCAGCAAAAGCTCTGCATCTTCTTTTTAAATCTTTTCAATGTATTAAATAGGGAGACGCTCAGGGCTTGTCGGTATAATGAGCACAGCAGCTACGGACAGTGACTCTGGATATATATTTATGCCACAACAATAATAGAAGAGACAAGATTACAAATTCGTAAATTGAGTGCATGAGTAGAATTAATGACTGCTTTCACTTTGGAACAGCTGCCTGCAACATCCCAGAGATGCCAAATAAGTGCATATTTTTAGCCTCTCTAAGTCAACACTTGTCTTTTTGTTTGTTACCCTTATAAATTTATATTTCATGGCTTACATTGTACATTTTGTCTTTTTTTTTATAACATTGTCTTGTCTCTCATTTACTTTCTCCGTCTATATTTTAACCATTTTATAAAGCAACTAAATACTACTGCGAGAAAATCAGATCAACAAGCACAGGTCAAGTCTTAGGCAGGTTAATTCACAAGTGAACAGAGTGTACGAGGTAAAACAAAAATCTAACAAAAACAAAGGACTTAAACGAGTTTCAACAGAAGTATTGTTTGTATATGCATATGTATGTTTGTATGCCTGTGAAAACATGGCTAATACCACACAGGCTCAAAGGAGTCTGTGTGCGTCAAACAGAAAAAAACTGTGGACGAATCTACGCATGTCTTTGTGTGTGTTGAAGTGTCTAAATGGAAATCTCCCAAGTTCAAATACAAACAACATTATTTGTAACAAGAAACCTTAAATGGAACGATAGATTGATGGATGTTTACCAGCTGTTGCTCTAAAGCACAACAACACCTTAAATTGAAATACACATCGCTACACTCAGTTCAGGTGGGGGATATTGTTATGCACCACATCACCACATGCACACTTTATGCATTAAAAACTGCATAAAGTGTGTACAAAGAGTACACAGAATATTGGAAGATCAATTTAAACAGGTAATGAAACAGTTACATAACCATTTTTGTCATACAATAGAATAACTTTGATTATAAAAATTCTAGACTCCAAAACAAAACATATTACATACAAGCACATAAGATGTTTGATTAAATCAAGTCGGTATACATGAACTCATCTATCAGCAAGTTCCACACGTTCATATCAATGTCTAGACTATAACCTGCAATCTACTGTTGCTTGCAGTAAATATAAATCTCCACTGAGGAAAATTAGCTCTAATTGCCTTGCTCAAGGGCAAATATACACGGCTTGGTGAGGGAAGAGCATGAGTCATTAACTTCTCCTGTCCAAGGTTTTTGCAGTGCAGACATTCAAACTGCTCTAACCTTCAGATAACTCTTGCTTTAACTAAAAACGATAATGCTTTTTATTCTTTATATTAAACTGAGTGCGATGGTGTTGCATTGCAGTGATGCCGCCAGTGCTTTAATTTGCTTTGCCTGCCTCCTTGATCAAATGATAGGATCAGACCAAGAATGGATGGAGACAGGTATGACTGATTAAAGGCATTATTCAAAGGAGGCAAAGAAAAAAACAAACTACTGCAAAGAACTTCTAAAAGAAAAAGTTTGAATGAACATGCTCATTTTCTCATTAGGAGTTAAAAGTAGGAGATATGATAGAAATTTTATGTTTTGTGTTTTTGTGGAAGGACAATGTATGACACGTAATATTTTCCAAGCAGAGTATTTTCATTTGATTTATTTTATTATTTTAAATAATTAATTCACGTTTCCATTATTATATACATTTTTTTTGGTTTGATGGTGCCAAAAATATTAATTATTTCTGAAAAAAAACCAAAACCATATTATTGCTGCTTTAACAATAATTAATAGTCTGTTTTTGCTCAGCAGTGATGCTTCAGTGCACCCTGCTAGTGATAGATTGGTATAGCAAGATTCGTCAAAAGGTTTTTCGGAGGTGATAGGTCTCCAAAAATGTGCACACGCTCTGAAATACTGCATGTTGATAAGGTTTTAGAAGCTTGGTAATGTTTGACCAGGGAAAAGCAGTAAAGGAAGCAATGGCCTGACTTTTACAGATGTGTTGTTACATCATTGTTGCAATAACAAAAGAGCCATTATTGTTGTTCTCTTGTTGCCCTTTTCACAAACAAATAAAGATCATTGGTGTCTATCAACAACTACATTTAATAAGGTCAACCATGACAAAATGAGTGCCACTTCACATTAGTACACTTTAAATTTGAATGTAAAGGATTCCCTGCAACAACACCATATCATATCATCACATCACATAGACTTAGGATGTGATGTTTCTAACCCCTGTTGCCCATTTCATCTGGAAGAGAGCAGAGCAAAACAAGTCATCTGAACAAAAGTTTAAAATCCAAACAGACAGCAGCAATTTTTAACACACGGAAAAATGATCTATTTTATCATCAAATGCCAACAAGAATTAATGTATAGATTCTTGTACAGAAAGATACTAATCTTTTTAAAAAAGTTGGTCAGGTTAGAAAATGCTTTTCACATATACTGTCACATTCCATTACTTTATACATTTCAAGATATTGGACAACTTACAAATCTGAAAACATATTCCTCTGTTATGTTGCCCCCACTTTGAAATTTGTTGTATGACTGTGCTACTGGATGACAAGAGGGCTGTGAGAGTGTAGGTGGGTGTAGAGGAGGAAATTAAGAACAAAGAGAAAAATCCATAATGCCATACTGAAGGAAAATTTCATTTACACCTACTGTAGCCTATCATGTAACATGCTGTTTTCTATTTTTTTACTTTATGAAATTTTTATTAAAAACTGTGTTTCCTTCAGCTGTAATTTAAAGCTGATATACAGTTAGGATATTGATCATCATAAAAGGACCGGAAGGAGTTTTTTTGTTTCACTGTTACAATTTTTTACCCAAAATTTTTTTCTTTCCACATTTCAGGCCTCTGTGGTATTCCATTTTCAATAAAACGGTTCCTTCTCCATACAGGTTCACCTGTTCATTTATCTGGTTCTTTCCCTCCCAGCAAAATCAGAGTGGTGCCAGGAGCTGTGGGTCCTCCACCATCTGCTACAGACAGTCTGGCAGGACTTGGGGCATTTTGCTTGAATCTATATGTGTGTCAATGTGTTGGTGTGTGAGGCCACCTCTGCTGTGAGTAATGAAACGGATGCAGAGTGTTGCTTCAGTAACTTGTTTCTGTTTATGTTGTGTTGGTGCTCTCCAGCTGGTATTTGAGAGGGAACTTGGGATGATGCAACACAGAGAGACAGTGTACGAAGTATGTGTGCGTGCGTGTGTGTGTGTGTGTGTATGACTGTGTGTGTGTGTATAAAAAAGAGGGGGGAGGAATTAGAAGAACAGGCAGGCAGTGAGATGCTACTGCTGTGGCACATTGATGTGAAAAGCAGCAGACCTTCACTGCCTCTTCTCAGGATGAACAATGATAAGAGAACAGCTAATGAAGGTTTGTGTATGTGCATACGTGCACCACACACATGAATGTGTGTGCATGATAACATGTTGGAGTGTTTCAGAATCTGCATAAATGTCACAGGGGGGTTTGGTGGAAAGCACCAGAGAAAGCACCAGAATCATTCCCCTTCACGATCTGTATGTTCATAACATGGTGTTTCATATCTCGCTGCTGAAGTTTCATCACTTTCACCCATTCACTAGCTATCAGAAACATTTACCGAGAGAAGTAAGCAATGGGAATGTGAAAATAAATTCTCTGTATCTTATTTAAGAAACTGCTTAGCAAGCCAGTTGAATACCTGACACATGGGAGCACACAATGAAACTATGTTCGTTTCTGTGATACAAAATCATGTAAAGATCTAATTTCACCATTAAAATGGTTCTATTTGATGTGCAGCATGGTTTTATTCAACCAATAAAGGTTAGCTCACTCTTAATGAATTGGCAAAATACAGAAAAATGTATATGCTCACATTACAAATCATCATATTGCTCAACTATAGTCAGAGCCATCCAATTATCTATTCACTGACAACCGTGCATCTCAGCTTTTATAATCATTTTATTAAGGTAGTTACTTTGGATTCAAAGCTCAGACTGCCATTTTCGTTCAGGAGAAAAATAGGTATTAGAGCTGAAACAAAGCCACTAAATTCAAAATTACAGTGAATATGTAAAACATGCAATGCCCTGAGCTTCAGTGTGTAACTTTGACATTGCCACTCTAACTAACAGCCCTCCCTGTTGCTCTGCTATGAAACTAGGTAAATGCTGGTATCTTTGTTAAAAAGAGAGCCTGCTATGTGATACCAGCAATTATCGCACTAAACTGTATGTGAGGCACTGAGTGGAAGTGCTCTGGATTTAATACCATGGATGTAAAAAATTGTGAATAAATGTGAGGCTTTTTGCTGCCATTTAAAAAAAAAAAATGCCTGCAGAAACAAAAACCATAAAAACAATTCTGGCTTCCAGAGGCCATGACTGGTTTACTCTCTGTTTGTGTAACCTGTTTCACTGCATGGCTGCGTGGCCGTATTGTAACTGGCTTACCAAAATGCCCCCATGTGATGGTAGACAAGAGTGCCAGGCTGCATCGCTTTACAGATGAAATCAGAGTAAGATGAGCTCAGCTTATCTGTGACCAAAGAGCCAAAGAGTGATTCTCTGTGATAAAGGGTCTGCATGTGTCTGCATTTGTAAGATAAAACTGTGCATTTGTTTTTTCCTTTTTCTTACACCAGAAATCCTTTTTTCCCAGCATTGCTATTTTCCATTAAGCAAAGAAGGGGTAACTGTCTTGTTTACAAGTGGTCTCTAAAGACTGGAAAAAACAACAAATAAATTCTGAAGAAATCTAGATTAATGGGCAGACTGAAGGGTAAGGTAATGTATATTGGGCTCCAGCTGCATGGTCTGCCCAGATCTCACCAGACTGACTCAAACTTGGAAATAAATTGTGTTTAAGGAGGAAGTCTGAAGTGGGAGCTCTCCAGCAGCACTATCCTCTGCTTGCATATCACTTACACAGCCATTGCTAACCCAAACACGTCTCAGCTCCCTCTTCCAGAGCTGTTGCACGGACAGGCTTTTTCATGACAAAAATCATTTTGAAGAAACATGCCGCTGTCCTCTGTGAATGACGACCCGATTCCACACAGCTGCCACTCATTCATTTGAAGCCATTCATATGTGAGGTGAGCCAAATGTCCCTCCACCAAAGCCATTTGGCATTATTCACAATGGCATTTCAATTAAAATAAGTGCAAAGAGTGAAGGTGGATGAGGGAATGAGTGGTATAATATGAATGGAGAGACCGATAAATATAGTCATAAATACAGTTTGATGCCTTTAAGTGATGTTCAGCATTACTGAAAGTAGCAGTCTGAGAGTTTAGAGTGTTTTCAGGTGAATCACAAAATAAAATGGGACACCACTTTCACCATTTCTGTTATGTATTTATTTGGCACACACGTAACACCGTGTGCCTTAAGGTATGGTATTTTTTTCTCTCTTCTCCAGAAGCTTTAGACACAAGCAGAGAGATCAGCTGCTTGACAGTTTTGCTGAGTTCAAACTTTTCCAACATGAGGTTTCAAGGAGTTTTTTTCACTGTTAAGAGTGTTTTTTCCTCTCTTAGATAAGAAAGATTCTACTTTGTAAAACTGCTTGTTTGCTTTAAATGAGACAATAACCCATATTCACATCCATCCCTAGACACTCAAAAAAATTTAAATAGACGTATCGCTGACTAAAATAGCGAACACAAAAGATCAGGACGCGTCCTTGAATTGTTTGAAGAATGCAAAACACCTCCTTTGAGTGTTGCTTTATCTTGATGGATGAAAGATTTCTTCCTCAATAGAAATAGTAGTGACAAGGTCACTCTTATATTCTGAACTTGTTTTAGTGGCTTAACTTGATGAACATTCCAGTCAACTAACTATTTGCATTACATAGCCTACGATGGATAAACCGGCTGTACTACAGGCAAACATAAGAGACATACTTTTTATGTTCACAAAGATACTACAAACATCCAGTATCAGCTGCTGCCTTTCAGTGAAGACAGCGTTAGCCAAGAAGGTTTGACTTGTGTGAGATTCAAAAGATTACTTCAAGTACTTCAAGTACCTTCAAGAGTCTGTACAACCAGCTCTGTGAGGCTTTGAGACTCAGTGGCAGATAGCACGGCAATCCATTGAAGGTTTTCAATTTATTTCACTCTGACTTGCAGTCATTAACATCATGGTTGCCCTAGAAGAAAAGTCTAGGTATCATCAAAGCTGGTTCCCTATGGGGAACATGAATGTCTACTCAAAATGTCATGACAGTCCAGTTAGTAGTAGCTGAGATATTTCAGTCTGGACAAAAGAGGTTGAAAAAACAACTGACAGAACGACATTTTAGTCCTTTGAGACAAGGTGCTCGTATGACTAAAGATTCTGAATACAAAGGAAAGTTTCACATAGACTATATTCAAGGTGAAACCAAAAAGTGAAGCATAAAACAAACAACTACAGTGTGCAGTCCATCTTCCAGGTCCATGACCCCATCTACCACAACTCAAAAGATGATCATGTATATTCTTGGTAAGTATAAAGGTCAGCTCAAATCCCAGTCTTCCACAAGTCTTACTTTTTCAGAGATGGGGTCATTTAGCTAGTTAGCAAGTAAGGTTGAACTACAGAATATCAATACAAAGGGTTAATCTGAACTCAATATTAAACTGCAATGTCTTAGATGTTTTATTATAATGCAGTATTTTTTCTATATTCTGTTTTGGTATATCAGTCTCCTCCTCTCTGTTCCACTGTTGCCATAGCATCAATGCTACAAGCTGCTAAAAGCTGATGAGACAGTGGTTAAGTTCACACTGGAGCGAAATCCTTTTAGCGTGAGTGTTACTTTCACTCACAGGTCAGAGTGACAACCATGTCTGCACATTAAAGTGATCATGTTTTTTTCAGGTTGTTGTAAGGCGACTTCAGGAATTAAATGACAACTCTTAAATCAACATGTTTCTTTGACTGATGTGACAAATGTTCAGTGAACAGCTTCTAGCAACTGCTATTGCTGACTGATGCATGGTAAAATGATGTCAACAGAGAAGACATTTTCTGTCAGCAAGCCTCAATAGATAATATTAACATGATGTCAGACTGAATAATGATGCATAAACCAAATATCATTTCAGCTTAATTATCAGTCAAATCCAAGATGCTTTCAGTTTTTATGCTCTGCTGTGGGAACTGGTTGGAGTTAGTTTATTAGTCAAAACATGACTGAGCCCCCGTTTCTGTTACTTAAGCAATCAAATTAAGGCTCACAGCTGTTCTAAAGGTTTTCAAGTCATTATCTTTAGTTTGCATCAAATAATTTAACAATAAACAATCTATATTTATTTGAGAAATCTGATGCTACAACCTGTTTGACACGGTGTAAATTGCAATCCACACAAATAACACAGCACAAATATACATTTTATGCCAGATACTTTGAATGTAACAAGTGTGTAAATCCTGGGGAATTACCAAGGTTATAACCTTGCCTCCTTAAGTATCACTGACACACACTTTTGTTGAGGTGATGCAAAGATATATTTTCACCTCAAAAGTCTTTGCATTAAATGTCTGACACAACCTTTAGATACAAGCGCATGAGTAATCGCTGATGTGGCTGTAGCCATTTACACAAGCAGTGTCAGGTCTTGTTTACCCAACAGCTCAGTAGGTGTGCTGATAGGTCTATCATGTTCCTGAGGTCATGACAGACTGCTGGAGGGATGTTTGTAAGTTTAAAAAGGTCACAAACACAGCTGGGAAGAACAAAACCAGCAGGCCTGTAACAGCAGCACACTGCCACATTCAATAAAGCGTGCAAAGACACACACACACATAAACAATTTATAGCACACATAGCTGTCATTCAAGGTAGAATTCGCCAGTAATTCCAGGTTTGCTTTCATTTGAGATAACTTTCATGATATTATAATCAAGCTATACTACAACAATGCCAAAACCAAAGGGCTGTGCTGATGATCAGCAATTATTATCAGACATTTCTCTGTTTCTCTGGAGTAAAAACATGTTTAACAGAGAACCACATTGTCTAGACTGGATGAAAACAAAACAAAAAATAGCATCCTTATGGGAAGAAAACAGAAGCCTGGATCTATTGCACAGCCTGCTTCACTTTTCTTTTTT
Source organism: Acanthurus tractus (assembly GCA_029783725.1). Classification (NCBI taxonomy): domain Eukaryota; kingdom Metazoa; phylum Chordata; class Actinopteri; order Acanthuriformes; family Acanthuridae; genus Acanthurus; species Acanthurus tractus. The sequence continues at coordinate 7,100,546 of JAQNCA010000014.1, forward strand.
TTATTTACCATGACATCTTTTATCTTTGGTTTGCCTCTCAGAGAGGCCTGTGCCCATCATAGTCAGACGTGGACCAAGTGATCGGCCTGCCAATTACTCAGTACCAGACAGGGGAGTGTCTGTAAAGGTTGTGAGCAATCATAATCTATCAGACGGGGGTCTCTCTGCCCTCTTCCACTGTTCATCACACTGATCAGCAATGATTGTATGAGGGAAACATATATTACCATAAGCAGCTCACTATAGATGTACATCAAGTGTTTTATACTAAAGCTTCTTACCTGCTGGTGTTTGTGTATCTTGTGTTTGATGCTCAGTCTCTTGAGATTTTTGAGATGAAACCTTATAGCTAGCAAAAACAAGGAAAAAAAAGATTGGTTTGCCTGCCTGTGAGAAAACATCCTTAGAGCTTGAAACAGGCTGATTCTATTTCACTAGTAATTTGCAAAATAGAAACCAGATGTATGATGAATGAAAAACTGAAGGGTTGGCCAACTCAGAGGCTCAGTCAAACTTGTAAACAGTGTCAATCTGGAAGGTCTGCAACTTCGGAAAAGGAGCTGAACATATTGAAACGGTTTTACTTTAATTAAGCAGCAAACTGCAGTTTCCGGGAAATAGAATCCTTACAGCCAAAACCCTTCTGTGTATGTGTATCAATTTACTGTTTCTGTGTGGTCTCCACACTGCTAACAAGTTTTAACACAATTTTTTTTTTAATCTCATCTGAAGGAGAGTTGTTTTTTGTGTAAGTAAGATTTTTTCTGTAACTGCACAGCATTGTAACAAGATAGATAAGATTTAATTGAAAATAATATCAAGTACCAGTATACTTGATTTATATTTCTGTGATGAATCTATGCAGTAGCCTGAGCAAGCAACCTATATGTTTGTGAGCGTTTGTGCTTGAGCACTGCTGTGTCTAATTAAACAAAGCATAAATCAACTTCAAAAGAGAGACACCTAAGCCATCAAGACTTGAGAGTATATTAAGTTTCAATGTCAAAAATGTACCTAAATTTGACAGCCATTAGCCACTGCAGATAGTGAACCATCACTCAAATTTTCTGATAATTGGTATCCTGTTGCAAGTGACCCTTTCTAATTTCCACTTATGCCCGGTGCACACCAGAGGATTTTAAACGTTAACTGATTTTTAAAGACATTGGAGACCAAAGACATAATGAAAAATTTACCAGATTTTTAATATTTTAATCTCGAGAATGCGGGAACCAGACCACGAGTCAATGCACAGTACCACACACTTTGTGCTCATTGTAAATGATTTCAGAGTGGTGATATCAGGGCTTGCAGAAATCCATGTGAACATGATTTCAAGAAAAACAAAAACAAAAATTGAGCCGAACCGTCTTCATCTGCTGGTTGCAGTTGTTTGTGCTGTGAATGAATTGCACTAAGAAAAGAGTACAGATGTGAATAAAGTGATGGCTGAGAAGACAGGACTAGCATGGATTTTTGTAGCATTTTGCAGCACCAGCTGGAGGTGAGCTGGATGTTAAGTTTTAACATGACTAGATCAAGCTACAGCTATAGGCTAACGTTGACAAGTATGCTGCTTCCAGTTGATGACATGTTCTAGGCAGCTCACTCTGATCTCTCACACTACATGATGTGATCAAAAATCTGAGAGACCCTGATCAAGTTGTCGACATTGAGATTATGTCTATAAACCCCTCATGCTAACATATAATTTGGGCAGAAAATCAGTTTATAAACCAAGAACACCCCTATGACTGTCAGAAGGAGCAAATCAGGCCCCAAATCTGCCCAATTATCTTTATGCACTGGGACAGTTTTACACAACTACCATTACAATTTGTCCTCTCATTTTACAATAAAGAGCCTTGGATACAATGATTTCCCAAGACGGTAAACTTTTTCCAAGCCTCATCTCCACCTTGCCCTCTTTTACACATCTAATGTGAGACCTGCATGTATTTAATTGTTGAACTTTGGATAATTAACACTGAGCACAGCCCTCAGGATTAGCTAACAAACCAGTTAAAATAGAGTGAATCACACCTTTGAGGCACAAGCCTCAATTAAAAAAGTGCATTTGTATTCTGAGCAACATTTTTATTCATTTTAATGGTACAATGCATTAAAAAGTAAGAAGAAAGAAAAACAAACACTGTGAAAAACACAAATTTATCTGCCAAGAAAATTCTATGAAGCACAGCCAGAGGGGATGTTGCTCCCAAAAACCTGTCTTTCTCCCTTAAGTCCCCTCTTCCAACATAATGAGATACCTAGTGAACACTGCCTCGAAACCTAGCATTCTGGGAAATACGCCCACACAGAGGGGGCTCTGAGGTCAATTCACTTACAGTGCTAAACCACCCTGAGCGCATCCAGCAGAGGTGAGCCAGAGAAACACTGATGCATGTCTTTAAATGACTGCCTGCAGGGGGGGACATGAAACCAAAAGCAAGCCAAACTGAAATGCAAGTGGAACATGTGGAGAACAGATGGGCAGGGGAACTCAGGCTGCATAATATTTTGAGTGTTCAACTATGCACACGCGCACAAATATATACACTGCCACAAAGCCTCCAGTACCACTCATATGCATCCACACAAATGCTCCAGATCTCAGAAAGTCTCTTCCAACTTATGGGAACAAGTGCCACTGACCAAAACAACTGAAAGACACATTCCAGTTAGCTTATAAAGATCGAGGCCAAAATCCTAATCTCGTTTGTTCCTTTCTTTCTCCTTCCCCCTGCTGTCTTCTCTTTAATTCAACATCTCACTTCTTTACGAATCTATTATTCAAATTTCCTTTGTGCTACCTCAACCCCCCCCCCCCCCTCAGTCTCTCTTAAGAGAACAGATCATTCATTACTTTGGCAGGAAACAATCTACCAAAGGCCTTATCTAATGAATCTACCAGAGGGATACTCACTCACACACAAACATACACACAAACACCCAGACACACATACACCAAATGCTTACAGACACACATTCTTATGCACTTGGGTGCCAGAAAATCAGCTGGAATTAGATCATCAAAACCATATTTTTCTTGATTATAATAGTGTTTCCTAGATCAGTTCGAAATGTACTCCCTGCCTCTTCTATTTAAAACACCATTTAATTGTTACAAAGGCTTATTGTGATAGCTGAAGTCTCTCCTAAAACTTTAGAAGAAATAATCGTAGTCTTTTCACTCTTAACACTCAAGATTTACAACACCATCTATGTATGACAGCACTTTTCCTCTTGAAATGTCAGTTTGGGCTTGGTGGATATGAAGTTTCATGGTATTCAAAATGGCACAAGACATAGTGGGCTCTTAATCAAATGTTACAGGAAAGCAATTCTCCCCAAGGTCACCTACGTTCCTTTGCACCAAGTCAAAGTAATGAGCATTTTAAAGCCAAAGCAGAGACAGGAAACCCTTGTTTCTATACTCTGCCGTGTATCCATCACCAACACAACATTTGTCTTTGTCTCCACAAAAGGGAAACAAGCCTGTCTCTGCAAATAAATTTCCACAAGTACCTAATTAAGGTGTACACTCTGATATGTATCTGTCTGAAATAAAACGTCTGAAGTCCCATTTCCCTTTTTTCCTTTATATCGTTCATAATCGCCAAAATGAGAAAAAGCACCGAACTCTCATATTGGAGCGAGCCCGAGGATGTTTACTGATAAAACATGGACACACAGCGAATCTGCTGTCATAAAGAATAATTAGTCATTAGTTATCCAAGAAATAACCTAATCGCGTTGTGTTGCCTTCAAGCCTGCTTTGATGAATACAACACAGAAGCTAAACCACTGTGGCGACGCCAATGCAATAACCATCAGGGAGCTCTTTCCCAGATAGCAGACAAACATGACCTGGAATCTTTGGGATCCATTTGTCTTTCCTCCTTCCTTCTTGCTCACTGCTGAATCCTTATTGAATAAATGTTAAGGCGACCTAGGCAGAGATGACACATTGCAGTCTACAAAGCAGGGCCTTAATTGAAGCATATTTATCACTTAGGTTGGCTGTGTTGTCAATGTGGGGGATGAGAAGTGGAGCTGGAGGGAAGCAAACCACCAAACTAAGGCAAAAGACCAATGAATGACACAGCAGTGAATGTTATAAAGACAAATGTTTACTGCCGTTACTGCAAGCAAAAGGTTAACAATTGATATTTTTTTTTATCAATGACAATGTTGCGCTATCAATCACTTTTTTTTTACTTTGAAATTATTCTGTGAAAGACTTCAATAAAATGTCAAACTTTTGAAGGGATGGTAAGGAAGGACTCATATTCTTATTTAAATATGCCTAAAATAACTGATGAAATTATGAAAAAACATGAAGACTGATACCCCTCAGCACTATGAGGCTTTATGGACAAGTACGAAAAAGACAAAGTTATTTCAGGTCAAAACATGTAAAAATATTTGGTTTGTTTTTTTTAACTGACCCAGATCAGGACTGAATCATTTCGTACATGGTCAAAAACAAGCTGAGGGGAGCATGGGATGCTAATGTTTGTTTGTACTGCATGTGCTCACAGTGGTGGAGTAAGCATCTACATCTACACCGTGTGTGCTGGCCTGTGGGTGAGTCGTCATGTATCTGATTGTGTGCATGTATGCATTCTGCTGGAGTGTGCCTCGTGACATCGACCTGGAGTGTAATTAATCAGGCTAGCCAGGTAGCATATCAATCACAGCTGTCTGTGACACGGTGCAGAGAAATATCTATACACACACACTAAATACACAGAGGGATATACACACATACATGTGTGCATGCACTGACACTGACACAGAGGCTGAAGCAATATTTTTCCAGGCATATTCGCCAACACCTCCCTGCGGGTTTCCTAGAGCAGCACAGAGCAGCAGACAGACAGCATCATGGCCAACCAGCTCAGACAGTGACTTACTGCCAGTTCAACCATCAGCTGTGGTAAACATGGGCCATGCAGGACTCACTGAGTATGGAAATTCAAAATATGTGTTGCCTCTTGTGAATATATTCAAAATTTACATTTAAAGGCTTATTTCAATCTCTCCAGTGACTGTAAGGAGGAAAAAAAACATCAAAATGTCAATATTTGAACTTCATATGGTTTTGTTGACACGGCACATATTTGTCTCTTTGACAGACAAAACCACAGATGCTATTGGCTCGGGTTGTACCGAATAATTCAAAGCTTCGTTCTAAGCTGACATATAAATTCTCAATTAACATTTGGTTGCATGGGCTATCATGCATATAGCAGAGCTTTGGGTGTTGTCTGGGTTGGATGGGCGGACCGGATGGTCAGACACCAGCAGAAAATTGCTGATTATAATGGCACGTATGACAGAGTTAATGGTTGAGCTTCTGGGGGAGTAAACACCTGAGATCACCCCATCCTGCCTTGATCTGGAGCTGTGAACCACCAGCAGCAGGTGGAGAGCTCATAGTTTATTTTTTAAAAACTTTTGGGATTTAAAAAAAGGCTTAATGTGTATTTTTACCTTCAATCCAACAGGTCACCTCACACCAGTAATGCAATGACCCATGGTGTTGGGGTCATGATGCCATGAATATGGGGAAATACTTTAGTTTGAAAACTTGAAACGTACTTACAAAGTCAAGAAATGACATTGGGCCCCAAATAATCATATAACCTTCTACCTTAACTGTGACAAGAAAAAAAAAACAAAATACAAATTTCATTTAATAAAAAAAAATACTAAAAGTATAAAGTTAAATTAAGTTAAATTATGACTTCTTATGTAATTTACCTTTTGTCAAGTGTGAATGAACGTGTAAGACAGAGAAGGAGAGACAGCAGGGAAACAGATAACTGCTAAATGAGTTGTCAGAATGCCTTGCTTGTATGTGTGTGTGAGACAGAGATCGAAGGAGAGCATGAAGAAGACAAAGAGAGAGTGGTGGGAGAAGGAAATCATGAAGAGGAAAAGGGAGAAGCAGACAAACAGCCCAGAGATGGTCCAGCACTGAGGCATATGGCAGTGATGGAGATAATACCCAGCAGTGGGCCACCACACAGCCAGCATACATTGGCTGAAGGCAATCAGGCCAGCCAGCTTCAGGCTGCCAGTGAAAAGAGCCATTGGACTTTTTGTGTTGTTTACGTGGATGTTTCCCAGCGTTTCCCAGTGGCAAGAAAAAACAGTGAGTCTATAGTAAAGCCCCTGCAGAACAAACAACTGGGGAAAAAGCAATCTAATGGTGGATGGACTTATTATATTGTCTTTTACTCAGGCGTGATTGCAGCATAATGGAAGCAATGGTAGCAAACAGGTTAGTGGCATAAGCACATGAGCTGAGGCCTTTTACAGCAACCGAAGCAAAAACACTGAAATTCTGAAAGTCTAAATCCAGATATGGCTTTTTATGATGAATGTGTATTTTATTATCCTCATTTTTTGTGCCACTCATGAAAAACTTTAACAATGCTTGTTTCCATGAAGCATTGGGCTGCTTTTTTTTTTTAACACATAGATAATGTCTCACATTTGACAGACAGGGGAGACCCTCTCCGGAGAGGAAGCTGTCATTATGTACAGAAACTGTGTTCACCAAGAAGACCCAGCTGGGAATTTCATCAACTAACTGAATGTCAACCAAGATTTGCTCAATTCAAGTTTTTTTACACAGCCAATATTCAATTATAATATAACTGGGCTTCAGAAATAAGTTTGACAGGATAAATTGAACCTATGGGACTTAAACCCAGATCCTGAACCCTATTAAGGAAAGATAGTGTTTGGTAAGACTATTAATGCCATAAAGTGTCAATCCTGGTACTGGTTACATCGAAGAAAATTTTTGCATAAACTGTAAATATCATTGTAATAAACCTCATATTTTTTGTACAAATGTGTTGCTTTGAATAGATTTCTTGGCAGTTAATGTACCAGACATACCACGTCTGCCAACAGCAGCACAGAATGTGATTTCAAGAAACATCTTGCTTTAAGGCTGAGATGTAACACATCAAGTTAAAGCCAACCATATATAAAGAAGACACCTGTCTGGGGAAGCATGCTGTGATCAAATTAAGCTACAGTAATCACCAGGGTGATAGTGGATGGGAACTGTAAAATGATAATGATGCCACTGATGTGGCTTGAATCACAGACAGGAAAAAACATCTGTGAAAAGAAGGTAGTATATAAATACTCCTGCTGCAGTGACTGCCGCGTATATGTTTTCACTTTAGTGATTGACAAAGTCAGCGCAAACATTCTTTACTTGACTGACAGCTTCCCGACTCTGCACCTGTCAAGGCGAGGAAACTTCTACCTTTATCATTCTCTCTATTACATGGATTTTTTGTGGCTTTAGGTAATTTCCGGGATAAATCCACCCAGCTTCAACCGGAGGTAATCAGCTAGAATAACTCCACATACGTGTGTGGTAGTGCAAAGACCTTTAAAGTCCAAATTTGCTGGTGTTCCTGGTGAGTCAATAAAGACCCTCCTTGGAGGTTTGCTTAAGCAGAGCCACTGGCATCCTGACATATTACTCCACAGCTAACCGAGTCTGGGGACAAGATTGGTGTTTCACAATAACCCAGTGGTGGATTTTCAATAGACTTGCTGCAATGTAACACGGAACTGACTTTATATTTCAAAAGTGCATTTCCTTGTAGGGTGTTTTCTTTTACCAACTTGAGGAACTACAAACATCTTAAGCATAGTGTGTTTTCAAGTCGTAGCCAGTGGGGGAATAAAAGCAGTAGTTTCTGGATACACAGTGTGCAAATACATGCAATGACAAATGATACATTATGCATTGATCTGAGAGCTTAATCGCCAATACTGACCTTACAAAACACATTGGCTATTTGTCTGCTGTGATATATTTGGTTCAGTTCCTTTATCTAAAAAGGTGTGCAATCGTAACAAAACAATTTTACAAACCCTGAAAAATTTTGAAAGTAACATTTATATATGCACATTTCCAAATACAAATTTTCCAAATATTAATTTGTAATCTGTTGTTAAAGTCTTAAACCTCAAGTATGATCAAAATAAGATCTACACAGTGAGACAGAAAGACAGAAAGGGATGAAGCGAGATGAATATAAAATTTAGAATTCTGCTCTAAACCTGTGCATATTTGACACAAGTGCATTTTTCACATGTTATATGGTACGTCTTAGCACCAATTACCATACAATTCTTCACTTTAACTCAAAATTTTGTGGGAATGTGTCTGAAAAATGTGGTCAAATCTGCTTTAAATTATTAGACCAGATCTTAATTGACTAGTCATGATATAAAATGCAGAGTTTATTATGGACAGGTCCCACATGGTTTATCTGTTAGGTTTTCTGGTTTTCATTCAGGTTGCACAAGTCTGACTGGGAGCAGTTTAATGTCCTTCAGTCAATCTTCATTCCTCTGCTATACCCACTTGTTCTCTTGTTAAACCCTGTACACAAGTGCTTAGTGCTAATTTAAACCCTGTACAGAAGGTGTTCTGTAACTGGTGCTGAAATGTTGCCTATGGCACCTTCATGAGAACATCTTCTCATCAATGAAAGAATTATTATAATATAAACTTCATTCACCATAAAAATGACCATGCGAGCTGAAAGTCCTAGTGCAAGATGAACTAGATACTAACACTAAATTACAGTTGACTCGGTCTACTCTCGAGTTGCTTCATACTATGGCATAACACAAGCTTGCATAACAGTTCTACTCCTATTTTTAAGGTAAAGGTTTAAACTTACACAAGCAAAGCAGTACACAAGTGCAAATGTCAACTCACAAAAAAGAAGATCAAACATTTACATTTCCCTCAGAAATGTTCTTACAGGGGATGATTGTAAATGATTTAGCTCTGAGTACCGTTCATTGCTTATTCTCTCAGTGTAGTTGTTGTTTTTTTAACTCAATATGTTATGCATCTGGCGTACACGTATTCAGTTCATGCTGCACAGATAAGCAGGATCAGCACGCACACACACACACACACACACACACACACACACACACACACACACACACACACACACACACACACACACA
>JAQNCA010000014.1:7122264-7141445 GCA_029783725.1 Acanthurus tractus
CACACACACACACACACACACACACACACACACACACACACACACACACACACACACACACACACACAGAGTCACACACTTGGCAGCCATCTGGCCAACTGGTAGTTTTGCTGGTCATATTCTCCAACTCCAGTGATGAGCACCCCCTTCTCATTTGCATCACTCTTTCAAGTTTTAATAAGATAACCATTTTTCATACGCACATTATTATTTTTTTTCCTTTCTTAATATTTAATCTCTGCCGTCGGGACACTAGTTCAGTCTGTCAAGTGAGACAGAATGAAGGGGGGAAAGAGAGAGGGGCTCAGTGATCCCTGTCCAGTGAAATCTTCTGTGCTTTAATGAAGTCCAATCTGTGAACACGCTGTGGCCGCGTACCCTTAGGCGATCATTGCCTGTCTGCGACACAGAGGAACACATAATAAGTGAATATCTCCGCTGGTGGATGGACTGACGAAGCCTGATGCCTTTGAAATATTCAAACTGTACAGACATGAAAGAGATTCGACTTGTTTCATATTCTTTTGTGTGATCAAACGATCTCTCATTAAAGGTAGGAACTCTCTCTCTGTCTACCACAAACTAAGAAAGGTTAATTACAATCTCAAGGTACAGCTGGTTTGTTTGAACGAGTTCATGTCTTCAGTATTTTTTGGAGACACAAAACCATATGCATTACATTGTCTCAACCCCCTAAAGGCCCTCTACAAAGCTCTGCAACTATAAATGACTATGTCCTCATCCACATCACACAAAATAAATTAATCTCAATCTTCAGATCTTTAAAAACAACAAGAGTGCAAAGGTTGATTTGCACCATTTATACACTGAATTACACTGATTAGATTACACTGCTCGGCAGTAAGAAATAATGGATTTTATTACACAGGGAACATATGATAACAAGTCAATATTCAAAATACCTCATTATCACTCATGAGCAAAAATCCTTTTCAATTTCAAACTCATATCCCAAGTTTAAATTAAATTTGTTCTGAATATATTTTCCTTAATTGAGAAACACTGATCATTGACAGGGAGCTTGAACTTTCCCTAAGTATCTCTGTATTGCTTTATAATAGCATTAAGTTGAAGTGAACAGATACTGTACATACTGTACTTTTTGTTCAGTCACATCTCAACATTTGATGTATAATAATGTTTCTATAAATACCGTATCTGATTGGACTAAGTTTTCATCGTTAGGATTCATATAAACTCACGGTGAGATGTATTCATGCAAGTACTACACCGATTAATATGTTTAATGAGTAAAATTTCCCCTTGTAATATCTAAGAGAAAGTAGTCCTTGCACTTATTCAACTGATGTACCCTGTCGATACAATGAGACATGACTAAATTACAATGTTTGATTAAATTCACAGATTTGTTGTATTTATGAACACATTTTCATGATAACAGTGCTCCACAAAAGAAAGGAACAATTACCTCGATCCTTTAAATGCATGATGTTTCCTTTAATTTTTCCATATTGTTTTTTGTTTTGCGTCCAAATAAATGCAAAACAGGCATCTACAGAGTGTGTTACTGGTACCTCACAACAGTCTTTATAGATACATTTGGCAAAGTACAAATACAGAGGAAGGCAGACTCACTCACATACACACACACAGACACACACACCATCTGGCAAAATGCCCACGAGCATCCATCTATGCAGCGTCAGTATCATGTATGGGAAATTTTCCAAAGATTAATTTGAGCTACTAAAATATAGTTAGATGTTATCATCTTTTTTTTTTATATGAATCTTGTGCATCTTTTAAGTGACGTTAGACTAAAATCTTCACATCTATAACCATTCGTCAAAATGACAAGGTCTCTTTAAAAAACACTCTCCCCTTATTCAGCTTTCACTTTCCATGGTACAACATGGAAAGGAAGAGAAATCCAAAACTTGCTGTAATTGTGTCTTGTGTCTGGTCCTTGTCCACATTCACTCAGTGCTGTGTCTGCCCACTACCCACTTATACCCACTACCCGATTTTGCTTTTCCCTGCTCTCACTGCACCAGCAATACATGTAAAAAAAAAAAGATGTGAAAGCATTATTCTCAATGTATGTCCATCTGCCTTTAACACTGCAGAGTTAAAATAAAAGTGCCATGAAAGATTGACAGAATAAAAAGAGAGAAAAGGCAATGTGTAATGTTGGGTTGGAGAAGAAAGAGGGGAATGATGAGAGGAGAGTTGAAAGACAGGGCTAATCACTGCAGCAGTGATGGTGGCAGGAGATTTCTGACTTTTTTTTCCTGCCCTCTTTAGTGTCTAGGGGCCTTAAAAGCAATTGTAGGTTGACATTTTGAGCACTAATGGTTAAAGAAACTAACTTCTTAAAAGATTTGGTGATGAGTCTCATGCATTAAAATTCATTTTGCAGTCACGGTACTTAACCAAACCCACATATTAAAAAATCTTTGCAGTATCATTTAACCATGCTTTGGAAACAGAGTACCTGCACCTAGTTACAGATGTCATCTCACCTCATCTACCCTCCTATCAAAGGCATCTATTATCACACTAGTCTTTCAAATCATCTGCCCTTGTATCATTATATGAAGTGTAAGACAGCATGACATAGTCTTGAATGTCATCCAGCCATCCAACAAATAAAACCATTCATTTTTTGATAAGGTTTAGAAAGGATTCAGACCAGCAATGAGATGAGAATTCATACAAGATGAAAATTCACCTTTATTGGGAGGGATAGGTGATGAAGTCATAAAATTTGATGTTAAATCTTTATTCCAAACCTGAACAGAAGCTTTAAATGTCAAAAAACAATACTTGGTACAGCCCTAATAAAGATAAACTATAATCTAATTTAGGTTCTGTATTTCTTGCTCTTGTTTCTCACCTCAGTGCTTTCATTTCGAGAATGAAAATAACTTCTTTATATTTACAGTTCTCAATTTAGATTTTTTGTTCAAAGCCAAAAAAAAAAGCAACAATTTCTTAAAAGTAGTTGCTGATATGACTGATGTTCAGATTTTAAGACCCGGCAGGCAAAGCTTTCATAAAAATATGGCATTCAGCTACAAGGAACACCTGTCGGCTACATCTGCATTAAATATCAATTCAACAACACACATGAACACATCACATCACCAAGCTCAAAATTGCACTGATTGTCAGTTATAAATATACTTTGGCTTTAATTGTAATCCTCACTACAATAAACCAGAAAATTATCATAACTCTGAAAATAACATATAAATGACCAACAATAATTAAAAACAGCTATGGACACCAGGCTTGGTGCAACAAGAAGTATTAGGCTCTAGAAGTTAAATAACTGCCACTTTTAACAGCAGAATAAAAAAATCATAAAAGCAGGCAGCACAGAGATATATAGACAATATGAACTCCACAAAGTCTATAATAAATATGTAATATAATAAACACACAAAAAAAAAGAAAAGAGCTGTATGGTTTTCACACAGAATTTAGTGTACACATGCTACATTGCAGGGCAGCAGTGGCTTTTGACATCTCCCATAGTTGTTGGAATGTTTCTCCCTTGTCTGAACACAACTGTTACTGTTTACTACTGCTTTAGCCAAAAGAAGAAAAAAAATCACCATTATAAAGCAAATAGTGCCTGAAGCCTCAGAAAAGCTGTGAGGTGCAAACAATCGACAACAATTTACTGTGTTATGTGAAATGGACCTCCAAGGTCCTCTCTTTAAGAACTTTGTGATATTTATCCAATCTTAGAGAATACGGTTGTGTGGGAGGGATGCATTTTCTCATGCTGACCTCTGAGAGTTTGCTGACACAACCCTCGGAGGGTGAATACCAAATGCTCTTGCTGCAGGCAAAGCTCTATAGGTCCATGTCCTCCAAAACCCATTTCCAGCCTCCTCTACCCCCTGTTTCCTTCCCCTGCCATTCCTGTTCACGGTAGCACAAAGACAGCAGGGTTTTAGCCCCCAAGATATGGCCTGGTTGTCAGACAGCAGCCTACTGACCACTATGCTGGTTTGCTTTTTTGTTTTTTCTACTATTTAAAGTGGCCCAGTCAATGTGTCTGGCCCTACTCCAGAACCCTAATGTGAAGCTTAGACATGGCACAAGCCACAAGTAACCTCTTAATGCTGATCCCTGTCCTTTCCTGTTGTGTCTGTGGTGTTTTTATGTGCAGGGGGGAAGGATGTGACAGTGGCTGAGAGCTGATGAGGGAGGACATCCACAGCATCACCCGAGGGCTCAGGCTGCAGCTTTATCTTTGCCTAAGGCAGCCGAGAGGATGTACTCGAGCAGCCAAATGAAATAAATCACTGGATATTGGCTTTGGCTTTACAGACGTGGCCGGGGCTAAGCACAAGCATGCCTGTCTGAAAAGGTCAGTGGTGCAAATGCTGCGGCCGGGGGGCTGGGGGGGCTGACACATTTCAGAGGTCTGCACAACTTGTCCTCCTACAACTATGAGGACCTAGGGATCAAAAGGCTGCGGTTGCATCACAGTTTACAAGCACTGCAAGATATAAGTATCTGTTTGAGTGTGTGTGTGCGTGAGAATGGGTGAATGGGCGTGTGTGTCTGAGATGGATTCCCAGCAGCGTGGGTGTAAACTAACAGTTTGAGACAGAAATTAGAGCATATTTTTCGGAAAAATGAGCCAGGACATCTCACCATTTTTTGCAGCATTTGTAAAAACACAGAAAACAAATATGTGAAAAAACTGAACAAAATGTGTAGAAGAGCATCCCCTCAGAGTCAATGTGAGGCAAAAAAGGGGTGAAGGTTCAGTTTAGTTCAGTGTGCAGGAAGAAATCACAAATCCACAGTAAAGCCGGATCAAGTGGCTTCGCCTGAATTCTTTCTCAAATGTGTTTTTTTCTCAGTGGGTCAAAACTTTCTTCCAACCTAACATGAGCTCAAGTATTAAAAGTAGGTATAAGTCATCATGAAGGACAAATTACCAACTCTTTAAACAGGACCAGAAGTGACTCCTAACAGACGGTATGTTTTTTTGTATCCTGACAAGTTGCAAGGCATTGAATTACCTTGACAGAAACTAAGCGTGTGCCCGGTCGAAATGTAATATGCAGTAAAAACGAACACATCAGGATGTAAAGAGTGTATAAGAGAAAAGACAAGGATTGTCTTGACTTTCTTCCTTCTGTCAACCAGCCCAAGCTGACCTGAGAGCAAAACATGATGTGTCCTGTGGTTAAAATAGATGATTATTAGGTGAATCACATTAAATAAATGATGCCATGCCAGCAAAAACTCAGTTATACCACTTTAAAGAAGTAGTGGAGAGAATGTACCAAGGCAAAAGAGGAGAGGAGCAGAGAGGATAGGGAGGAGAGAAGAGGAGAGGAGGATGAAAAGGTGCAGGGGGTGAAGAGGAAACAGGAGGAGAGGAGGATGACCTAGGGCCTTGCAACTATCTCTTTTGCATCTCAATCATGGAGCACATGAATATCAAAGCAGAGTCCGTGATGGACAACCAAGGCGAAATGAGAGAGAGGCAGAGGGAGGTCTCTGAGGTAATGATGAGGCATGAGAGAAAGAGAATAAGTGCAGATGCATTTTTTTTCAGGGCTCAGGGGAGAGGGAGCCGAGCTACCTTCTGACTGCTTGGCCTGATCCTTGTACATGTGAATGTTGATATTGAATGGTCTTTTTGTAATGCTTGCAAGGAAACCTTTGATCTATTTCTAAGCTTTTTGATGTTTCTTTAGTAGTAAGAAGCAAAAAAGTGACATAAATTGAAAAATAATGGACCTTAATAGTTACGAGTTGTGGGCAATATATCGATATAAACTCAAAATCATGACATGAGATGATTTGGGATATTGTTTGGATATCGTTGTGTATAGGTAAGGCATAAGTCTTATCTTTTTCTAGCTATGTGATGGAATTTTCTGAACTTACCAAACTGTTCCAGCTGTTCTATATGCATTTATCCACTTAAAAATAATATCAACATTGCTCATGACTTTATCAAAATGTCATTGTGTGCTTAATTTCTGAAAGGATCAACAGTCAAACTGTTGCAGTGTCAGTGTGAATGTATTTGTTCAAAAACTTTGCATGTCCAGATCAGCTAGCTTTATTTACATCTAATCAATGAGTCCATGTTGTACAAGTACATACCATTACATGTATCGTCTATTGCTTATATTGTGATATAATTTTTTAGCCATATTGACCAGTCCTGATGGGCCCTGAATGCTGTGTTTGGGGGATCTTTTTGTCTTGTATATAAATTTTATCCAGGCCAAGCTGACTAAGCACACTCAAGCAAAATCATCCATTTTATGCAATAACACAAATATTCACCCAGGAGCCCTCTAATACAACCGGAGACTTGTCCGGATGGGTAACACTGCTGGATTAATTAAGTGTAGTGCCTTTCTTTAAGGCATCTCAGTGGTAGTTGATCAGTTAATGGAGTGTGTTCACTTGCCTCTCCTGTCAGGAGTTTGTCAGCCATGTGAAGTATCTCACCAGTGACCACAGGCTTATTATCCTCACCTCTTAGCAACAGCTGCCTCATTATTTTTGTTACAGAATAAAAATGCCCATTGAAACAAACAGACCTTCCTTGGGGAATCTTTTATTCAAGCTCATGGGTTAAATATCAGTGACCGAGTGTTGGCTATGGAGAGATGAAAACCCACTTACACCAGTAATAACAGCATTAAATTAATGATGGTATGGAGAAGATGTCATTTAAGTTCACCTTTATTCGCTCAATTGTCCTTGCATGACCCAGCCTCATCATTCTCTTTTTTAAAAGAAAAGGATGGACAAAAAGAGAGCAGAGGACCAGTAAATATTCTCATAAATGAAATGAGATTTGATTTTGCTCTCCCCACTTTCATTCTTTTCTGTTAATTAACATTAACTTCTTCTCCCTTTTCTTCCTTTTCCTATCTCACAGTCTCAGCTCTGTCTGGCCCATGTCACACAAAAGGACACCATAAAAAGTCCACAGTGTTCGCACCAGTGCGCCCAAAGATCGTATCGGGCTGCACCATAAAGAAAGGCACCAGCACCGGGCTGCCGCTCTCATAGCACCACAGCCCAATGCAATTATCAGTCAGCGGTGATAATAGAACTCATAGGGAGGTGTAATGGCTTTTAGATTTGCACCTCATCATCATCATCCCAGCCAGGGTGCAGGCAAGCCAATTGGATTACCATAAACTATGTATATACAGTAAATGTATGTCCTACTTAAAAGCATTGTTGTTTTTTTCTTTTCTTCCGTATATTAAATTTGTTCTTAAATTGCTTTTCAGACACACAGTTACACTGTTGCACATATAGACTGGCTGTAACTAACTGTGTCACATGCGCACAAGCAAATTATCTGTCTCTGGCTCTCTAATCCGCACATGGCAAGTGTAGTTCTATAATCTTCAATTTTGAATGCATAGGCTTGATAAATGCAAAAAAATATGAAAAATTACTCATGCTGCACAGAAGATAGAGTGCCACACAAATCTGACTATAGAAATAAAATCTTTAAACAATGGACTTCTTGTTTGGCCTGTGTTCATTATTTATCCATTTGTATTACAGTGAATTAACTGTTATGTGAAAAAAACTCTAGGAAAATCTATTTGTCCAAGTGAAAATCATAATCCCTTCTTTCTTTCCAGGGATCTAGATTTATGTTTGTCGTGTTTTTCCTTTCAGCTTCACTATGTGATGGAAATTAGGCAGACAAATTGCATGTACACTCCGAACCAAATAAAGCTTTCCTACACATTAATAATCTGTTCAAAAATGAAAATAGTTTGGTTGCATTTCTGATGTGTCAAACTCTGTCAACTCACTCATAAAAATAAATCAGGTGACTTGATTTTACTGAAAAATAAATCTGAATGAAATGAAAGTTTCCTTTTTTAGTACCTCATGAGGTTTTACATTGTCACTTGTCATTGTACTTCCATGTCACCATGCTGCACTGATTTGCATTTCATAAGCAGCCTACTTGTGCCAAGCCGCACATGATGAACCATCTCTGAAGTAAAGCAGAACAGACCTGCCTTCAAGCAGAATGTGGTGACATCTTGCAAACTGTGGCCAACCCACCATGACCCCCACTTCTCGCCCTCAAATATGTGTGTTACAGAACTCAACTCATGCCTGTGAACGACAGACTTCTTTGAAAGTATATGCATTTACCCTAAGAACTTTTGGATCTTTGAAATGAATCTCTGTGGTTTGATGTTTACTTTCTTTCCTGTGTCACTCTGTACTTCAGATGTCTGCTTTGTTTCACTGCTTGATCATATTCAGCTGTATAAGAATTACGTTACTGCTGATAGAAACTCAACACTTTCTGATTTTGCTGCCTCACATTATTATTTATTAAATAACAAGATAATGGGCCTAATGAAATGAAATGTGTTTGATAAAAAATTTGCAGAGCTTTATAAGTTGCTTTTTCTAATAAAAACACGTCTACTAAAACTGCAAGGAGGTGACACAGCCAAAGTGAGATGTTACATGAAGAGCTGCAGACAACAACTTATTGCACTTTGCAGACAGTTCACCTCCAACAGGTAAACAACTTATTTTTCCTGCCATGCTGTTTGACAGAAAAACACTCTGCAAAGTAATAATCACCTCAGGACAAGTGTGTCATCAGTTGAAGACACATCTTCTAGCGGGAGCCCTGTTGTATTGGAGATGCAAATCCCCGCCATGCTGGGCTGATGCACCAAGTCAAACCTGCTATTATCAGCTGACATGGAGGAGAGGGATTTATGACCGCACTGCAGCCAGATAACAGGGGACAATTAAGTTTTGGCTTCACTTTTGAGGTGCTGTATTGCTGTCATTTTTTATTATGAGTGATCAAACCCATTGCACATGTAACCCCCAAAGCAACAGAATTGAGCATAATAACCTCTGTGAGTTGGCCATTTCTGTCTGTAACAAGTGCAAAGAATAAAAGGAAGAATGTCAAAGAGAAATATGGGAAAAATATCAACCAGAATGTTACAATAAACAAGAAAGTGCATTTTCAAGATGAATGCAACATGATTACTGAGAGCTGAGAGTTAATGCTTGTAAAAGCTGTAAAGAAATGGAAAGCTAAAAGAGTAACAGCTATAATAATAGCAGTCGAGTCACAAGTCCACGAGTGAGAGAATTGAAGATTGGAAAGAAAGAGAGGACTGAGAGTAAGAGAGGAAGTCCGGAGAGGGTAAAGAAAGAAAAAAAGAATAAGTGAAGGAATAATAAAAAAAAAAATCTTAGTTAAGAACTAACAGAAGGGAGGAAAAAAAGATATCAAAGAAAGGCATTGAAGAACTGAGAAGTCATATGACTATAGCATGTTGTACTAATATTAAGAAGCACAAGTAACAAGAGCTTTACTATGTAAAATAATCACACAGTTAGTTAGTGAGTGTTGTGTGCTATTGTATAAAGTGGTTCAGCTTGAATAAAAGACACAAGGGTAGTAGTTTTACCAAAAACGATGTGAACTGAGGCCTGAGTTGAATGTTTTTTAACTTGACTCTTCTGTGCAACTGCAAATACAGAGCTGAATCTCTTGGGTTCTGGTGGAATCTGGGGTGGAATGCATTTTTTTATATACTTATATGAAGGGAAACGTTCAAGCTGAAATGTAGTTTTGTGTTGCTTTTTAGATGTGACAATTCATGAGGGCACCTTCACTGATTTCTTAATTGTCATCAGTCTTTGTATGTATGCCATAGGTATGTCTTAGGATAGAGATGGTAAAACAACACTGGATGAAAGGTTGAAACCAAGTTTGTTTGAAAATTCCTCCAAGGGGAAAAATTTAACTTTTTTTTTTTTTCCAGCAAATACAATATCATCAAAAATGAAAGAAAAGCAAGCCTAAAATCTTTTCTCTAATACCAGGTTTAGGATCTACTGGTAAGTCAACATGCACACAACCCAACGTTCATCACCTCTTGCCAGATCACCTTTAACACTGTGTACTCTGCAGCATATCGGTGGTCCTGAGGGCCATAATACACTGGCTTTAAGTGTGATTGAACATTTTCATTACTCTGCGAAACATTAGGAGCCCTTGCACCCAGAAGGAGCCCTGAAACAGATTTTTTTTTTTGCTATATAATTAATGTCAACTGACCCCGGAGTGGTCCACAACCATTATGAGGGTGTGTTGCTTATATATGAGGTATCTGACATTATGTTTGGCTAAATGACAGACCTTAACTCAGCTCTTCTATGCCCCCCTCATCTCAGAAAATAAAAAAAAAACGATTGATGTCACGACAGCTTTTATTGTCATGCAAAGTTTGGCCTTAAGTATGAAAATGCGTACAGCAGGATGTGTTTACTATATTCAAATGGAGTTAAGGTCCTGGTCATATCTCAGCAAGAGAGGTTAGATTACAATAACAAGAGCTGTGAAACACACCTGCTACCTGAGAGGCTTGTGATACAAGGCTCCAAGCTTGAAGACCAGATAAGGAGCAAGCAACCCTACTCCTGCTACTACAACTATAACTACCAGTAATAATGATAGTAAATAGATTACATTGATCATGCTGTCATATCCCCACACCCTTTCTTATTACACAGTTGCAGGTACACACAAACACACACTCTAATGTGTTCGGCTGTCACATTGTTTGCGCTGACCTATTGGAAAACCTATTTCCCACAGCTAAGTAAGAGACAATAACATGTAAAGTACACCATGAACACCATTATTAGGATGGATGGCTGCGCTCCTCAACCCCAGAAACTTCATTACCTGCTCAAACACAACATGATTAACAACAATAGCGGAACATAGTTCAGTGAAATGTTACACAAGTCAGTTTTTCAAAGCTGCACTTGCGATCCATACACCCACTCATCAGCTGCCAGAGTTCAATAGATAGGAGAGAGAAACATGGCATTGGCTCGAATCCAGATGTGGTGCTAATTAGTCAACTTCTAAATGCTCCATTCCTTTTCATCTACACTGTTGTGCTTCTTCCGGATGAGCTGTTTAATTGCTTATTATGGTGTCTATGCAGAGAAAGTGGGGACTTGAATTTTCCCCAAGTGTATTGGGTGAAGTGCTATTGATGTCCGTGCTGGGTGTTAGAGTGCTGGATCACATTTTCACTACCTGACCCTCGATAGTTCCACCAGACATATTAATGACACCCGTGTGTGCCATGCTGTCTAATACAAGCTTTCCTTAGTTAGGACACATGTCAGGGCGTGTGGTCTCTGCCGTCCCAGTACAGCAGTAATGCAGAGAGAACTTTTACAGCCAGTTTCACTTTCTGCCTTAGCATATGGACTGTAAGTGAAAGATTAACTTTTTCCTAATTTCTTTTTCTTATTCATCAGTTAAACAGAAAAAAAGAGAAAGAGAAGGAAAGGGGTTTAAATTAAACCAAGTAGGTAATGAGACAATTTCACTTCTCTGTGCTTGTGTTTTTAAGGCTCATCTGGTGTACAGCCAAAACATTAAGGCAGAAAAGGATCTGCTCTTTGTAATTAACTGTGGTAGTGTGTGTAGTAAAGCACAGATGAAGAAATACACTTCAGTAACGTGTGCATATCATCTGAAGCCAAAGAAATCACATTTCCAGCTGTCTGACAGATCCATTCATTTTGCCTACTTTGCTTTCAATATCCCACCAGTCCTGATTATTGCTTACAGGGCATAAAAATTTTACTAAAATTGTGCACTTAGTAAATTTGTTCTGTTTTACTTTAAACAACTATGATTTTTTTCTATTAAAAACTAACTGTAAAACATTTTTTATTTGTTTTCCCTACAACATTTACTCCTAAAACTGTGACTTTTTTTGTGACTAGCTCTTGGTTAAACACTGAAACAATGAACATATGCTGTCCCACCCCTAAACATTAAGATCAGACTAAAAAATATAAGCCTTATAATGACTTGACCTCCAAGACTTGTGGCTGAAGGAGAAAAAAAAGCACAGATCAATAAAGCACCTGGAATACCTCATAACAACCCGACAAAAAAACTAACATATTAGAGTTTTTATTTTCCATTTTCTTGTGTAGTCTAATAGTGAAATGCTGTATTTCATGATAAAGATCCTTCCCCAAAAAACAGGGTTTTAAAGCATCATAATTCCTACCATGAGCTGTGTGTCACATCCACTGTTGCAGCTCAAGCTGCTGACCACGTTGATCAGTGGACCAAGTCAAAAGCCAAACTACAGTATTAACCTTTTGTTGGCTTCAGAATGCCAGAAAGCAACTAACCCTGGCACAATGTTTGTTCATCTCTTCATGCCCTCTAAAGAACTCTCACCTAACAGTTTGAAAAGCTTTGGCTTAATCGGCTTAATCTTAAAAGCCACAAATGTTGTGTATTTTGATCCTGGCATACCGACTTTTACAACACCCTTCCCTTCTTACATAACCTGAAGCAAACCTGGGATAATAGGATGAGAGCCTCAGTTTTGGGATGTAAAATTCAAGAGTCTCATATGCACAACCATCATCTCCAACCCTCTTCCTACCACATTTTAAAACGACATTTTTTCTGCTAGCATCCAGACAACAACCAGTTTTATTCAAAACATATAATGCCACTGCAAATTTGTAAGAGGGAAGGTAAAATTGGACCAAATTAGACTAAAACGCCTTTCCAAAGCAAATTCAAGGTAAATTGAAAGCTGTTCTTCAACCAGCACATGCATGGATTTTTCTTTTGAAGTGTTACACTCTGTTTGCAGTCGGAATCACTCTGAGTGCTACCGGCATTGAGAAACAGAAGTGTGAACACTGAAATAGAGGTTTTTTATTTATTTACACATAATTTTGCTTTTGCAAACAGGTGCCTACAGAAACACAATGTTCACACAGCCATATCTAAGCCAAAACTAATAGTAAGTGATAACACAGAAAATTGTATTTTGCATGTTTTTCTTTGGGTATGTCAAGACACTTTAAAAATAAAAGCCCATTTACTATGTTTATCTGGATTCATATTGTGGTGGAAATTTTTGTCCTCTTCATGCTTGTACTTCCTATGTGTTTGTAAGAGTGTGACCTTTGCACCCCCCTCTTTGTAAACATCTGTCTTACTTGACATCAACAATAGATTAACATTCAGTATAATCTCGCCTCCAAAAACAGTCCATTGACTGTCTAACAGGTACAGTCGATTACCTAACATGTTACATACTGGATTGCAACAGGTATGTTCCAATGTAATAAAGAAAGCTCAAGAATACTACAATTGATTTCTCATCATCTTGTCATCTGAGTGTATGTATAAAGACGCGCTGTATTCAATGTTCTGGGCACAAACTGAGCTCTGAGCCTGAGGTTGCGCCTTCACTATAAAGAAAAAACTCTCGTGCATGCAGCTATTCAGTCTTGTTTGCTGACTCCCATGTAGTTTAGCGAAAATTGCCACAACAAATATCATCATTTATTTTAAGTTCGTATAAATTTATGCCATCTAAATTTTAACTAAAGCTATCTATAGTTTTCATTCTTAATTTTTTTGTCCATCAATGAAATAAAACAAAAAGAATCCAAGCTTTCAGGGTGTTAAGCTTGAAGGTATTTACATGTTTACAAGTGATACCAACAAAAAAAAGGGAAAATTTTTAATAAGGTAACAGCAGTGTTTTTTGATTGGATTTTCTGGATGCTTCGTCTCCCTGCGTAAGAAAAACACAAGAATCTAAGCTGACCAAAGATGTATCACATGAGTAAGCAATAAAAATAGCAGTTTTTGTCCTTTGACAGTCACATTAACAACAACAATTGTGCCACGGTACAAGCCAGTGGTCCGTCACAGTACTACTCGAATGGTGAATGGAGAATGATAGTTATATGCAACTGGCTTTGGACTTCTGCCCTCTTTTGACAGGACAACTATATCTGTTTTCAATCATTCTCTTCCATCCTCTCTTCTCAGGCCTTTTCAGTTCACAGGAGCTTCTCAACTGTTCCCAACAGAATTCCCACTTACGTATTGTTTTCCTCCCCAGTGTCTCTCCTTGACAGAAGTATTATGCCCCTCTGCTGTTGTTTCTCTTATTTCAAAGTACTCTCTCATCATATTCAGATCAAAGATGACCTGATGTACACAGATGTTATCTATCAAATAAAGTGAGAATGCCAGCATTGGTTTTTATGGATGCAGACGGTTGAGCTCTCGCCAACTTGCAAAATCATGCATTGCTCAGCATTTGTGACCACAGAGTGAAACAGCTACACTGTCTAGCCTTTAATAAATTTTTTTCAATGCCTTTCTGTCTTATGCAATTACTCTCAATTGCCTTGTTGTTTAAAAGGTACTTTACAGATAAACTTGATTTGCTTTGATGAACAGCGACTGAAATTCATCAAGACAAATCTTTCATACACAAATGCTCTAGGGAGGCAAATCAAGACTTGACCCATGCATACATCCTATCCCAAAGAGGCTGTGTGTTAACACTTATAAGGTATTACACATTCATATTTATCATTTGATTGCTAGTGTCGTTCAATACAATGATTAGATTGCATTTGGAGACATCTTGTAAACTAAATGGTGAGAAAAAAAATGATTGGAGCTTTGAACAAAATCATCCAGGTGTAAAGAGCCACATGTGCAAATGTATTACAATAAGCCTCTATCCAATTATCCTTAATATTGCTAAGCTTCGAATTCTGTCTATTCTTATAATTCAACATTTAGCAGGCCTTGTAGTATTATAAAAATGTGTTCATCAAGTAACACAGTAAGATGGGCTCGGTAATTTGGGGGGAAAAAATAAAACCTAGTTTAAAGTAAGATACAAAAATGCTGGAATTAAATTGGTTAACTTCAGATTAAAACCCTGATTCTGTTGTGTGTTTTACTTCAGCTATGCTGACTGAGAAAAAACTCAAAGAAATTAAGTATTAAGTAAGAAACATTCCTGCCTTGAACATACCATTCTGGAGGTCACGTTGTTGTCTGAATGATAAAGCAGCTCAACAGAGAGCAGGACATAAACAGAGATTTTTTTCACCATGTTCAAATGTCCACTGCCTTCATAACAATCAGGTTAGCTTTTTTAGTGATTGCACCACACTATGAAAGTATGGAAGTTATAACATAGAAATCGAAATTAAATTTCCATTTCAACTCTTACTTCAGACAAAAATATGCACTTTAAAATGGTCTGAGGGTGATGACATCCCGTCATCATTGATGACATTCTTAATACAAATGATAAAACCTTTTCGTCATCTTCTATCCATCAACTTGTCTCTTCCTTTTACTTCCAATCTTACTCTGCGCTTACAGGCTTACCAGAATCTTACTACTGGCATAAGGGCAAGGACATTTTAATGTTATGTCAAGGAGCAGGGCTTATTTTACATTCATTTCCCTACTCAAATTTCCTACACAGCTGGTAAACCAAAGTCTGCTTACAAGTCCACTCATCTAACCGGCAGTCCACTGCCCCCACATTAATACCAAACCAAAAACCCCAGCCAACAAGAAGCAAGACCTGTGATCATTACAGATTTGTAAAATAACAAAGCTTTTGTTTCCCTCAGCTAATGATGGCTAGTGAGACCATGACTCATACAGCCCTGTAAATTGATGGATGCCCATGAATGATACATGTATCTAACATGTGTCATCATATATTTAATTATGGTCAGTGATTCAATTTAGTTCCGCTTGTGTTTTCTAATAGCCTAAGCCATTACAACTACAAGCACTGAAAGAGCTCCTATGAAGGTTCAGACATTAATTTATGCGAACACTCAGCTGCACAAAGAGACCCTTATGTACTGGGATCTCCCTTATACTGGATTATATTGTTGATTTTGCAAGAGAAACATAATATGCACATATCATGCTTACAGTAAGCCAATACAATATTGATGTTAGTGAGGAGAGGAAGGGAATAATATGAGGAAAAATACCATGAAATGTATCCTATTCCTTGTGACAGGCAAGGGCAGGTTGATGACAAAGTAGACTCACCAAGCGCTGCCACTTTCCATGTTTGCCATTGTTTCGCTCTGTCTCATCATGGCTGCCCGCCTCATTAACCAAACGGTTCATTAAGACCTGTTTAACTGCAAAAAAATTATGCCGTTTTGGTTTCACACATTTTATTATATGACACTAATGGGCAAGCAGATCTACTTGGACCAAATAACAGGCAGTAATTGTAATATGAGTCCAGACTGTGACGGTGCATAGTAATAGCGGTTCACTGCTGCTTTACTCACTCCTGCTAAATGCATGAGGTCAAAGTGTACTGACCTTTTGGCATTCCTACTGAAAGCTTTAGGAACATGCATACATGTTATCATTCATATTTGTGCACACGTACTGTGCATTCACATGTTCACATAAAGAACTACTGTCTACTACTGTCACAGTTACACAAGAATTCTTGACATCAAGAGATTTTTTTTTATTTTGTTATTTCCATATCATTATATTATCATACACAACAACTAAAGTACTTGCAATTAGTCTAGTTATGACATAAGATTAAAACTGTGTGTAACAATTTTATTTAACTTCTCCAAAGTGACAGTCACAATGTTGAAGATTTCTTCAGGTACCATTAAATGGACGAGTTAATTTCATATACCTCTAAGTCCTACCTCCTGTATAATATTGTCAGCATATTAGCATCATAAAGAAAGTGGCTGAAATAGACAGAATTTGCAGATTTGCAGCATACTTTTCCATAACTCTTCAACTTCTAGCCTCCAATCAGTTGAGTATAATCTGCAAATGAAGCCATGCACAACAGTGTTAAGTGGAACATTCTTATTTCTTTGACACAAAGTAAAGCTCTGCTTCCTGACTAAACTGGGCTTTGAACCAGAAAACTAAGGTCTGCCTTCATTCTGTGTCTCTAGAAAAAGACACTGTGAGACCCTGAGATGACAAGAGCGGGACTATCAAACAAAAAAACCCCCCAAAAGGTCTCCACCTCGTAGCACCAGCCATCCACTTCTTCCAGCCTGCTGGACAAAGTGATTATTCAAACTGTGACTGTGTGCAATGCCTTGAAACACAAAACTGAGTCTTTTGTGTCAGTATAGTACAGGCTAGGTATTGAAAATAACGTCAGTGGACAGGCTGGTATTTAGAGCCCAAAGCCGGTAACTATCCAGGAAATGCTGCATAAACAAAAGAGCCAATAAATTCAATTGGTTTACCCAACATACACAACCTAAAAAAACTCTTGTCTTCAAAGTGATTTACTCTGTTATTGAAATGAATAAACTTAATCTCTTAAAACATTTCTTTTTTTTACTCAAAGGAGTTCCACTCTCTCTTGAAATTGACACATACTGGCAGTTTAAATCATTATCATATGCAACTGGCTCCTGTTAATTTGTACATGCCTGCCCAGGGGAAACAGTGCCAGAGAGCAAAAGGATCTGATAAAAATATCATGAATTAGGCATTAAGCCACCAGAATAAAGAAATGCATTAGATAGCAATGACACATATTAAACTAATGATCTCTATGGACTGAAGACACGATTTTTATTACTATTCTCATACTGCATACTGAAATATTCCACGTGGGTTCAGACAGCTTTAAAGAGTCAAATTCAGTTACTTTAAGTTGACATTTTCTTCCAGCATTTTCAAGTTCCTTAACCAAAAATCTCACGAGTCATTTGCAAAAAAGAAGAATTTCTTTAAAATCACATCAATTTATATTGTCACTTATCAAATATGACAGCAAATTCATTTCTTATCAAACATTCAAGCACCTAACCTTGAAAACATAACTGTTAAAATAAAGCCTTTTCCAAACTTTCATCACTTTCTATGACCCCTGTAAATATGATCAAACTCCACACATTTAAAATATCATTTTGTGGAGTAAAAGTGGAGTAAATTAGGCCAATATCCCATGTTCTCAATATCAATATTCTAAAAGGTGCTGAACCCCTGCAGAGGCCACTGGCTACATCTGTGATATTAAACATCATTCATCTTCTACTTTGATCAACATTGGACAGCACAGAAGTAATGCGGTTTTATTCAAAAATGCAAGTTTTAACCTTTTGTTAAAGCAGCATTATCTGGCCAATCACTTATATTACTTTAATTTCAAATTTATAAATACCACACACCAGAAAAAAGTACTCTGTCAGGACACTAGAAAGTGTGTGCACCACTTTGTGTCTTTGAACCACTTACAGCAGTGAGATGAGGTGTTTTTTGGGAAAAGCTAGAAACACTAATAAGTCAGGGGATGGCTTTTTAATTTGATCAGGTGACAAAAAAGAAGCACAAGACCTTTGTCAGTCCAACAAAAGTCTATGAGGATAAGATGACATGTGCAGGGGCACTAAAAAATAAACCAGTACACCAGGTTATTTGGCTTTCCTATATTAAATCATACGAAGGGTCAGAAAACTGGCAATGGCATCTATGACTAAGACGAGAGAAAGAGGCCCCAAGGTTGCCTGAGTGGATTGAGTCACTTGTGGGATCCTGTCTCTGCTGTTTAGATAATGTATCAGGTTACAGTTACTCTTCTACAACCTCCCTTCCTCCTTTCATAAACAATAATCACAGTATTTATCTGCCCAGCTGTTTGCTTCTTGGATAAACAGGGGCATAAACTCAGTGACAGAAAAAGGGTACAGCTGCAGTATATTTACTGTGTCTACTCGGCCTCCACCTCCCATCTACTGATTTGTGACCTAAGCCTGACACATCCATTGTACCTGACAGTCTAGCATTAGAGCAAAATTACTTTCACATATTAAAAAAAAAAATGCTGCAGCGGCCGTAGTTGAAGTATTACATAAATGTGTTTTTAAGGTGTACATGACAAATAAGATCTGTGTACCTGTGTTTCCTATAAAATTAAAACCTATGAAAAAATATATAGTAATATACAAGATCAAACACAAGCTCTATAACACAGATGTGCATATTATAAACTACTTAAACACATTAACTGCAGGAAAGACAGACTTTTCAGCAAAACCAAAGAAACTAACTTTTTTGATAACTGAGTTAAAAGGACCACAAACTGTGCTTTTGGCCGATTTAAGCTTTAAAGTTGCAGGTCAGCATCTTACTGTACAGCAGATGCTCTCGAATATGGATATTTAATTTGGAGCTTTTACTGCTTGTGACCTGTTTCATGCACACATGCACACACTCACACACACACTCACACACATACCCACACATACACACGTACACA
>JAQNCA010000014.1:7141545-7152870 GCA_029783725.1 Acanthurus tractus
TACACACGTACACAAATATTTAATATTGAATAGAGCCATAAATTAGATGGACTGCATAAATATGCTGCCTGCACCTTTCTGAGGCCTGCACAGTGAAATGGGCTGGTGTGAACTGTACACTCAGCAATCTGTAAGTGATTTCTGATGCTTTTAAATTCCCTCACCAACCCCCACTGCTGGGAACAAAATCCATCGCAAAGGGAGCTGTGAGATAAAGAGTCTGTTAACTGAGGAACCATTAAAATATAATGACTGGACTAGAGAAGACTTGACTAAAGATAATGATAGTAGTTTTAATGAAAAAAGGTTCAGAAGAAAAATGAAGAATGCATCATCAAGGATTTAGAGGTAAGAAATAATGTATATATGTATGCATATATTAATAGACGGTATTGTTAATTACATGGTTTTCAGAGAGCATACACACAAAAAGTGAGAAAAAGAGCACTGCTTGGGATCCTGCAGGCAAATGCTGAATAATAAAACACTCTTAGAGGGCATGTAGTTTTAAAGTGGTGGAACCTATCTGGCAGCTTCAAACATTGTCCAGCTCCTGCTCATGAAGGCACTGAGCCAGTGTCCTTTTCACGCACACTGAACTTTAAATGGTCCAATGCTAATTATGAAAGTCTTTTTATTCAAACACTATAGGCCCTGTGGCCACCCTCAGGTCAGAAATGAACAGTTGTTTCAGGTGGTTCGTCGCAGACAAGTCCAACACAAAAATTATTGTTAATTTTAGCTTCATTTTGAATAAATGAAATGTAAGTCTTTTTTAAAAACAGACACGAACACACAATCTTTAAATTCAGTGCAGGCAAATACAGGTACAAGTTTGTGCCTTTAAGCTTTTTTGGCTGGTTTACTGCAGCATTGAGAACGCTCTCATTAGAAACAGTTCGTCAGGCTTTTTTAGGGCTGATACAGATCATCGCTTAAATGTAGTTAGAGCTGGCAAATCTTAAGGTAGTGTGTCGTATTAGCCTATATTTTGGCCATGGGTATTAAACCAACCCTAAAATTATACCAGCATGTCTCTGCCCAGGAACCATGTCACTGTGGTAAAGCAAAAATATTCAGGCAAGAAAAACAGAGGTGACTATGAGCCATTTACTTTCAATGCGAAGCAGAATGGAGGATATTAATTGACTGTTTTTATTTCACTGAGCATCATATTTGCTTGGACAGACACAATATATTTGTACATTTTTTAATGCAAAAGTAACATGTTGACAGAAATAGCCAGTACTGAAAGTTTCGATTTGGAGTGATGTTTTGTTGAGGAAGTTAGTGAAAAAGTTGATTTTGAAAATATTCTTGAAGAGCTTTATCAGCAAACAGAAATGTTTATGTGCTTTAAACAGACTGCTTTGTAAATTTAAAACATTTACTGCCCTATTTCTAGACAATTTTACGCATTTTCTTCTCTAGAAACATTTCTTGGCCCTTAGTCAGACGCTGTTGAATAAGACCCCAGCATTTCTAATGTCCCAATTTTCCAAGGTTGCAATTCTTAAACTTAACATGAAAAAGGTGAAAAAAAATTAAATAAACAATTGATGAGCTGTTGCCTTTAGGCCTTAGTTGGTGAACTGATGATAAAAAGGATCCACCAAGGTAGTTTGAGCCTTGACTGACAAGTCTTTACTTTTATTAGGAAGCAATTTAGAGGATCTTTTATCATTCAGTCAACTAACTGACTGACTGACTGACTGACTGACAGACTGACAGACTGGTGCAGTTAAGACATGAAATGCAAGGTTGTACATACACATCAAAACCAGACCACCATATCATACACAAATTAAACAAAGGCTATTCAAGCAATGCAAGATACAAACTTAACTGCATAAAGGTGCTTTGTTCCGAGTTTCATGTATGGCTGCTCCATCCCCTTCCCTCTCACCTCCTTTCTTTCCACAGATGGTTTCTGAATGCTTTGTTCTGTGATGTATGCCAATCCAAGCTCATTCTAACCTGTCTTTTTCTTTCAAAAAATAAATGAAGGTCAAGCTGTCCTCCCGCTGCTTGTGTTTCTGTGCACAAATTCAAAGGGCTCCAGTTAGAGGGAATTTCCTTAATCAAAAGTCCATCATAATGTCTAACATGCACTGTGATTCTGTTGGATAATAAAATATTAATCTTCTCTGCCCTCAGTTTGGATTTGAGTGGGTATGTTCGCTTAAAAGATGCTCTGTGCTTTGTCTCCAGTGCAGCTATTAATAATTTCCACAGTCTGAGAGAATATCAGACGTACGAGTTTTGAACTGCCCGTGGGAAGAATGTACATGTTAAGAGTCCATTCAATCTTGATTAAAAGCTCAATCTTTACTGCCACTGTACTATTTTTAAAGCATGCCATACGAAATTACTTTTCTCAATCTCTTATTTCTCTCAACATTACCTGACTCTCCTTTTGTCTCACATGTGTATGTGTATCTCACTGACTGACTGGAGTAACCACGCTTACTTGAATGCGCTGATTTGATTTGCTTAATTTTATCACCTGACTTGATTAATGCATGCAATTGGTCTTTGAGTTTCAATCACCAAATCAGTAGCAGTGTTATGAGAGCTAATGCTCTATAAAATAGAAACACCCCTTTAAAATGTATTACCTTATTAGCTCCAATTAGAGGGTCTGAGGTGCAAGGTGGAAGGCTACCCCCGCTTCCACCTCAACTCACCTACAGTTTATTCCTCCAAGCCACTTATTACAGGTTGATGTTTTCAATATTCACACTCAAAACACTAACTAGGTCCTGTGGCAACCACTTATAAGTATAATTACAAGATTATCTGAACATCTATAAAAGAGCTAGAATTAAGCAGATGTAGCATCGCTATGGGCTCCATGTAAGTACCTGCCTACATGTTTAAACACTTAAGCGTAAAAGGAATAAAAATCAGATTATCAAGAGTCATTTATTGTGAACAAAATGGTTTGCTCCTCCAATCTGTAACAAGAACACAACAAGCTATTCATTAGTGTTTCTTACTTACAAGCCCTGTTGTATAAAGGACAGTGAAGTCAAAAAGAAGTTGACTAGATATATATAAAGAAGTTGCTGCACCCAAGAGACAAGGGGAAAAAAAAATACCATGACAATGACTGGTAAGTTAAAAAACATAGCGCCCCACAGGGACTGAGTGGTGTTCTAACTTCTTTTATCACTCTTATCTATTCCCAGATGCTGGAGCACGGATGACGGCACCCTGCACCCTGTCAGCTTGGAAATAAAGAAACATCTTTTTGAACTGTCTGTCGCACACAATCCCAAGTGTCATATTTAATAATACAGTTAAGAAAAAAAATCTGCATCATGCAATCACGGGAAACAGCACACTTTCTTACTCGTAGTCATCAATCAGCTGCTATAATGATCAGACTCAACTTTAAATGCCAAAACCATTAATCAAGTTTTCCAGTAATTTTTCTTAAATTAATTCTAAATTGTTAATGAACTAAAGCGAAGAAAAAAAATCCAAATGTAGCACACTAAGGCAAGTGAGTATATGTTTCCTATAAAATTAACAAATATACAAAATTGATAGATCGGGTAAAGAGAGAGGATAAAAAAGTCAACAGTGCTACTGTGACTCTGGATGGCAATAAGCCTGCTAATGCATTAGTGTGCCACCTGTCAGTATCATGTGAATAATCACCAAGACTGTCTGCAGATTGTAAACCACGCATCCGTTATTTGTGCAGTGGAATGAAGCGAACTGAGAGCTTTACACACTGTGCATGAAGGGAGGGCCTAAGCATAAAGAGCTCAGACCATCCTGCTTCTCATTCAGCGAGTGCACTGCTGATCTCGCAGGGCTCCCTCAGTGTCCATCAATCCCCACCTCTTTCCTCCTTCCTTCTGTTGCTACTTGGCTGCCCGGCACCACTAACCCACAGCCAAAAAGAGACTTGCCCCGCTGGCACATACCGATGTCCTTATTCCAGGACCGTTTCCTGCCCCCTGCACTTTCCCTTCCTTTCATACACTCAAACCAAAGCCCCGCGCAGCCATCCGTTGCCTCTGATCCCAACCAGTGTTTATAATTGATTCTTTAAGGGATAAGTTCTCTCCCTCTTTTCTCACTCTCTCCCCAATACATATCTCCTCCGACCAATTCATTATCAAAAATCAATTTTGTAAGGGTAGGAGCAGTGACAGGGTCAAATGGAATAAA
Source organism: Acanthurus tractus (assembly GCA_029783725.1). Taxonomy (NCBI): domain Eukaryota; kingdom Metazoa; phylum Chordata; class Actinopteri; order Acanthuriformes; family Acanthuridae; genus Acanthurus; species Acanthurus tractus. Next base: position 7,145,731 of record JAQNCA010000014.1, read on the forward strand.
TTGATTCTCAGATCTCTCCTGAACTTGCCTTAATGTGTTTTCCTCCATTTTCACTTTTGTCCATCCTACATCCAAAATGTTAGGACACTATCTTGTCAAAAATGCCTTTTTTTCGTTCTGCAATTAAAATTGCAGCAAAGAGGTCAGGTGAAAGGTGCCTTTTGTGTATGTGTGTTGGAAGGCAAAGCACATGCTTAGCTTTTTAAAAGCTCTGTGACAGAAAATCTAGGCCTGGTATTGACAATCTTCCCTGCAGAAAAAGCCGACATAAACCAGTCTGAGACAGGAAGTTTGTTGTGGTTAGACTGCCTGAAGTTGTGTTTGCTTTTTTGCATTGCACTTTTTACTTCTAAAAAAGGAGACAATAATAACTGAGAGCAGAGACAGTTTGTATGCAACTTCTCAAAATTTGTTCTATTCCAAATATGCACTAAACTCTCAAATTTATGTAAAAATCACAGTAATTAACAAACATCTTTCAGTTTTATTTAAATGCTACTGGCATGTATTAATCAAATGATACCAATGGTCCCAGCTTTGAAACATCAGTGGCCTAACTGCATTGTGTGTTGATAAATCTGTTGTGCTGTCTGTGGTGCTGAAGTAGCAGACAGATTTGTAATTGCACCTTTTCCTTTTACTCATGCCATTCTGTTATTTTCCTCTTGGATCTAAAATATGGTTTAACTATATACTATAATCACTTAATAACTTCATGCTAATTTAATACTAATTTTATAGTATACTGTTGCCTGAGTAAAAATCACTGTAGTGATCCCGTTACTAAAACGTTTGTTGTTTTGTTTGGTGGTGGTGGGGAAGGAGACTGTATGCATTGGCTTCTCCCTCCTGCTTAAAATGAAAAAATCACCAGTTAATTAACAGCATAGACTTTTAAAATTAATTCAAAGGATCACAGTGTGTTAAAGAAGTGGTAAAGGGGGGATTTTTTAACTCTTCTGATCGGGCTATGGCTGGTACATCAGAGAAAGAGATCTGGAGCTGGAGCTTGGTCAGTATCAAATATCTCACTCAGCATCATGTTTGTTGATTAATGATTTGGAATAAACCTGCTGCAAATACTCTGCACCTCACAATTACAATTCTAATTTAAAAATTGGACTATGTCAGGCAGAGCCTTTAGCCTCGTTATTCTCAAAAGAGAAGGTGTTTTTTTCATTAAGGGTGCATCCATTACTCAGTAACAACCTAATTGATCCATGTCTTTGGGTTCTACAGTAATAGCAAATTGATTGATTTATCCTCAAGAGGGAAAGTGGTGGGAATTGTCCGGCCAAAAAGAATGGCAGAATCATCGGCTTTGAGCTGATGGATGAGACTTGAATAGCAATGAGTTAAGACGGGTGGAACAAAGGTGAGATGTGTCAAAAACAGTTGATGAGGAATGGAAGATTAAAGCATTCTTGAATATTTGACATTACAAAAGGCAGCAACCTCAAAAGATTCTCAGCCTTAACAGTCATGGTATTTAATAGCTAATATAATTAAATAAGACTGCATCAGGAATTGGGCTTACATGCCTCAAGGTGGCTCTCCAGCTCAAAGCTTATACACAACTACCAGCATCTCTCCATTAACGTTCAGCAATAAGATACAGTCCCTCTAGGCACAAAAGAGTTTTTTTTCAGACCAAAAAGAAGGAAAACCCACATTACTTGTCAAAGGGAACAGTTAATATAGTTTGGGAGGAGGAAAATGTACCGTTGTAGGATACAAATGTGAAAAGAGAACCAAATTTAAGAAATTAAGAGTTCAAAAACCTATCCTTTAGTTCGATTCAAAGGGTGGCTGTGAAATGTGATCCATTGGCAAGTGTCGCTGAGAAGCTTTCACTATTGATCACATCTCATTAGCGACACTTCTCTGTGCCACCAAAGGTGGACTCAGAGGGTCAACGGACAGCTGAAATGGAGCCAATAGCTCAATAGACTGATCATGGTAATTATGCAAAAGTGTGGGTTATGTAAAGGTAGAGCCTGGAGGGTGGCAGCAGGGAGCTTGTCATAGACTACAGAGTAAAACTAAACAGGATTGATGATGTAAACTATTGAAAGGCATAACAGAATGCTGTTTCAATGACAAACTTAGATAAATTTCCAACTTAACTGCTCAGTATTCTGAAAGCCTGGAGAAGAGAGCTTCTCCTTATTTCTTGTCATTTGTTTTGCTTTGTTCCTGCAACATGTGATATAAATGTTGCACAGGATGGGAAGAGTTCTGCTGAGTGCACCACCCTCCGTAGGGCTTACAGTTCGGGATGGAGCAGCTGATGTGCCAGGCATTGATGCTCTGTGAGAGACTGCTCTCTACAGCGCCTGTGTAGAGCACTGAGGACTGCAGGATGGTGCAGGCACTGCCAAGACATTCAAGAAGGACAGACAGTCTGAGAACAACACACCCAGGTACTTACAGTCTTTGCCTCTGGGAAGAGGGTCAAGGGGGTGTGGGTGGTTTGCTGGAGGGTTTATTGTTGTAAATGTAGTAAGACAAATTGTGCCGTAAACAAAAAAAAAAGAAGAAACACCTGGATAATAAAGGAACTAATGATGGAGTGACCTGTACAGGGATACAGCACAAATTAAATGTGAATTTTACAAAGACGTGGAGAAAACTAGTTTAATTGTGACAACTCTTCACAATTCATTCAGGACAGGCTGAGATTTTATCCAGATACCACTATGACCTATAAAATTTGAATTTTCTTCAATGCATGTCTAGAAATGGACTTTTTGTTTGAAAGAAATACCATACTTCATTGTGTTTGGGCAAACAACTAGGCAGCTGGAAAAGGAAGATACAGTGCAGCTCTGCAGCCTCTGAGAGGTTAAATGAGCACAAACCTGTGTGTGTACTGATAGTGCTTCTATGCTGCTACTGTGGTGGCAGCTACTGCTTTGTTTCTTTGTGCCCCTCTGCAGCACTTGACCATGATGTTCAGTTTCATCCTCAGGACTTTAATGTTACCTGTCCTGGGCCTTAGTCCTTTAGTCTTTCTGCCCCTCTTTCACTCTCTCTTTCTTGTTCTTACTTTCTCTTTTATGTGCTGTCTCTCACTCTTTGCCAAACCCCTGTTTAGCTTCAGCTTTAAGTCTTGCAAAGTCTGTCAGAGTTTTCCCTGCTGATGTAGTCAGACGTGGGTGTCTTGAAGTGTTCAAAATGGAGTAACTTAGAGGTTTTGACATCAATCACTTATCAACACATTATCTGCAGAGGGTTCCCGAGGGATGCACTGAGTCAGTCTGTGTACCCAATAATTTTACTTCTAAACTGATTTCATACATTTATGATCCATATGCCGACGTATGTGTCTCTTTAATTAAACACAAGGTCATAAAAATGAAATTATGGTCTTCATATTTCATTCACTTTTTAGAGTTTTCTTATTATCTCCTGCGGCTATGGTTCAGAATCTATAGGCCATGTATTAATATTAATTGAGGGTAACTCTTCTATCCTGCTGCTCTTTAGTATCAGTGGAGCTTAAAGATGCAAGCCCAACCTTCTGCATTCTTAATTAGCAAAAATCTTTCCAAGGAGAAAGGGGTGGCAGAAAGACAATGGGTTCAAGGGAGTTACTAATGGGAAATATTTTCAGCAATAATGACTGAAAACTAGTTATATGGCAGTGTGTCCCAGTGGGTATTGGGACCACTGATCATTTGCAGATGATAACATTGGCCTGACAAGGACACACTGTACTTCTGATTCGATATTGCAAGACTTAATACTTGAATGTGAGCATGGAAACAACGTGAACTTTATTCAGGCATAGTAAAAGCTGCAAGGCATTTAAATCCTTTCATTCATCAATTAAATGGTATTGCACTGCGAATTCTCACTATTCAATCTGAGACAACCTGCATTAAGTGCTGTTTTATTTTCCATCTTTATCAGAGTGCTGATAAAATGATCCTATGTAACTGGATGCCCCGATGCCAAATGTGGCGGAGACCATTTGTTTCTGGTTATCTTCCACAGCCAGGGAGCAGCAAGCAAAGCACATAGCCGATGCTGGGGGTAAACAAGTAGAAGCTGCCGACAGTGTTAATCACGCTTTTACTGCATCCATGCTCTGGGGTTCGGGGCAGAGACTGGTGGGAGTATTCATTGCACTTTTTCTTTCTTTTTTCTTTTTCTATCACACTGAAGATTCTTTCCACACCATTAGTGCTCTCTGCTGAGCTGTTTCATCCAGGTCCACTACTGTACCAATACAGTAGAGCTCTGCAAAGCACCATCTGCCATAAGCAACTAACTACAATAAATGTGGACACATCAGCACATTAGAGGCGCTGTACCATGTGAGCTGTGTTGCAGCCGCTGCTGTACTACATGATTTTACAGGATATGGGGGGTAAAAATTGCTCAGAGCATGAGATATTCTACCTCAAAGGACCACTGAAGGGCACAGGGAAATGGAGTGACACAGTTGGCCAGATTTTTAAAGCCTTTTCTTGCCTTCTCCCAGACTATTTGCTAAAGACATGCACATTATGTATCAATCTGGTGCACTTGGTCTGGGGAAAAGGTTTGCCTGTCACCTGAAGTGCACCTGTTATGTAATAAGTAACAAGACACTCTTTCCTTATGCATGCGAATATACTAGAGGATTGGGAAAATAGAGGGGAGTGGTATGACCTTTGTAGTTAAGTATGCACTTTGCTGTACTTATAAAGGTTGATGCAATTTTTTTGTCTCTTTTGCATAGACATGTCTGAGCCTCTACGGAGCCAGCCCTGTGTATGTCAAAGTTGGCAGGGATAACTCTGTACTGAAGTGACAGGGTGAGCACACCTCTGAAGGATGTGCAGAAGAGATGGACTGAGTTAGTTCAAAAGCAAAAAAATAGCTTTTTCTCAGAAACAAGCATGCAGGATCTACTGATCAACAGATGCATGTATGCAAGAGGAAATGTTCTGTGATCTATGAAGACTGGACTCTTTATGAGACATTTACAAATGTCTATTAGGTCGCAATTACCAATAAGATTCTCAAGGGACTTAAGCCTTATCAGTACAGTGCCATAATCATTTGCCACCTGCTCTGGCACAAACAGCTGCTGGATAGTTCTCCGTCTGGATCAGCTCCCTCTTCCACAGCAGGTTACAACTTTTAAGATTTTACTGTGAGCCCCTATTTGTCTTTTAATTTTATTTGTGTTAAAAAGAAAGAAAAGGTTTTCTCAATTTTTCACAATTTTTTAGGATTTAATTTTGTGACTCCTAATGCACCTATTTAAAAAAGCAACAGTAACCTCAAACTGTGTCGGATTTGTCTTGCATCTTTTGTTCTGTATTTATTTATAAAACCCATTTCTGCCTCAGTAAATTCTAATTTCTTAACTCTTTTGAGGGCTTTATTTGGCAGAAAGAAATCAAAAGATTTGTCTTATGCACAAATACAACAACAAGGTGGCTCCTCTCACTCCCTCCGTCAAAATTACAGCAAATGAGGCTTTAATTGCTGTGACGATAAAAAAAAATTGTGAGAAACATTAGAAAAGTACAAATGAAACTCTATGAAACAAATTAATCTGAATCAGAAGGTACTTATAATTTGAAAGGGTCATTTGTGGTTTTAAACACACAAATAAATAACAGTCAACTCTGCTGCTCTGTTTTATTGTTGTGTATTATTACAATTGAGAGTAACTGCACTTGTTAACCCAAATTCTAGCAGTGGTTAACAGCCTCCGACAGCAAGTATGTTTTGATTAACACACTGTGTGCTACCTGCAAGCACCAAAACAGACAGACAAAGTAAGATGAAGGAGAAAATCAAATATCCCACACACTGAAGAGAAAGAACTGCAGAACAATTTAAGAATAATTTTCAAAGTAATTACTCTGTTTGTCAGTTTCCTGGTGTGAGCAAAAGACACATTCAATTACCAAACAATTGTTCTTCTGTGAGTGTGTTACCTTCAGAAGAACCTCAATAGTGAAATCAGTGTTTTCATAAATATAAACAGATGTTGTGGCCGTTATTAGACAGACTCAGAAAAAAATTGTATTGCTGCTGATAGCAGTAACTATTGGGACAAGTTTAACCCTGGGTGCTTCAGATACTTAAACGTTTTTTACTGCTGATGTATCTGAGGAATCCATACACTGTACAGAAGATATTCTAAAAAGGTCACACAGGCTCCATTACCTGGAGCCTGTGTGTAGGTTTCAAGTAATAACCTGATCTCTGTAGCCATTTGATCCAAAAGAAAAATAAACAATCTCAGGAAATCTCAGAGCGACAGATTTCTTTAAATTCTCCCTCATAAAGTGTTATGGCACAGAGGTGGACTCCAGCAAAATATCAAGTTTCAACCCATTGCTCAACCTTTCAGAGACTGTACACTATAACACTGAGGCCCACATGCAGGGCCTTTCAGCAGGCATGCACATGGTGTGTATCAAGATAATAAAAAACACACTTGGCTGATGAGCCAGTCACAGTGTACACAATAGTACTGAATCCCATTCTAAGAGGGAACAGACAGATCTGATGGAGCCCAACAGATTGGGTTCAGCAAAAAATCAGCCTTTACAATTCACTACCTTCTATATGCTACCATGTTATTTCCCAAATGCAAACTTCAGCAATGACTGCACAGCAGCGCTCATTTTATATAGATGTTATCACATACAATCTCAACACTGACCTTGTATTACAAATATGCCCAGCTGATCCACGTCTTGGCAGACCTCAGCTGGCCATGCATAGGACATTTCACTATTGACACGCCTGACTCACCACTTTGAAGTCCTCAGCGCTGCACTCCATGCCTCGGTAATAACAGGAGAGCAGCATGTCCTTGATGTCGTGGCCTGTTCGGTCGTAGAATTCACGCATGTTGAAGGGGCGGGGCTTATAGTTGTCAAAGTCAGCCCTCTCCTTCAGGATCTGCAGGACATTTTCCTCCACCAGGTGCGGGTCCCGGATCTCGTACCTGGACAAGAGGGTCTTGGATTTAGTTTATGTAAAGATAGAGAAGCATATTTATAAAAAAAAAATTTTAAAAGTAAAAAAAACCCCCACTTTTACACTGCGAAATCAGTCATTAAAGATTACAACCCTGTAATTTTATCACTTTTATTAGAGGAATGTGCTTTGTTTTTTTAGGAC
>JAQNCA010000014.1:7159214-7173986 GCA_029783725.1 Acanthurus tractus
CATCTACTTATTAAATATTGAGATATTCGTAAACTGTGAAATGTTAAGGCAAGTACTTGTACCACTGCCATTTTCAACTTCATCATTTTATATTAACCAGTTAGAAACAGGTGATTCATTACACATTACCCGGGGGATCCACCTTTCACACTATAAAATGTGTTCTTTCTCCTTGTTTAAATCAAGTACTATATCGATATATTTCCATAGATAAATGTTAGGGGTATATTTCTTTTTTTTTCAAATAGGATTTATAATTACAGCAGTATATGTAGTGTGGATTTCAACTGACATGATCTATAATGTTACTACATTATTAAATAATCGACTGGGATGCTGAGCTTCTTCAAGCTTTTCAGAAAAAACCCTTCATCCATACATTTATTTTCTCCATATTAAGGCTAAGGTCAGTTCAAGTTCATATTCATATTTGCAAGCTTTGAAATGTTTTGCATGCTTTGTCAATGCTGATTTCACATTACCTAGTGTTTTAACAGCAATAGAGACAAGCTCTAAAACACTACTCTGCTCTGCATAAAATTTCACAAGACAAAGTTGTACTTTCACAAGGCTACAAAAAAGCTTAAAAGAAATAAAGTTCACCAGTGCTTTGCAGATTTAAACTGCAAGGCCCAAAAAGAAGGACATCAGCACTACTTCCCTTGAAAGAAAATCTTAAAGAGGGAGTTTAAGAATTTAGTCAGTGGATTCAGGGATTTTATTGATTTAATGGTCCTCTGTTCATTTCAATGGGATAAAGAATATTGCAGTTTTGTGATAACAGCAGTAGATTTTATCCAAATTGAAATATTGTTTCTGCTAAATGTTTCAATTTTGGGACTGTTATCTCATATTGTGCAGTGGACATAATTTCTGAATCAACTATTAAATCCTCACAGATGGGTTTCCCTGAGGCTAAATCTTCCCATCCAAGTCACCAGTGTGCCTGTTAGGGAGTCTGTGAACTGAATATTGGTTTGCTTTTAACCTACATGAGGAAGGAAACTGACCACACAAGTATAGTGGGGTAGTGAGTGACAGGAAATAAAAGATTGTGAAATGCTGCTGAAGCACTTGATCATTGGCAGGCTTGCCTCTGACATCATTTTTTAACAAAAAGTCGACCTACAATGAAAGTAAAGTGCAGATAAGTGCATGGGAAACTGGCACACACCTGCCGTTGAGCAAGGCAAGGAGCTCCCCGGCGTGGTACAGGTCGTTGCGCGTCACACGGCTGAAGCGGAAGGAGTTGAGGTTGCAGAAGGTGACTGAGGGGAATATCATCATCTGAGCCGCCACCTCGTCCAGCTTGGTGACATGGGGGTACTGGAAATAAAACTGCACCCGGTCTACACACACCATCACCAGTACACCCAATGAGCCCAGGAAGAACAAAATCCACAGACTGCGCTTGATACACATCCGCTCATAAGTAAACATGTGCGAGATGCCATGCAGCGTGGACCTGCTGGCGAAAACTTCAATGGGTGCCGGTCGCTTGTAGTCCATGTCCTCCGAGTCTGCTTTGAGATCCATGATGTCCCAGGGACGAGTTTTAGATGAATGAGGGTCAATGGGGTTTGCAAACAGAGGGAAGTCGCTTTATAAATAAGTAGGTGTTTTCTTAATGGTAAGGAGGTTGGTGTCTGCAAGTGCACGCCCGTCTACGCATGTATTTCTCATGCAGTCTGTGTGAGATGTTGCGTCACTGACAGCCGGCAAAATAGCCCGATATTCAGCGCATTTTACCCAAGATGTGCTCAAAATACACCGGCACTACATTAAAACACTTGCAGAAAGTATAGATGGGGTAAGCATGTGCTGTACCTCAGCTGGGGTCACACTTCCATAATAAATAGCCCGGTGTGGAGCGCGCATGGATGGATGCCAACGCTGTCCTCTCCTCGCACACCTCTGTATTATTACCGAGTTCAATTTTTTTTTTGCTCTCACGCTCAAAACAAAAGCGCTGCAAAATTAAAAAAAATATATATATAACAAGATCACTATTTGAGCAGGAAGTAAACAAACAGACAGATCACCTCGACGAAGAAAACATGAAAATTTGAATTGGAAAAATCAAAGCGGTGGCAACGTTACATTCTCTTTCTGTGTGTAAGGCAGAGAGTAGATTAGCGACATGGCTTTCCCCCCGCTCCTCGTATGCAATCCCAACACGTGCAGAATAACAAGCAGCTCCTGATTTCTCGCTCGTTAGCGCTTTAAAAGCAGTCGTCGTGCTGTCCTGGGTTTTTCCTTTTTTCAGAGCCAGCACAAACAGCTGCATCACAGAGGAGCTGGGTCTGTCAGGTAGTTGCCTCGGTGCGCCTCTGCTCGCTTGCTTGCATCCATTCTCTTCTCCCCCCCCCCCCCCTGTGCTGCCTCCACAATAATGCAGAGATAATTAGTTACTCCGGTTATATTTGGATTTCCGCTGGTTTATCCTTGAATGAGAGTGTTCTGGAAAAACGTGTTCCTGGGTAACAAAAAAGAAGGAAATTGCCGTCTGAAATGCTCAGCGTTGTGAATTCAGAGGAATCGTCCACAGAGGCGGTCGCGGTTTGCCCGGATCAATTAAAATCGCCCCAAAAACAGGAGAGAGCAAGGATAGGACGGCATGTGTTTTACACCGGGTGACGAAGTCCAACGTCGGTGTCACTTTAGAAATGTCGAAACTTTACCAAGAATCAACCCAGCATTGGTCTAACGAGCCTACAGTTTCAGCCATGACATAAAATATGAATCAGAAACAAGTCATTACCTCAAATGCCGTCCGTGGACTCATCACAGTGTTTCCCTGGCTGTCCTCCAAGCTAACGTTAGCAAAGATGATGAAAAACAAGCTAGCATCAAGTTTTTCCTTCCTCTGGTCAAAGTTAATAACCTTCTTTTTTGAAAGCAAAATTGTGACAAAACCATACCCTATTACCTACAGGATAAAGTAAAGTAGTAAAGTAGCGTAAAGTAGTAAATTTACCTGGTTTTGAAAGGTAAACTAGCTCAGGTATTAGCAAACTAAGCTAGCTCATTTACCGAATTCGACCGGAAATTAAGTGTAACGTCAATAACTAGCCTCATTATATATGGTGGTCCCTAAGATTAAAAAAAAAAAAAAAAAAAAAAAAAAGGAACAAATTTTTAATAAAACAATGAAATGAAATTTTTTTGGAAAAATACACAAATTTTATTTTAGAACTCACCAATTTCTGAGTTCATAGTTATTTAATGTTGACAAACATGCTTTTACATAATGCATAGCCCGCATTAATTGGTGGGACTTCCTTACAGCAAGATGAATAATTAACATTTATGAATAAAGTTTTTCTTTTGTATGCAGAAGTCTTAGAAATGTTCATTGAAGTTGAAAGGAAATTTAAATTACTTTAATATTCAGTTAACAAAGATATTTTTCCCAAATTTGCACATGACTTAGCACACCAGGGGTTATATTTTATTCAGAGCTGGTGGTGAAGAAGTCTGAAACATGGCTTTTGAGTGTGTTCATGTGTGATTTTCAAGTGGAGAAGCTTGGAAGGCTTGGATGCATCTCGATGCTCATCCACACACAGCATTGACTTGTAAATTCAAAACAGCAAACATTAAGTCATTGTAGTGGCATATTCTCTGAGAGGCAAGAAAGAGAATGGTGAAATGATGAAAATACAGCAGAGTCTCTCTTATTTTTTTCCTTTTTCTTTTTTCTTTCTTTCTTTCTTTCTTTTTTTTTTACCCTAGTAGCATAGTTTTGCAATTCTTGAGCTGAGGGGCACATGAAGCTAGTACAAGCCTCCCATTAGGGGAGCACAGTCACATTTTTATTTAATTAAAGTTTCCATAAAATGACAAAGGTTCACACATAGAGCTTGCAAGAAGTGTAACTAAAAGACAAAATACCCCTTGAGAAAAAGATAAGAACAGAATGATAACATCTTGTTATTGCATTAGAAGTTTCTTTGAAACATTTATATAATTGTTTTATTAAAAAAAATCAAAGTTAATAAAAAAGATAGTTATGAGAAGTTCTAAAATTCTTTTCCTTCTTGTGTATTTCCCATGTTTTAACAATTTAAGGCTACTACTGAAAGTTGCTTGTGAATAAATACATCAACAGATGAACACAGAGCACACGTGCACACTTTAGTAAATGTGCATGTATAAATGCAGTTGTATCTGCACACATGTCATATACACTCAAACACACTCGATGTTCATGTTCATTCATGCATGCAGACATTTCTATACAGTTGTACACAGGCTCATACAATTCCCTGAACTAATCTGTTTTCTACCTTGACCAATTCTCTGTAGTTGACTGAATGGAACATCCAAATATGTCAGAGTGAATGAGTGAGCCAACACGGGCAATAAGGCAGATGTGTCGTAAGACCGCTAGTGCCAAATCTGTCATAGAAACCGTATTGCCATGAGGCGTGGGGAGCTCACCCATGAAATTGTTCATAATTTGTCCATAATTGCCATTTGCCATAGTATTGACTGTGACAATGTGGCATCTTATATTGATCAGCAGTGCTGGGAAGATGAGCCATGCTCTGTTCCAGTGAAGGGATGTAAATTCTGGGTAGGCATCATGCTGCAGTGACACACATGGGTTTAATATTACAATAGATATTGAATTGCTAAGGTACATTTTGAAAGCAGGTGATATGATGTATGGTTACCCAAATAAAGCTTTTATCATGGCTGTCTGTAATTGCCACAATGTTGCTGGAGTAGCTCAGTGAGAGGCTATTTTTATCCATTTACATCATTCTGAAGAATATGATAGTGTAGTGTTCCTAAGAGGTACCCAGATGAATAAGCCTGTCTGTAAAAGTTGTTTTTCAGTTCAGCTTTCCTTGCAGACCGCTCTTTGGTCAGGCTCTGCGTAGACTTTCCTGCTGCCCAGAGCTGCTTGTGAATATATTTCCATCCACTGGAATCATAAAAGTGAGGGTTATTTTACAAAGGACACTTTGAAAGCTCAGAAGTTGAAAAGAAACAACCGATTTGCTGGCAGCGCTTCTGATGTTCCTTGAATTTAAAATTACATAATAGCAGAGTTTTTTAAGGAAAAGGTAGCTCACAAATACAGGTATTGTTAATGCACAATTGCTTATTATAGCAGTTTTCTTCAAGCTTCATTAAGAGTACCTTTGCTGTATGTATTTTATCAGTTATCAGATATAATACTTAAGTGGGATTTTTTTTTCATTTTTCCTCTATATGCATTCTTTGCTTGTTTGAAGGTGCAGACATTTTGGATAATGTTGTTTTAAATTATTTGAACATGCAACCTCTACCAAAGTAATTACGTATGTGATAATATGGTGTTTCGCCAATCCAACTTCAGTTAAATACGGGTGGCAATAATGATGTTAGAGGGTAGCTTCAATTGTTAATTTTTGTAGAAACAGTAATAGAGGCCTTTTTCCTCCAATAACATTAAGACACAAAATAGTTAATTTTCCTTTATATTTATTTTTTCTGCAGTCTCCAAAGATATTTAATAACTTGCTGTAAAAAGGCCTCTTGAATCAGACCTTTAAATGTAAGAGATGAGTGTTAGGATGGAAGAGGGATGTTTTTACTTAGCAGAAAGGCATTGAGAGGCACTGGGAACAAGAGAGAATGCATTAATGACTACTAGTTCTTTGTGTACACTATCACACAGACACATGGATATAAAAAGCATATATTCGGAAAGTTCTCAGTCTCTCTGCTTGCATAAAAATATGTTGTTTTTTTTTGTTTTAATGTGTTTTTCTCCTCCATTTCTTTTTTTTTGTAAACAATGACTTAAACAGGCTCTTATAAAACTGATCAGCTCTTGAAGAATGCACATGCTAATAAGTGCACGACCCCTCTGAAAAGGAGAACTCAGGAAGCATGTATTGTAACAATGTGCAAGTGCTCCACAAGCATGGTATGTAGACTATAAGTTGCTTTTGTTTTGGGGGTTTTTTTGTAATCCAAAGAATATTAAACTTGCAAAAAATGAAGTTGCTTCAATCAAAGTCCTGTTTAAACTTTGGACACACCATATGGGAGCCAAGATGCTAGAGTTCAAGGTAACTTCAGCAGCTTAGTCTTTAGTCTTTAGTGGATTTGGGAACTGTTACATTCCAGCAACCACATTTAAGGGCAATGAAATCCCCAGTTTCTACCAAAACCTTGCATTTGAACACATTTTAAAAATGCAACAAAGGAGCAACTTTTTTAAGAGAAATGGTGTTATATTCACATAGGGTGTAAAGACTAAACACAGCAAGGACAGCAATGTAGAGTTGGTATTTGAAGTGTATCAGACTCTCTTAATCCTCTGTAAAGACTGGGACTCGGGTAAAGCTTTGACAGTCATAAGGACCGCATGTTCCTTTTCATGTTCATGTTATAACATGTTCATGTTCATTTGAGAACCTTTCCTGTTGCAGGGCCAGCAGCTCAGTGCTTTGCAGTGCGTGATTCAGTAGGGAAGTGTTGGAACGTTGTCGTAGCTGTACTGTTTATTATGTCTGATGTTATCGTTCCCTGGTCCTTATTGTCTTGTTAAGCTCTTATAATAGAACAGTTGCTGGCCAGTTCATGTTCTGGGTTTACTGCCACTGCAGATAAATAAATCTTGTTTGGTGGGCTTGCGAGCTTGTTAATGCTAATGTTACCTGTGGCTGTAGATGAGAGGCTCAAAATGGAGCAACAGTCATTCTGTTTTCTGCCTTTTTTTACCCAGTGTAGCTAATGTTACAGTTGGGTGATCAGTAGGACTTTACTACTTTGTCAGAGTTGGGGACAAGACAAAAAATGTCACTTTCAAATCAAAGACACAACCAGGCAAAAGAGAGGTTGTTACAGAAAAAAACTGTTTATTTACACAAATATGTGCATTGTTGGAAATATTTATGGTATGATAAGATCATATGATAAGATAATATAAAAATGATGCAAAATATACACAGTACATTTGCTTCTTACTGAGGTAATGCTAACCTTATTAGTTTGGTAGCTAAAGTACATTCAGTCTGCCAGCAATAGTTGAAAAAATCATCAATTTGCAGATGGAAATTGAACAAGTGATTATGAACTGCACGTATAAGGCACATTTAGTCAACTGTAATGAAAACTCTTCGAATACCAATCAGCATATTCTTAGGATTAGGCTTCTGAATACTGCATACAGCGGTAGGCCTAAAGAAATTGTATAGAAAACTGGTTCATGTTAGCACAACAAGAGGTTTGTCTCCATAACTCTTTGTGAGCTTGAGTCTTCTTTAATATTTCATTTGGATTACACTCATAGTAAGAGTAAGCTTACACACATGGGAAGATTATCCAATGTCTCTATTCCTCTTCTCTCTCTTGTGTCCTCCTTTCCTTTCAGCTCACCCCATGCAGACTGGCTTTTACTTTGGCTAAGGCTACGTGGTGTGCCATCCAACACAGTGGGTGCTGGCAGAGAATGCGAATACAGTCTGAGGTCCCATTGATGAGTCTCTTTAGTTATCGTTGGGCAAGAAGGACACAGAGGGAGCAAGAGGCTCTTGACCCTGGTGATTTGAGTCTGTTTCCAGCCCTTGCCTAGAACCTGCTTCCAGAGAGCTGTTGCCATGGCACCAGTCCCGAGGATGACGTCATCAGAGGGTGACAGACAAGGTCTTCATAGACAGATGGTCATTAGATCTAATAATGAGTATCTGCAGGTTTCAGCCCAGACAAATGCATACTACCCTAGTGGGCAATGATCATTATCAGTCAAGGACGCCTTTATCGACAGCAGGGGAATCCATCAACAGAAAGCTTCGATACCCCCAATTGTGCACCTGCAGCTCTTTGTGACACAGTTCACCAAGATGCCTTTTCTTTATACTTAAACATGTGCATGTGTAACTTTGTAAGGGTAATGATTCTCTGTTTCCCTTGCCATCTAACCTGTTATTATGTTCCTGCAACAAATTTAAAGTGCAAATCATTCCAGGCTAACGCTCACCAGAAAGATTACGACCCTCCATGCATCTATTTTTTATGTAGGCAATTTCCAGCTCATGCTCTTGAGGGCGATACCTTCAGAGTTTCTTTGTACACCAAATAATGAATAATGTTTACACAGAAATTTGAAATTCTTATTTTAATTCTTAAGTTTGACCTGTGACTAAGTTAATAGTAGGCGTTTGGGATTATTACCAAAAGGCCTAACTTTTTTAACTCCAGCCACCTTGATATTAGTGTCTGGTTGGCACAGTTGAAGGACGTGATACAATGCAATTTGTGGGTAAGGAGGTGCTGTCATCTCATCGCTGCTATTCCTACCCCTCTTAGGGTGGTTGATTGTATCTCAACATGGGTTATTCATCTGTGTCGCCAGTTCAATAAAGCATCAGGTTTCTCTGCTGCAAGATTGATTCTCTGCCCCTGGAAGAAAAGTTAGAATCATCATCCACAAACTTTGTGTGCTTACAGCCTCAGGCACTGTCCACAATGAGCGTCATTGGATATTTGGAGAGCTAGTGATGCAAGACCCTTGCACTTATTTTGTACTCACTGTGCTGACATTTTAACGAATTGAGGCACCAGGCAAAACCTGTAAAATGTTTCATTAATGTGTTGCTGCAAGCATTTTTGCTTGCAGGTGCATCCTTTCTGCACCAGTGATATCAAGAATAACACAGCCACATTTATGTAATTTATTTCATAAGGTAAGCTAATAATTGAAATATTTCTTTATATATTTAATGGGCAAAATAAGTTGCTCAGAATTGCTGCTAATTACGCATACAGCACTATATGATGATGAATTGTGAGCTCATTACTGCTACACAGTTTTGAGTGATTGACTATTGTCCATAGCTGCAGCCCCATTAAGGACCAGCATGGGACCTCCACCTCAGTCCCATACACACAGACTGCTACTCTCAAGAGAAGCCCAAAAGAACATTTAAATTAGCTTTAAGGAGGAATTAATCCTAATGACTTCTTTTCATTAACAACTAATTAAATATTCACATGCAGGCCTCCCTCTAACCCCCCCTTTGTCTCTGTCTCTTATTTCATTGGTGGTCTGCTGCACAGTATTCTGCTGCACTTTAGAGGAAGGCAAAAGCAAATTGTATTGTGCCACTGCATATATAAGATATGGGCTTAGAAAAATGGGCACCTAGTCATGAAAGGATTTAGTTTTCATTGAAGAGATAATTGAAAATTAAGTAACCAGCAATTACTTTTTATGGCTGGCCACAGAGAGTGCTTATAGGGATACTTATTGTGAATGAGTTAACATTGATTTTAGTTCAAATTTGAAACACAGAATCTCCATGCCTGATATTAAATTTCACATGTGAATGTGAAGGATCCTTACCAATAAAATTAATAAACAGTCTGCTGTTTTTTTCCGCCCTCAAATGAAATGCAGAGAGAGACACAGAGAATATTTTGATATATACATTTTGAGATTCCTATTTGGTGATTTACCAAGCAGCTGGCTGGCCACATGGGCCCCAATCAATAGCTTTAACTCATATTGTTAGCTCTCGAGGGCAGAATGAAATACGCAGGCAAGAGCTAGAGTAAAGCTTCCCACTACTTTTAAGAATGGATCAGCATCTATTTTCAGTGAAACTAGATGAAATATCTGAGTGTTCCTGTCAAGGAGAGCAGGATAAAAAAAACTTTTGCATCTTGCACCAACAATGCTTTACAGTGTACTATAGGGTATAAATTTGCAGCTTTAACTTACTTTCATTACACTGGGCTCTTAGGAGCACTAAGCTTTGTATCAAAACAAAAATACAGATCTTTTAAACACAAGGGTCTCATCATGCATCATAAATACAGGAGCAAGAACCAACATTGCGGTCATCCATACACTCACAATTCCAACTTCATTTCCTTTGACGATTCAAAAATGATTGAAGTCCAAGTTAATTTTCTCCCCTCTTACTTCCTTTCATTGTGAAGACAGTAGTCATGCATGAAAGTGATATTGCACAGACCAGGAAAGCTCTGAGATTAAACTCCCTGTCTCTCCATACTTCCAATTGTCAGCGGTAAAAATGATTGACAGAATACGGAGAAGAGTGAAAATCAGAGGTTTGCTTAATGTCAGAGCTACGTTGTTCAGCTCGCATCATCTTCAGACATTAAAGAGCCCAATTTCACCACATTAATTCCTCACAGAAACATATCTGATTTGAATTTTACCTTTGATGGTTTATATTTTGTGAAGAAAAACTTGTAAATGCTGTGAGAGAATTAAACAATTTATACAGAGACATTAGCCTTCAAAGAATAAGTTACTGTTATCAGAGAATGCTTATTCGAACCGACTGCTGCTCTCTCTGTTAAACTGTGCTAATTGACATATAGTTATTCTCTCTCCTTTCCCTTGGGGAATAATTATGTTGACAGCTAGTGACAGGTATAAATGTGCAGTGCAGTAAAAACATGCTTGACAAAGCAGCTGCACAAGCTCCCCTCACTGTTGTATGTGGTTGCTTTAATTAGATATCTGTGAAACACTGATATCACCACACGACATGCTTCTTTTTCCTTACTGTGTCAGTTTCCAAATATTTTATACACAGCTCATTCCGGAGCTAATTTCATCAGCTTATTTCTCATCGAGTTGGCTGATTTATTCCTGTTTATTTCAATTGGGAATTTTAATGAGCATTTCGAGTTTAACTGCGTGTCTGATCCTGAAAGCCCTCTCATGGCCCAGTCGTCGTCACACACACTGGATGAAGCAACAAGCGATGTCAGTTTTTAATCACTTTCCTCTTTTCCTCCATCACTCAGTGAGGGAAGCTTGGAGCAGCATCCTCCTTTTCCACTCCAGCAGACCCTATCACTGCTGCATCCAAAGGGCCAGGACCCGGCAGCACAGCGGCAGCTGAGACGAGGGCAGAGGGGGAACAGGGGAGAGGGAAGAGGCGAGCAGCTAGAGGTGAAAGCAGCCGCGGGAGGACGGAGATGGATGAACAGCACTCCACAGGATCAATCAGGCACTCGTAGCCACAGCAGATCATCTTTCTTTAGCAGTACGTTAGTTAACACCACCTCATCCCTTCCCCCTACAAACCACACCACCTCACAGCCAATATAGCACCTTTTTGCCACATATACAGCGAGAGGCGCAGGCTAAAAGGAGGTTGTGGAAGGAAATATGAGAGGGAAACTGAGCTGGTGAGGCTGGCGGAGAGAGACAGAGAAAGGTTGAGGGGGAAGTGGCAGTGTTGCATTGATTGTTTTCACTGTTGGATAATTGCAATTAAAGGTTGCAAACAGGCCAGTGTGTCAGTTTCGCTGCTGTCACCCAGCAGGACGCGTGGCAGCACTGATGCATCCCCACACATTTCCTCGGCCAGCAGGGAAAAGCGCTAATACACTGCAGGCCCCTGTAGGCCGTGTGTGGATGAGCGCCATGTTGTGCAGTAATTTAACACTGCAGCACTGTACAAATGAGAAATAAAGAAAGCGTTTTATTGAAAAATAGAACAAGTGGATTAAATAAAAAGTAAAGGTTAACAGATTTAAGATTTAATGCAGATTGGTAAGAATCTTCACCTCAAGCTGAAACCCGTAAGTACTTCTTAGATTTTTGGTCCTTGTCATCTTTTTCTGATAATTGTTACTTAACTCCTTCATATTTATTGTCTAGGCACAACTTATTTATATGGTTTTGTTTTATGAACAATACAGATGCTCATCAAGGGCAAGAGAGTAACTGTGTCGGCAAACAAAGGGCCTTTGTTTCAGGATATTTGCTGTTTTCTTAAACAACACAGAAACATTAAAAACTCTAATCGTGCTTACGCAACAGCCCGCCTGCAGGCCATCAGAATAGCAACACATCAGTGAATGGAGAACAATAATAGTTGTGCATAAAGGTCTTTTGTGCAATTCTTGCCTGTGAACAAAGAAAGCAAAGATGCAGATTGTGGTGTAAGTGAGGGGACACAACTGTCTCATTTTTCATTTCTTCTCAGTTAAACTTAAGTTAAACTAAGTGTACAATAAAAGTTATCCTGCACTCTTTGGATAAAAGAATTGTTTTAGAATTTACTTATTGAATTTCATTGCAGATTAAAGCTTGTCTTAAAATTAAAAAATTGATCAAAGGACCTATTTGGGCAATGAATGGTAAAGAATCCGTAGATGCTTATCACCCCTTACTTCAGTTCCCTCAGCCATACAGATAAATTTAATGTCTCTCAGGTAATTATTTTGGCTTAACAGACTGCAGCTTTAATGTTTTGGTTCAGGGTCACTTACCTTCTTCACTTTAATAGCAACAGCAGGCAGTTATGTGTAGTAGAGAAGCTTTTATATCCCCACTTGGCAACAGTTGGTTAACAAGTTGCAATCTTAACTTTATAAGGTGATAATATGTTGTTCTGCTGCCACAAGTGGCCTAAAAAAAGAATCAATTAATGCTATTTTAAATGCACACTCTTGGTTTCTGATGGTAACATCATCACACGGTATACATCCTTTTGCTCCACAGTCTGAGCTTTACAAAAAAAAAAAAGACACGCTGACATCATCAACAGTCACTCTGCGATAACCCTCCCGACTCTCTATCGTCGACCCAATCAGTGCATCCCATTAATTTTTTTTGGAACCTCAATTTCCTGCCGTGTATGTGAGACATCTTTATGGGAACCAAATCGACTATTCATTAACGGGAGGAAGCTGTATCAAGAGCAAACATCTTTAATTAACACATCCCCAGAACTTCCTGTCTTTGATCTCCCCCGATTTGATTTATGCCACTGCAAGAAAAGGTTGGGGTGGTTGGGGGGGGGTTACAAGAGGAGTTTGAAGGGGACAAAGACGCTCTATGAGAAAATAGTGAAATTGTGGAGCCCCTGTTGATCACGAAGTCTTGCAGCATGAGGACCTTTTCCCTGTGTGTCATGGGGCCAGCTCAATTACCAGTCAGCGTGGCTATCTCTTTAATAGCCCGATAAGGCAATAATCCAAAATCCACACAGTTTAATGACTTTCTGCCCAATTAAGGACTGTTTTGTAAAAGACAGAGGCATCAGAGGCCCTTCCTATTGTCCAGAAACCTATTGTTGGAAATATCAGCATGACCGGTTAAGAACAAGTAGAGGGCTTTTTAAAAAGGACTAATATATTTATATATATATGTATATTTTACTCAAGACTCGTCGTGCATAAATCATCAAGTAATCCATATCAGAGTTAACTGTTCAATGTCAAAGAGGTCAGAGTGAAGACGAAGAGGAGGGGAGAAATCCTCCTCAACTCGGTTCTCACACTGGATTTAATTCTTTTCAATGAAGAGTTGGCTTTGTCCTTAAATGTTTTAATATTTCTAAAGTTAGTTGCACACAACACTAAAATCTACATTCAAATGAGGTGTACATCAAGATTGAGGTGTTGAGACAGAAGTCTAAGAACTGCTGTTAAATAAAGATGGCCTTGTGAGATGTGTGTTTGCAGCTGACTAGTGATTCAGTGTGTTTCTTAGTCTTTAGCCCCATCTAGTGTTGGACTGAAAAGGCATGTGGCAAGTCCAAATGATTAATGGCTTCTGACCCAAATCATGAATACCTCCGTATTTTATGAATAAGAGGAAAATTACCAAAAACATATATTTATACAGTTTTAAGACTTACTAATCAGTTGCATGAGTAATTGCACTGATTTTATATCACTGTTATTTTTACGTTTTAGAAATAAGTAATCACTTGAAGTTACAGTGATTAACTAACAGCATATGTCTTATGGATGGAGACGTGGGAGGGGAGTTATGATATGCGTGACAGTAGGGTGGATTAATCTTTAATTAGTATTTCTGGGAAAGGGAGTTTTCCTTATTGAAGTGACTCAGAAGGCCATGTGATGCCTGTTCATTTTGAAAAATATATTACCTCATCTTACCTCTGCACTAAAACTGAACTCTGGAGCCCCTTTTTACATTTACTCTCTACTTAAATATTGAAGGAACATTATGTAACTTTTGCTGAGAGACAGCTGATTGTTAAGTCTTGTGGATTGTCGGATTAAAAATGCTGTGTGGCAACTCTTCTTTGACTGACCAACATGGGAAAATTTATTTTGAAAATATTGGAAAAATGTATCCTTATTTTGTTTTTCAGAATGCAGTCGAATTGAACTATCAAGATTTTGATTTTTTTCATTCAATTTTCTTAGAAAAGAACATCAACTTCTCCAGTGTTTGCTTTAAAAACAGACCGAACAAAAATCAAATAGTTACGCAGAAAAAGTCACTGAATGATGCAAGACAAACAGAATGACAGATGGACAAGAAACACATTTGTTTTTTCCCCTTAAATGTTCCAAATAAATGTGGTAGATTTGATAAAAAATATGAATAGTCCTCTAATTCCGTTGAATCACAGTGACTCATGTCATACTGTAATATATTCTCCAGTCTACGTGTCATTCTGCTTTGTGAACCTGTTTTCTGCCGGTCAGAGAAGGAGCTGTGTGTGGCGACTGACTGATAACACTGTGTGAGACTGACCACAGGTGCATACTTGGCATTTGTCACAGGGGGAAAAAAAACAGCCATACTTTTCCACACCAGCTAAGGTCGAGGTAGAGGTATAAAAGAAGGAAGGAAGCGTTTGTTCTCTATGGAGACGTTCCAAAGTACTGCAGACATGTTCAGGTTTTTGGTGTTGACAACCTTTGCTGCCGTTGGTAAGAAAATAACAATATCATTTATTATTGATCTTTTTCTGTCTCATTCATTCTCTTGTACCCTGTCAGACAGTCACTCTCTCTGTC
>JAQNCA010000014.1:7174086-7204353 GCA_029783725.1 Acanthurus tractus
ATCTATCTATCTATCTATCTATCTATCTATCTATCTATCTATCTATCTATCTATCTATCTATCTATCTATCTAATGGGTTCAGAGCCCATTCGTGTAAAAAAAATCCTGGAAAAGTTTGTGTAATACTATTGAATTTTGATTTCTTATTTTTATATTTTAAAAAAAACATTTTCACGCTTTAGGTGGTTCAGCTGAGGTATTTTTTTTAATGTATTTTATAAATTGTAAGGCACTTAAAACTGTAGTTTGATGGAAGAATAAAGAGCTAAGATATACTCATGGTTACTTAAAGAATTGTGAATTTGGTGGTAGTCAATTTCCACAAATTCAAACAGAAGGTCAGTCCTCCGTGTTTGACTATAGAGGCACTGAACCCCAGAGTTATCATGAAAATGTTGGATCCAACACTTAAATAAGGTACTTTTTTATGCCCTTTTTAATCCACAGGAAGCTCTAACTCTTGTCAGGGTTCTCTTTGGTTCTCACCAAAACAACACAGTGGATCTTTAAATATTTAATCTTCTGAGCCTATCACTTCAAGATATCCAGTCAAGATGAGGAAACTAATTGCTAATTGCAACATGAGTTAATCAGCACATAATTAATTGCCAACAACATTTTTTGCCACTTTTTGGCTGATGGAACCAAATCAAAATGTTCATGTATCTGTAAAATCTCCTTTCTCTGTGAGAAACAGTTCACTTGGTGGACTAATTAAAAGTCATTCATCATGTTTTCCGCTTGATCAATCATTTTCTTTCTTGTGATGAAAAATGTTCATCGCTCAATTTAACACGCTGTCAGAGGTAATAGGCTAGTGAGGATACAATCTCTGCCTAATATCCTCAGAAGTGCTCTCAAACACTGTATCACCTGAATCCTGTCACAGAAGGCTTTAGTCATTTCTGTTTGACTCATTGATCTCCACAGGTTTGACACTGAAGCCATTTTTAACTCCTACTACTGCAGCTCGACTACCAGCAAACTGACCACATCTCCTCCCGCATTAACCTCCACTGAATCACTGTATTCATGCTCACTTAGACAAATGAATCATTGCCACTCTCAGGGTGGGAAATTAGTAAGAAACTGGCAGACAAAACACTAATGAGATCTGGGCTGTGTGTAGAAAATGTGCTGGTTGAGCGCCTGCCACTTTTGTGAATTCTTCATGTGAAAACAGTCAAATAATTTAATTTCAAGCATGAAACTGTAAGTGCTCAAGTTTTCCTCAGGCACAGCAGTCATTTTAATGTATAATGTGTAATGTTTCCACATTAAAATCCCATTCCAAATATTTCCAACAATATTCAAACATAAAATATTGCAATTTAATTCAAGTTAATGGTGTGATTCACTTTGTTGCCTGTCACTAATTTCCACTGCTCTTGCTACCATTTAGAGAGTGAAGATGGAAGCTGGCAAACTTGACAAAATGTAACGTAAATTAAACTTTAACACATCACTTCATCTGTAAACATTTCTGCCTGAAATGAACAGACAGACTTTTGTCCGCAATGGTGGCTGTTTAAAGCTGAAATAAACAAATCCCATCATCCCACATGAATTCATGACATCATCAAACTGTGTCTTTTGTTTGCATTGTTTTGATTGAAAATCAGTGGCAGAAATTACATGTCATGCCTTCAAGCGTTAACATGCTAAAATGCTCAAGTCTGTTTAACAGTTTAGTGTGTGAACATGATCACATTTGGTAATTAGCACTGAATGCAAAAAAGAACGCTTTCAAAATAATTTTGTGACCTGATGGATGTCAGGTCAGGGCATCATTAACATTATTTTCAGGTATTCCAAGGACATCATGAATATATATATACCAAATTACATTTGAGTCCACTTAATAGTCGTTGAGGAATTTCATCACACGAGAATCTCATGGCTCTGCCAGGAAATAAGTTCTGGGATCACCACAGTCATTAAGAGTCATCCTGCCGGGATTGTGAATGACTCTGATTACAGACACTGACGTCCCTGAAGCCTCCTCTGAAACGTTGCTAAAAAATATTAAAACCAATCAAGCTATCTTGCAACTCTCAAAAGGACAATTTACCGACTAAAACAAGATTGACACCATACCTGATTTCCCTGGTTCACATTAACACTCCAAGAAATTAATGACAACATTGACCATTAAGAACACTGAGACTGTCACGATTGTTGAAAGCAGCATACAAACAGCAAACAGCCGAGTGTTTCAAATCAGTGGTGCAGATTCACGTCTCAGCTGCTGACTTCCTTCAGGCAGTGAGCTGCAAGTCAGTGATTGACTGCTAACGATTGATTTTATCGAGTGCTTTTGAGGAAACAGAGAGCACAATATTCACTCCTCCTCTCTTATCAGTCGGCTCACATTAATGAGAAAACCAATAGATTTTCTCTTTAAACATTCATGAGGATGGATACGGATGAAACAGGCCTTTTCCAGTTTGAGAGATTATTAAAGAATGTTTATATATCAGCTGCTGGTGTCTTGACTCAACCAAGCTGAAGTCAGGCTGTTTCCTGCCTGTTGCTGCAATAGAGAAACATGGCGGATGTTTTCAGGACCACCGGGGGTCAGTACAGGTGGCAGCAGTCTCTCTGAATGTCAGGTCAGTCTTATATGAGCTGTCGTCTGCTCCTTTATTTCCTTTTCCCTGCAGGGATCATACAGTTTCTAGCACTGATGCAGAGTGTTTACCAGATGAGATCACAGACCTTTCTCTGTGACGGGGGCACAGTGCCACCTGATGGAGACAAGGAAAACTGTGGGTTGTGCAAACTGAACAGACTTTGTCTCCTACCGTCTTCAGCCTCTATCAGCTCCATGAATCTGGCCGCTAAAGGGACAGTCTGTCAACACTGATTATCTTTAAATCTATAAATAAAAAAAGAGGTTGAGTCTGTTTTAATGAGCTGGCTGTGACTCAGCATACATTAGTGTTATCCACTATAGGGACAGCTGAATGTCTCATTAATTATTTGTCGTACTGTTTTTTTTCCCTTAAACAATAAAATAATTATGCTATGCACGTTCCTATACTAATAGCAAAGCTCACCTCCTGACAACGACAGACTGCTGCTCCTTCATCATACATTCATCTGATTTAATACATTACTGATAAATATTTAATAACAAGTTGTTGACTTCGTGATGAATTGACTGTTCTAACAACATCACAACAAAATGAAACAAAGAGGGCAGATTAAAAAAACATTTTTAATCATATCTTCAGTCAAAATCTTTCACATAATAAATTACTCTGAAGTGTCATGTTTAAATGGGGGAAAATGTTATGAGGCTGTGTATAATGTTGTATTTATGGATCAGGATACAAATATGCAAGAACACAACATATACAAGCTATCTGACTTTATTTTATTGGGATCATGCACATTGCCTGTTTCATCTCCTCTTTAAAATGACCCATATTTTAGATATCTCATCATAACATAACAGTTTAATTTGCATATTTAACAGCTTCAACAAGGCACAATAGGATAATAAAAACAGATAACAGTAAAAATGTGCTGTTGTGAGTAATGTGAAGTACTGAATGTAGAAACATCCATCTTTTGTGAATATCTGCCATCCTCTCCTACAAAAAAACCCCTACATGAATACTACAATAGCATGATATTTTTGTGTCTAGGTGATAATGTATTCTCCCAGAACTGATTTGAAGCTGGGCTGAGTCTGTTAGGAAGCAGCTATTATTCACATAAACCCACAAATGTCTCTCCTTGGCTTGTTGTGTTATCATTTCTACTCTCTCTATTGTCTGTATTTTATTTTCTTTCCTGCTTTACATTCTGTTTGCGTTTTCCAACTGTTGCCTTTTTCACTGATGAATCATTTTCCTGACTGCAATTTGCATTTTTTTTCCTTTATGTTTAAATAGTTATGTTCAGCTTCACTTGGCACATATACAGAATAATTAATAAGTTGTTGGCCGAAGATAAAGAGAGTGCATTTCGAAAAACCGAGCACATTTTATTTTTTAACATCTGCCACACCTACATTTAGACACTTAGTCCAGCAGTTAAGGAGGAAACAGATCCCCTTCAAAATAGAAGTCGGCATCTTGGACCCTAACAAACAGTCCAAATCAAAAGTTGAACTCTGTGCTCCCTCTTTATCGTGGGAAGAAGTATTAATCTGAGGCTGTAAAATCAGATGAATTGGATGTGTTAAACAAATTTAAATCTCATCCCTGGAAGATAGCATGAAGGCTAATGTTCATTTTCTCAGATGGCGCTGGTTTGCAAATTTAAATTATACAAAATAGAAAAAACTGCAGATGTTATTAACTTGAAACTTTTTGCCTAATTACTCAAAGACTGAACTGCATATGCATGTAATGAGTGCTACATAATTTATCTCCTTCTGTTAAAGGCCAAAAACTTATCATTCACCCATCACACTTCATGGGCTACACAACCGGCTTTAAGTTTAACAGACTGCACAAATGCAATGATGTATTATAGTTTGGGGACTCCGTGTAATGACGTCACAGCATGCCATCGATGGTGTCCAGCTTCAGGGAATGTTCATCCTCGGTGTGCTGTCTTTCCTGCTGCCTGCAAACCTGCTGGTAGTCCTTCAGCATCTTCACTATTTGGTCATGTCCGAACTGCATGGCATCGTCGACCGGTAGGTTACCCCACCTGCACAGGAATGAGGACAGGTAAAGATGGAGGGAGACATTTTCCTGTGATGCACATTTAAATATTCCATCGTGGATTCACAATATGTGGTCAATTCTTTGTGCATATTAATTTATTCACACTATGGTGTTCATCTGTCTTTGCCACCTCCTGTAGAGACTCAGAGAAATGACGACTCATTTTTAAAAACAGTGTATCTGGCTGAGTTGCATTTTTTAACACAATTATCTTCACATAAATAATTTCAACACCACAAGCGCAACTGCAAACACACACACAAAAATAGCTGCCTATAAGAGCCATAATGGCTGACAGCATAAAGGTTTGTTTACATGTGTGAGGCTGTAAGTGTTCATACGAGAGGAGCAGTAGCAAATGAGAGAAAACTGACAAGTCAGCAAACCGGCAGGAGTATTGTGACAAATGATAGTCTTGACAGCCATATAGATGGAAGAAAAGACAGGTTGAAATATACAGAAACTATCCTGTATGTTACTTTAAATTCATAGTCTATATAGTTATATTTATACAACTTGCTCTGGACAATGACTGCACAGTTGCAGCATGTTATAAAAACAGTTTTTAAATTAGGTAGTCCCACCGTCGGGTTAGAATGACATTCTTAGGTAACAGATTGGAAAGGAGAACGTCTCAATATGGATTATTCTCAGTGAGCCAAAAATATAGAACAGTGAACCCAATGCTTTAGGGAAAAAAAAGGCAGAATTTATGGATGCCGACCTCACCTGTCTTCTACAAACGGATCAACTTTGCAGGTTTCAGTGAGGAACCTCACCACATCTATGTGACCTAAATAAACAGATAAACAGAAAATGGTGACAGTTAACAGTTTCATCCAATTCATCGAGGGGAATTAGATCAAAACAATCTTTTTTTTGACAACTTCAAAAACACTGTTCTTTTT
The DNA here is from genome assembly GCA_029783725.1 of Acanthurus tractus. Classification (NCBI taxonomy): domain Eukaryota; kingdom Metazoa; phylum Chordata; class Actinopteri; order Acanthuriformes; family Acanthuridae; genus Acanthurus; species Acanthurus tractus. The sequence continues at coordinate 7,179,681 of JAQNCA010000014.1, forward strand.
ACTTTTGTGTCAAAAAACAAGATATCCTAAAATTATAGCACCCCAAGCTGGCAAACTATTCATTATTTACAAGTTTATTTAACAGCATGACATTATGTGGGTGGAGAAAATTACACAAAATGAACGATGAGCGACATGAGAAAAAAAAAAAGTCTGATGAATCCCTGCTTGTTGCATTTGGATGAAAACCGTTATTGCTCCATTTTTATCCTGTAAACAAATGACTGGCTTCCAAGACTCCTTTTGAAAAATGACATTGTAGTGTCGACACTGCAGTGCCGTGCATAAACAGAAGACGAATAATCAGCCATATGGCGCTCTGCAAGGGTTTGTAAGCTGATCCATTAATGGTTTTGTATAATGTGAGCCAAAGGTAGCATGCCTCCGCAGTTAATCATGACAACAAATTAAGTAAAAACTATCTAAGCGTTAATTAGTGAGTGTCAAAACAAATTATTTAACAAGTATAAATGTTTCTCTGTGTCGGTCACATATAAACACAGAACCTCTCATCTTTAATCAGATGACACATTAAAATAAATACAAATTTAGCAACAGAAAATAGTTTTGGTATAACAAAGGGCAGCATTAGAAAGTGTCAGCATGTGATGCAAATACAATACAGTTATCTCTCATATGTTTCATCATGTTAACTTGATACATTTTTTAGTTTTGGCATTAAACTATTGTGGAAGGTCACAATAACGTTGATGCTTGACCTTTGAGCACCAAATTCTAATCAGTTCATCCAAATGGATATTTGTGCACAAGTTTGAAGCAAATCCCCCCCCAGGCACTCACAACATATCACGTTCACGAGCATGAGATGGACCTAAGGGTGGAAATCCTGAAAACACAACGCCTCAGGCCGCAGCTTTCACTGGCACAAAGGCATAATGAAACCACCACACAAAAACACTGCATGTACAGTCACACACTTTGGTAAAGGTCCTGAAAACGTCACAGGGGAGGTTTCACTTGATCTGGCTAATTAGATTTCTGCTCTGGATGAAGTTCTGTGGTGCTTTGCTTAAAAAAATTCATGGATTCATGAGTTTATGAACCAGTGAAAGTGATAAAGGTGTATCTTCTATCATCTCAACGGGTGCAACAGAAGGTCAAATGTACAGGCTCAAGTATTATCTTCTGACTTTGTCTCTGGTACAGATTTCACATTTTTATTTAATGGTGGAGTATGTATTTGTACTTCAATACATTTATTTATAGTTTTGTTTTCTAATTTGCTTGTGGAACTGATTAATTACTAAATATCACAACCAGAGACGAAGAGATCACGCTGAGCTCACCTTCTGCTGCAGCCACATGTAGCGCTGTTCGAGAGTCGTAGTCTTTCAGGTCCATGTCCATGGACGAGAGAGCAAACCTGAGGGAATAAATTAGTACAGTTTACACATTTTTTTCTTACAAGCATTTAAATAAAAACCCTCTCTCCCTGCAGTGACATAAAAAAAGAAATAGGATTTCAATTTTTAGCTTCATGCTTACATTTAAGCGCATCAGCATGCAGCAATTAGTATGATTTTTTTCAGGTTTGTCGACAAACTTTTGGTCTGATTGCGGGACATTTTACTGAACAGCCTCCAACAGATGCTTAAATCAATCGAGGATCCATGGGAGACTCGGACTGTTTGACAGCACTTTTGTGCACTGTTTAAAACACTAAACAAGAGAACATAAAATACTGTTTGAGAAATATAAATAAATATTTGATAGACTGGGACAGTCTGTGCCGAACATTGAAACAGTTCACTACACTTTGTCTGATTTGTATTTTAATTATTATTCATTGGTACATCTTATATCCCCGGGCCAGGTGTTAACAGCCTGAAGGTCATCTGTTATACAGGAAAACAATAATCAGGTTGCTAGTAATTCACCTTCTCAGGGCCGACACATCTCCACTGTAGGCGGCGAACATCAAATTAAAAACAGACTTGTTCTGCAAATACAAAAAAGAAAGAAGCATAAACACTGAAGCACAAAACACATTAAAATAAGAGTAGGAACAAACTAACAAAGCCACAAACCCTGTCGTCTCCCTCCTGTCTGCGAGGGTCCTGCTTCTTTACAAAGTGCCTCAAGTTGTCATAATTGTGGAAATTGAAGAGAGACACGAGCTCCTGAGAAAGATCACATGCGGAATAATGAGACAGTTACAGAAGGAAAAACAGTGGAGGATTTATGCTTTTTTCTATATTGAACATAAGGAAAATACTTACAAGCTTAATCAGAATGAGACAAATTTAACTCTACAAACAGAAAATGAAAACCTTTGGCGTATCTGGGATGTAAAATCTGAAGGTGTCACAAGGGTTGTTTGATAAATTTGCGGTGTAAAGAAGGAGATGAGTTATACAGCTCTTGTTAAATGAACATGCAGTTCAACTCTTTGAGTGATTATGCAGAAAGCTTGAAGTTGATGTCTTATGTGGCATTTTCTGTTTTGAGTAAGTAAAAAAGTCACCACTGTCTGAGAAAATTAGCCTTTATTAAGTCATCCAAGAATGCAAATTAGAGTTCTTCCAACATTTGCCCTTTCACCTGATTTGTCAGCCTCAGACTGCTAACTCTTCCCCAGACTGAGAACAGGATCCATAGCTTTATGACTATAAGTGTCAATATAGGAGGGAACTATGTTGAAAAAATAAATGTGCCGGGATTTTATTTAAATTGACCCAGTCTACCAAAGGCCACAAACTTATCAATCACCCCTTATGCATCACACCTTTCACAGTTTGAGAGTTTGTTTGAGGAAGCAATAGAATTTACAGAGTTTCTTCAGACTAAAAAAAAATTCAGACAGGTAGTATAATAAAAAAAAATACTATAGCAGATGATGTAACAGCAAAACCACATGTCATCAGGATGATTTGATGCTATAATAAATTCTGCACATGCTGAAGATTCATCTCCTTTTCCACAAACTGTCCAAATGCAAAGGCACGAAAGACAAACTCTCAGTCTTGCCTCACAGAAGTGTATTCCCCTGACACTGTTTCCAACTCTGTCCAGTGGAGGCGACCAACACATCACTCCCATGACGTTGGGGATCACCAGCAGGATTGCACCTGACACCCCAGATTTGGCCGGCAAGCCCACCTGTGAGATGAGAGCCGGATGATGGATTACGGATTCAATTTGGATCAACAAACCAACAAATTCCTTCTAAAAACATCTGCTGAGTCAGATGGGTTTGTGACAGTTCCTGGTGTTACTCACACGAAAAGCCATCTGGCCGGAAAAGTCGTACATGCCACATGAATGCATGAGGCTCAAAGTGTTTCGCACTGCCTCGGCACTCAGGACACGCTCGCCTGTGATTGGACAGATCCCTCCGTTGGCCAGAGTGGCAGCCATTATGCTTCCTGATTCGCAGGTCACCTCGATGGAGCAAAGCTGTGACCAAAAGACAATCAGTTCTTTAAAAAAAACAGAAAAATCAGGTAAAATGCTCAAAAAGCTGCAAATGGCTGTTAAAAAATTGTAGTTTTGGCAGAGCAGTTTACCTGGAAGTAGAAGTCAAGGGCATCGATCATTTCTGCTCCCGGGGGGAAACACTGTTGAAGGAATACGATCATCGTGACTCTTCAACTGACTGAAGAATGCCAAGTAAGGCTCAGATATACTGAACCAGATGATTTCACAACCAGAAAATATTGTGGCAAATATATGAGTCTCTCTCTTATTGTGGCCTTTAAAATGGGATAAGTTTAGAAAGAGAGACCCTGCTGGGGACTACGGCCCTCGACAACACAGCTCCAAGGGTCAAAAGGTCACGCATAGCCTCTCTCTAACATGATAATGTGGCAATGAGGGAGATGTGCAGCGAGCACAACTCAGTTGGCTTCTAGCATCAAGCTCGTTCTTGGCAAACTGATGATGGAAAAAAAAATAGATGGAGGGAAGATTTTTGATATTTTACTGGAAAACCTAAAAAAAGAGAATATCTCAAGAAGATTTGAATTCTATCTACAGCTGGAGAAACTATAATGAAACAAGTGAAGACGGGTCAAGCACGCTTTTCTTCCTTCCTGAAAAAATACTATTTATAATGATTATTACACCAGTATAAATGTTTTCAAAATATTAGCTAACTCATTTTAAATGTCTATCATGTGCTGTTCCAATTAATTGACTGGTCAAACCAAAAAAATAGATAAAAACTTAATTTTAGAAGCAAAAGATCATTTAAAATTTATGTCATTTTTCCCCTAATTGCAGCATTTCTGATACAGAGATTAGCTGATTTGATTTTTATTTATAATCACAGTAAGCTGATAAGCAGTTACAGCACATTAAAACTGCTTTTTCTATGATTACAGTGTTTTATACACTAAAAGGATGATCAGTTCATCAAAAAAGTCATGGGGAAATCACTCGTGTTGCAGCCATATCTAATGTTTCAAATCTAAAGAGCCATGTGACAAAAACATCATTAAACACTATGTTTTATCTCAAACAGATGCCACAGAAAACAAAAGGATTTTTAAATCCTGCATGTCTCAACTGACCTTCTTCTCTTTCATGTAGTATCCGATGGCAAAATTTCTGTCGCCTGTTTCTTTTTCTGACTGGAACCTGAGACAGAGAGGCAGAACGGGTCAATACTGAATCATCAATAATGCAGCAGGCCGGTGGACAGGCTATTTGAACGACCCCCGTCTTTCAACTCAGGCCTGCAAAACAAAGACATATTAACAAAAAAAACACCTCGAATGCGTTTGACAGCAGACTCACGTGGCATTGCTGAATCCCACATACTCCTGGCCTGCCATCTTTTTCACAAACTCCATCACCTCGGTAAACAAAAACAAAATTGTGTGTTTCTCATTCATGGACTTTTCAGAGAAGAAGATGAGAAGATGCAGCTTCTACTTACATAGTCGAACTTCTCTGCCTTTTTTGATTGAGGCTGAAAAATAAAACCAGAGACACTTGCTCATGAAAAACACTGGATATGACCCTCACTCATCATTACACAGTATGACACAATACATAGAAGCATTATTCATTGCATAATTAAGGTGTTCTGGGAGTAACTCACAAATAAGGACTTCATTAAACAGTTAAAAATAATAAAATAGTAAGACAGGCTTTGAATATCTTAAAGAAAAGCAGCCACAGTCTCTCAAAATATTCAACAGATTTGGATGTTTTAAAAGAAACAGCATATTCATGCCCTGCTGCTGCAGCTTTAAGATATTTCTCCCTCAGATTCATCATGAAGATCATCATCAAATTAACAGACTTACTAAATGAGCTGCAGGTGCTCAAGTAGAACATACTGCAAATTACAGGGCTGTCTGGGGCTGCTTGGACTTGTTATTTATCTAAATTAAGTCATAGGTTCTATATTATTAAAAATGAGATGAACATGTTTGCAGAAAAATTGGTTTGAATTGAGTGTTATGTGCTGCAATATAATGAGAATAAAAGCTCAGGACAATGATAAATAACAGAATTGGGATAATTTAAAAAAAAACAGCTCAACCAAATACAATAGAACATTTTCTTGACATTTCAAAGGGAAACCATCCCATACTACATCTTTAGTTATATTCCACGAACGTGGTCGGTGTTAAAAGTGCTAATTCTGTAATTTTCTGAATGAAAAAAAGTACAAATAATAATTTCACATTTTCTATGTCATTGACTTTTTTAATAAATATATCAATGGTGACAGATTCACTGCATGTGATCACACATCAGGCTGTAAACGTCACACATCTGTTTACCTTGATAAGAGAGCTGATCACTATGGCTCCAGCGTTCACCATGGGGTTATGAGGTTTATCTGGGAGACGGAACGAGATAAGACTCAACGCTGATGAGGCATTTGAACTAAAAAAATAGCTTAATCAAATTGAGTTTAGAAAAATAATTCAACAAAGAATTTTAGAAAACATAATACCAAGCATAAAATACAATGAAATCACAAAGCCAATGCTAAAAACCACAAGTAAAAATATCATGAAGATAAAATAGTTAATAGAGAAAACAACATGTCATTTTGAAGGGATCCCCCCCTTTGTAAAAAAATTATTCAAGGCTTCACACACCATCATCATCAAGCGAGAGCATGTTGAACTTGAGACCGCTGGGCTCCATGCCGACATAACGGTGAACCTGGTCTGTTCCCGCCTCATGGACGGCGATGGCGTACTGCAGGGGCTTCACACAGGACTGCAGGCAGAACGGCTGCCTGGTGTCTCCCACTGAGTGCCTGGAGGAAGGAGACCGAACAGACATGAAAGACTCCAAGAATGTGGAAAATAATGTTTCAAGACTCATCGCAGATTAAACAGATCCTCTTCTGACACAATCTAATCTGTTGTCACATCTGTTGGCTACTCTGCAGCAACACTGGGGCAGTTTGGGGGTGTAGGGTGTTTTTCTCAAGAACGTTTCAGTGGTAAATAATGAAAAGAGCAAACATCAATCCTCGCTCTCTCTCATCCAGACTAATCCTCTTGTTTCCACAGGGCTTGAAACTGCATCGTGGATAGATATCAACACACAGTCTAATGCTGTAACTCTGTGATAAAGTGAAAAGAAAAACAACTTAATTTGTTCTTTAATTTAGTTTAACGAGTCTTTTGGGATTGAAAGTTCATTCTTGACCTTGAAAACAGTAGCTGACATCATGGCCTCATCACAAGTCCATTTAGTAACTGTTACTTAACAGTAACTCTTAACTTAACGACTCTTAGCTCTAATTTAAACACCTGTATTTCAGCTACTTCTAGTTACTTCTAAGAAAATCTCCATCTGCAGAGGAGGATCTTTTAATAAAGCTGAAAACTTCAGAAAAACTACATGATGGATGTTTTTCTTACCTCTGGCCATCCACTGTACACAAAGACACACCCCACAGCTGTGGATCAAACTTGGCCAGCTGAGGGATGTAGTCTGCAACCTAGAGCCAAAATGCAGAAAAACAGTATCAGTTTTACACTAAGATGTATGTGTTGCGACTAAAAGCACTGCAGCAAAGAAGGCGTGAGTAAAAAATTGGGTTGCATGAGCAGAAAGGTACAGTGAGTAGCTGCGAACATCAGTCACTAGCCACGTGTGTCCAAGGCTGACACATCAATGTTCTGCTACTCACTCAAAAACTATTGTGATCGGATTCATTATTCTTTACAAGAAGAAATAAATTGACAACATGTGCTTACCTTCCCATCATTTTGGTTTTGAACTGTGTTGTAGATTTCATTTATCTTTTGTGCAAATGCGTCAAAATCAGGGATGATGAATTTCCTCCTGAACGCCTGGATCAGCAGGACCATGTTTCCACCGACACACCTGACAGAGAAACAACATCACACAGAGATACTGTGGAGCACTTACTGAAAATCAAATCTTTTCTTTCATAATGCAGTTCTACACTGTTTTTTTTTTTTTTTACCATTTTATCTTGACACAAAACACATTCAGTGACAGCACCTTTCAAAACACATGCACTGTTTTCTCCTCACTCACCACCAAAACTGTACTTACCCTCTATTTTGCATGTGTAAAGACTTTAGACACAGAAAATTCACATTTCGAAAATAACACACAGTAATCGACTTTAATTTAAACTGCATTTTGACACATTTTGTTCTCCATCTAAAACAACCCAAAAAAGTAAAAACGCCTTCAGTCACAGGGCATCCAACTCTGAACGCCTGTGCACTGAGTGAACCAATGGGTGCAAGTAAGGTATTTGTACTGTCTTGTTCTAAGAATAATTGTATTGTCCGATGTGACGTTTTTGGACACAGTAAACGCTGAGAGCCTGATGAACGTGTCTGCAGAAGATTGCCAGGGTTGGATCAGATCAGGCGTGCAAAAAGATTCCCCCCTTTGAGAGCGAAGAGCGAGCGAAAAGCAACAGCTGCCAGCTCTCAGCCGGAGCAACAGGCCTTCGCTTTGATCAGCATGATGGTAAATAAAGCCGACATGCTCACATGTGTTACTTAACACTGGCTTCCACACCTCCAGGTTTGGATCACATCCAATTAATAGGAATATTTTCACCACATGTACAATTAATTTCCAACTGTTGGTTTTAACTGAAGCTCTAACACTAATGATATTTGACTTGTTTTGAGTAGTTGTACTGTTTGTTAATCAAGAGAGACAACAGAGGGAAAGAAAACATGTTCAGATTTATTGCAAGTCCAACAAATTACTGTTAACAAGTTATCTGAAATAGTAAGGGTTTGATGATATTACTCTAATGATATGATTTCCGTATTAAACTGCGTTATTGTGCATTATATGAAACAAACATTTCCACTCATACATGGCAATGAGATTGAGGAGTATTTGCATTACCACTCTGCAGAACTGCACTTTAATTAAAAACCCACAACAAACCAGAGTGTTCACAAAAGCATTGATTAACTGCATTACTTTATAAATGTGCTGAACCTCCTGTAGTTATGATTTCCTTCACATTCTCCGTATTGACAACATCATTAATAAACTTTTCAGAAATTAATCAGAATTGGTTCTGTTCCAGAAGGAAGACAAAAGCAGCGACAGGCAGAGAGACGACAATGCAGCTGGTTGCATACGGCAAATCCTTCATTATGATGGATTGTTGTTGGAAGGTCAAACTAAATATAGTTTGATCTCATGCCTTCACAGGGAGGTGGATGGAAAACAAATCATCAGTCAGAGTCGAGGTACAAGTAGATTTAAGGGGCATTGTAGAAGGGCAGCACTGCCAAAAACAGGCAATCTAATCTATTGTTACACTTGCTGTCCAATAAGTGATTAATCTATAATTCTTGGCTACTTTCAGTCAGAAAACTTCCCTAAAACTTGTGTCTCTTTGCCTGAGTTGTTGATCTAGTAGAGTAGAGTCCATCATTGTATGCAAAATTTGAACTCCTTTTATAATAAGAAGACTTTTGGAGGAGCACACACAAAAAAATCAAAACACAGTCTGTCAGTACGTGCTATGGTGTTATGTTTAGGATTTGACTGCCTTCCAGCTCTGATACTAAAAATATAATGTGTAATGTTGCCCTCAGGGTGAAGACATAAGTGGACTGAGAGTTAGTTTGCTAGGTGCTGCACACTGAACTTAAAGAGGGAGTTAACATCTGGAGATAATCGATAAAAACTGAGTCTTTTTAGTTTATTAATGATTTGATTCAGTTCTGACCACATGTTCTCCTCCACTGTCTCACCTGTGGAATAGGTCTCTGTCCATCATCACCTCTCCAATAGATTCGTTTAAAGCCTGTTGAAGCTTCTCCATGCAGTCCTTTAGACGAGGGTCTGAGGGGTCAAGGCCAGTTTTCCTCAGAGCCTGCAAACAAGCCAGATTAAACCATTATAACAGCAGATGGACTGGCAGATAGTCTGATGGATACTTGTTTGTGATTGGTTCACTTACTGAGGCAAAATATGAAATGGGAACTTGGTCTTTTCCCTCTGTGATGGTGTAGAAAAGCATGTCTTCCACTATAGAGCTGGTGGGCTTTAAATGAACATTCCTAAAGAAGTGAAGAGTGAACTCAAGTCAACATGGTCATTCAGACATTCAGTTAATTATGGCTACAAAATACATGGCTGAAATGATAATTACCTTTGAAACTGTTATAAATGAATGAAAGCAAACCTTGTTGAATCGAAAGTAAATGTGTCACTTTTACATGACAAAAACAAACCTTAGAAAGTTTTGCAGACAAATCAATGCGAAAAATAGTACATTTATTTTGTACATGTTTTTTAATTTGCAGAACTAATCCTTTAAATATCTCATAAACTCTCATATCAAAGTGCAAACTGTCTTATTTATTGCTGACACATGCTGCTGGCTGACACTTGACCTGATCTGACCCCGTTTGCAACAAAAAAAGAGCTGGCCTTTCTCTCATTTGGTGCTGACAATATTAACTCTGTCCTTGACATGTCCATAATAAACATGATAACCGATTACATAATTCAAAAAGCAGACCTGGAATGCAAAAAAAATGCATTTAATCACTGTGCTTGAGTGCACATTTGAAGTAACTAAGTATTTTTTCAATGTGCAACTTCTTCCCCTCCACAGACAGAAACACTTCTCAGTCCACTACATTATTTTGGCACTTTATCTTTAATTTGCATATAAAAAGAGATTATGAAACATGATGCTTTACTATGAAAAAAAAACCCTGAATGGCTGTTGAACTGACACAAACTTACTTGGCAACTATTTTCATGTCATTTTTCGTGCAAAAATAAAAAAATATATTTTTCTTAGCCTCTCAAATGTGAGAATGTGCTGCATTTTCCCAATAAAACTCAAAGATGTTTACCCGAGTAACTTTTTCACTGCTGGAACTTTACTTTTAATGAAGTATTTTATGCAGTTTGTTATTATTGGAGCAACTTTTAGGCAACCTAAATAAATCATCTGAATACTTCTTTCACCACTGTTGAAATGTGTGTAATAATAACATGTGCAGGTAAAGCTCATTTAGCAGTGTGGGTGACATCTGTGTGTGTGTGTGAATCCACACCAGCAGGAGCAAGATGTTGTCACTCAGCTGTTCATCACACAACCACACAAACACTCACATTTCGGGATGGAAATGATCGGCGTGCGTGGGCGGTCGTCGCTGGGACGCCTTGGTTGATGTGCTGCTCAGACAGCATGCTGGCTGGATGATGAAAACCCTCCTCGCTGCCTCTGTATTTCTGACGATCAGCGGCACAGAGTTTGACAGCCGCAGCGCTCTCAGACGGTTCATGGCGGCTTCTGCGAGGTCACTGACTTTCAAATGATCGGGGGAAGTTTTGATGCATTCAGGTGTAGTCGGTAATTTTGTCTTTTCGGCGTGTGAGCCTTTCTTTGGGATTGGAATCTATTGTTAAAATCTGTTAGATCTTTTGTAATTAGCACATTTATGCACTTCATTGTAGGCCTACATGCTCTACACTACTTTATTTTAATTTCAAAAATGGCTGATACACAGACTTTTGTTTGAGTGTTGGTTACTTATGAGAGACAATACTATATTACGAGGGGCACTTGAAAGCATTAGGGGATCTGCGATAATAAATAACAGCCAAGTTACCTCGTGCAACTGCTATCACGTGAGTGAAAGATAATATTAGCCAATCAGAAGCTAGAAATGTGTTTAAGAACAGACGCCTGCCACGCGGACAGTGTCATTGTTAGTGAATCTGGATAAATGTCACCTTTTGTTACTCCACCATTTATCATTGTGACTAAAACACCAACATTACCTAAGATGCTTATTGAACAGGAGGCTACTCTTAGTCATGATGACATCATTTCATAGCTTCACGTGTTTTTACCTCTTTAGGGACATTTAAGTTTGAAAAAGCCTTTGAACTGTTGTGCAACAACATTTGATCAGCCAACCAGCTTCTCACACTATTAATATGGTTCCAGCCAGCTGGGACTTTTCAGTACATTCTGTCAAACGCTTCATAAATAACTAACTGAGCTGATAGCTTAAATATAAATTGTCCAGCAATAAAAATGTCATCAAGATAAAGAATGTGAATTCAATACAGGTGAACAAAGTCTGAGTATTTTTAATGTCTCTCACACTATAAAAAGCTTGAAAATGTGGACCTATTTATATAAAATTGTGCAAATATTTGCTTGACAAACACTATTTGGAGAATAATGTACACATTAGCCTAGGGATTTTTTAATGTTCACACGCACAGCCAAGGACTATGTATTTCTTTTGTATTACCATCTTGTCATCTGGTTGTATTGTAACTTCTCGTGTAGTGCTGAGCTAGCATCATTGCTGTGCTGCTCTCTCTGTGTCACATCGTCACTGCTGACCTTTGGTAATATTTGGCTCAATTTGGTATTAGTGATGGACTCTGCCTTGACATTGTTGTCAGCACTGGCTTGTTTGCTGTGCTGTCTCTGATGGCCAGTTGTAAGACGTGCCACCAGGGGGCAGGGTTGGGTTTCAGGGTCGCTTTGTTGAGGTCGTCTTGGGTTTCTGATTGATTTGTCTGTTTTTTGTCCCTTCTGTTGTCACCTTTACAGAGTTGCATGGTCAGATTGTCAAAACAGAGGTGAGAAAACACAAAATTTGTACAGAGGATGTGGAAGAAATTAGCACATGTAAGCTAGCACAGAGGGGTGTTTCTTTTGGGACTGCAGAAATACTATTGTGGAGTTCATCAGTATGCAATGATTCACTTCTGGGGTTGATGTATTTGTATTAAGCTTTTTTTTTGTATGTTTTCAATTTTCTTTTTCACAGTCCCTTTTTCTACAACTAGACTTTTCATTTGGCTGGTGTCATTTCATTTCCTTCATTTCATTTCATGCAATTTATTCATGCCTGGAAGAGACAGTTATGCAGCATGAAATATAACCAGAGAGCGATGAAACAAAGCACAAAGTAAAGACTTTCTATCCATGTCTCCTTCTTTCACCACTAGAATGAATCTCTCTCTGTGGTCAGTTTGTCTCAAACCATAGTGGACACACACTCTTAAACAAAAACGAAAACATGAAAAATCACCAACATGTACAGGCTTTTATCTATACCACATGTAACAGGACTATTTGGAAACTATCATGTTATTTATTTTTTATTCATGCCCACAATGATATTGTTTGTTTAACATAAATGTCAAAAGGCACCACAATGTGTTTAGAAACATTACAATAATTTAACAGTAAATTACATTATACAGTTCCATTGCTTTCACTGTTTCAAACAGATAACACTTTAACATGGCAGATTAGGCACATACATATAATTGCAACATCAGATCATTGCATGGCCAACACAGATAAAGAATACAGGCATTTTGAAAGGCAAAAGATTATTTTTATTAAGTCAATCTCTGTACTGCATCAAAAAGACTGAAAACTTTGAAGACTTTTCTTCAAAGTCATCACGAGTTACACGCTCTTTAAAGGACGAGGCAGCACCAGCTTGAGCCCAATATCAACCACACAGGAAGGCATGTAAGAGAGGGGGATCCAGATAAACTTGGCATCCCAGCCGGCGCTGTATCTGGTGCGTGGGTAGGCAGAGGTCAGAGCGTGCTCCATGCAGTTGGTCACCTTGGAGAGGTCAGAGTCGCAGACAGCATTCATGATCAAACGCTGGACCTTGATGTCTGGAAGTCACAATAAATGAAAAATCATAGTTTGTGCATGAGACTTAATTAATTAAATTAAACGCATGTTTTTGATTTTACCTCTCATTGTATGTATTGCATACTGAGTGAGATTTCAAGGTTTTTTTAATTCATACAAACCCACTTTGACAGTATTTTGCAGCCTTAATTTTATGTGTGTTTCCCTTATGTATAGATAAATATATTTAAAGATTGTTAAAATACAGTAAGTGGATTTTTTTGAAGTTTTATATTCCTTTAATGCGTAACAGATCATCTTTTTATGAGAAAATATATTCAATGTGTATTTAATTTGGCATTCATTGCGTAAGTAGAACACATTTTTTAATACATTTTCATGAAAAAGCAGCAGATGCTCACATTTCATTATTATTAAACGGAACATCATTAACCTCCAAAATAAGGATGAGATTTATTTGACTCTGAAAATGTAACTGGCTTTTTCTGACAACTGAGACTGTGAATGTGATCAAAATTACAAACATAAAACAGTTACTATTGATAGAAATATAAATAAAAGTATTTTTCCACCTTTGAATGAGCAGTGATGAAGTGATGTTTAACATAGCTTGTATGAAGAGTCCAAATAAAGGTTAGCAGACTACTCACACTTATCTAGGTACTTGTCTCCATAGCTGGCTTGTACTTCAGGGCTGAGCTGGTTCCACAGGCGGTGCAGCTCCCTCTCCAGGGGGTCGAGGCTCGTCACCGCAGTCTTAAAAAAGCCCGGCTCAATGATGCACACATTGATTCCAAAGTAGTTTATATCTCTCCTGAAAACAGAATGGCACTGCAAATGAGATTTAGAGCTTGAAATGCATTTGTGACGACGGCTGCAACCTTTTGCATGAACCATAAAAAACATACACAGGTGCAGGTGTTTGAGTGTAAGAAACGACAACAGGATATAATGGTTTGCTATTAATGGATAAATTAAAGACAATATTCTTCCCTGTCTGGTCTCATCAGCCAACACTTGTCTGCCTAGTGTCTGTTGAGGCAAAGTGTTTTGTGTTATTCAGTAGTGGGTAGAAACTCTTCATTATATTTTTAAGGGACAAGATCTGTTCATTTTCATTTTCTAAAACTATATTTTTGAGCCTGTAATGTACTCTCAGCCTCAGTACAATGCCAGATACATATAATACTCCTACTACTGTTGCAAGGGAATATGTAGTTAGATAACATCAGCTACATTACAGATTTTGGCTTGTCCTTTTTTTATTTAAATGAGTAATTTTTACAGGAGTAATTGCTCTTTTGTTTGAGAAGAAAGTTTTAGCGCACAAATCACCGCAGCTATTACTTCACTTTGTACTTATATGTTATTTTTTGTCTTCACATTAAAGATTATGACTTAAATGACTATTTTCCCTCATTGGATTATTAACCTTAATAGAGTGGACATAAAAAATAAAGTGGCTCCACAAAATGCAGTCTCATTGAATGTGGATGAGGCTGTGTAAGACTTACCTGAGGCAGTCAGAGAAAGACTCCACTGCAAACTTAGAGACGCAGTATCCACCACCGTTTGCAGCCACCCTGCCCAGCACTGATGCCACATTAACAATTCGGCCGCGAGCCTTTTTGATGAGGGGCAGGAAGGTCATTGTCATGGCAATAACTCCATTCATGTTGACTTTCAGTGTACTATGGAAATCCTCCACTCTCATCCACTCTGACGGGCCCATTGGTAATGAGCGTCCAGCATTGTTCACGATACCCCAAAGTCCTTTGAAGGAAATGAAAGACAAAAGGTGGAAGATCATATTAATATTAAAGATCTACTGTGTAAAAGATTTGACTGGCAGAGTCTCCTCATATTCAAATTAAGTCCTCTCTCACCTTTATCGCCAACCTCCTTCTCAGTCCACTCCATGGCTTTTTGGATGCTGTCCTGATTGGTCACATCCAGCAGGACAGTCTTCAAATACGGCCCCCCGACCCTCCTCAGGTCATCAGCTCCCTTTTCTGTGAGACAGCCAGCCAGCACACGGAAACCTTTACGATCGAGCTTCTTGCACAACAGGTTTCCGAAGCCCGAGTCGCAGCCAGTCACAAAGACATATTTGTTTTTGATGTCTTCGATCTCCAGGCTGTCTCTGTACAGCCACACGAGTATCCACAACACCACAAAAGTAACACTGATGTACAACCAAGCATTTTCCCTGAAAGAGAACAAGAATAAAAATGGATTTATCTTTTAGAATGTGGCCCAGATGTGTGAGCTTTGAAGCTGCCAAATTATTTCCCAAAACATAACTTGGCGTTGGTTTTTCTTACCCTAAAAGGTCGTAGATAAACTGTGTATCCATGCTGCTCCCAGATTTGAAGTGGGCTTTTGGTCACCTGGAGGACTTAGTGCTTGCTGAAAAAACATGTTGAGCAAATATTACCACGTTTTGATATGGCCAACTGCCAAATCTGCTTTTCAAGCAATAGTGGGGAAAGTAGAAATACACTGACTTATTCCAGGAATCCCCATTGCCAAATCCCTTCTTGATTTCATAATATTTAAGGTTTTATTAAACCATTTTCCTAGTTTATTGAACCTTTTTTGCTAAATTTTTCAGAAACAATGAGTTTGTTCACCAGAGGCTTTAGTAGAAGTACTTTTAATATAGAACAGCTTTGGGCACATGAGAAATATTTGGATAATACTCTTACGGAGGAAAGAAAGGCATTTGTGAGGGAGGGAGACCCGAGGAGGGAGGGGTGCATTGTTTTGAAGCATGAATTTAATACCCATGTAAGATCTGCTTAAGCTGCTCACTGCTGAAAACCAATTAGTTTTCTGGCTTATTACTGAGAAAAAACAAAGAAAAAGTACTTCATTGAATCATGTTACCCATGATAACAAAATGAGCTGCAGGTTATTCAAATATGAGAACCATAATGTTGCTGCTG
Source organism: Acanthurus tractus (assembly GCA_029783725.1). NCBI lineage: Eukaryota > Metazoa > Chordata > Actinopteri > Acanthuriformes > Acanthuridae > Acanthurus > Acanthurus tractus. The sequence goes on from JAQNCA010000014.1 coordinate 7,195,746, forward strand.
GGATGAGATCAATCATTTAAAAAATTATGGCCATGTAAAAATACTAATCAGGTAAGATTAGTCTCAAACCAGCAGTTGATATACACCAAGAAATATTGCAGAATACCTGAATACTCATAAATATCAATATTTTTTGATCAGGAAAAAAGTTAGCTTTAGACTTTCATTACACAAATTTAATTTTCTACTTATTTTGTGAATTAAATTTAAAAAAGCAATAGAAAATCTAATTAGTTAATTAAAATGATGGTCAGTGGGTTCAAATAAAGGTCCCAGAACATGACAGATGGAGAAAGTACTTTGCTGTAATTTGATTGTGAGTGAGATAATTGTATGAAAACGATATTATCTTACCTTGTTCACTTTTTGAGAAGTTCTCCGTCCTCTTCCCTTTCCTTTTCCTCTTCTGTCTTAACTCAGAAAGGCTGGTCAGTGAGAGACTTTATCCCTGTGGCTTATCCCTTAAGACAAGTCCGCAATTGGTAATCCTCAATCCGTAACTATTGGGTTTGTATAAGTGTATGTGTTTGAAAAAAAAAGTGGTGGGAATTACAGGATACACTGAGAATTTTCTGTACAGAATGTGACCTCAGATATCAAATAAATTGTTCTCGTATTGGACAAAAAAATCTTGCTTGCTGGTTCCAAGGGTATACAGACGTAACAAGTGTTTTGTGTTTTAAGAGTTATTTGTCAGTTCATACTGCTGATGTTGACACTAGACCTGGCACTGTTCATTACATAGTGGCTTATCAATCATTTATGTCACAGGAACCCTGGTGCAATAAGAAAAAGTAGTTTGTAAAAATGTGACTGCTTCACAGTTGCACTCTCCATAAAAAAAGATAAGAAAAATGGAGCAAGACTAGTTCTTTACAGACATACAGGCATAATTTTGTGTTATGTGACCTGCAAACTGGGGGCCTCAATATTAGCACTGATTTTCTACCATAATAATGCGCCGTGATTTGAAAGTGTTATTGGTTACCAAACATGCCTGCGTCAACAGCCTCATGCATTGTGACATAACGTTCCTTCACGTCACACATTCCATGTATTGTCTAATCACCAGAGCCAGGCAGAATTTTATCCAGTTGTTGTATTTGATGGTTTACAAGTTATTTGATTGCAACACTTTATCCCAACACTTTGGGATCTTGAATGTCTGTTATTACTTTGAGAACTGGCCCTCTGCCTTGCACTTTTGTAACAGTCATGATTACACCATCAGCCAAAAAACAATCCTTGACACGGAAGTTCTTTACATCCAAAAACTTCATGACTTTCTCTTTTGTAAGCAGCCTGAAAGAGCTAAAGTTCCTTATGCTATTTACATGACTTAGATATTCTTTTCAGACTGCAGCTGGTGTGAAAACTTAGATACATAATCACTTTTGAGTTGCATTAGCGCCCTCTTTCATAGGTAAAAACAACAGTGAAGTTCTTAACTTTATTAAAAATAATGTTTCAAAACAAAATAGTAACAAAATTATTAGTCAAGTTGTCTTGCAAAAAAGCAAAGTCATCACTGTACATAGACAAATAACGCATAAACAGACATACATAATTCAGGTGTTAAGTGCAGAAGAGAAGCCTGTCTATGAAATGTTTTTGGGTGGGGGGACTACAGACCAAATTAAGTGGCAATTTGTTTGTGGCCTCTTAAATCTATCACAAGCGGGAGCCGAAGAGAGTTTTTATATGTAGCACCTTCAAAAAAGACAAAAAAAACCAAAAACACAACAAAGAATTTTTTTTGTCCAATTACAGTTAACCAGAATGTGATTTGTTTACAGAAGTAACTTTAAAATACATGCCAGACCTAATTTATTTCATACACATTAGCTTGAACTTCAGCATCAGTATGTGCTTTCACTGATAAATATTGTTGCTTACACCAGAACTTAGGCAGATATGCAGGTGTGCAATTTCTGTCAAATCAACAGACTTCTAACTTGTTTCTCTGAACAAGAAAACCATCAGCATTAGTCCACTCAAGAGGGGCATTCACACAAGCAAAGGCAATGCTGCTTCCATCTTTGCTGATAGAAGTCAACTGGACTTCTGTTTCATTCCAGTGTATTTATTTTCAGCAGTAAATGTCCCAGCATGAAGTTTATGATGAAGCAGACTGAAGCTGACCCTTGTGCACATACTCCAAAGCTGTGGCGATGGTCCGCATGTCCATCTCAATACTGCGGGCCCAGTTCTCCACATCCCCAATTTCCTGTTCAGAAGAGAGTTGAGAAACGAAATAAATATCATCCAAGCTTAAATTTGCAAATCTAACCCAACACCAGTGTTTCTAGATTAATTTCTTGCTGATACACTGTATCTCACCTTGAGGGCCTGATTGAAACCCTCCACCATACTGATCCACTGGGCAGTTTGTTTGGAGAACTGGCTCGCCTGCACTTGGAGAGTTTTCACCTCATGGTCAAGCTTGCGCTGGTTTACATATGCCTGAGCAACTCTACAGGAAAGTAAAACAGCAAACAAAAATAAAAAGTTGTACAGTATTGTTGATCAATGAAAGTGTAGGACAATGCATCATATGTCTATTGAAGCAAGTGAGAATTGAGTTATAACTGATTGTCCAATCTGTCACTAGTTGCTCCACATATCCTGAAAACATACTGTAATAGTCAAACTAGACTCAAACTAAATCTTACCAACTCTCTGAAGAAATCTGGAAATAATCCTTTCTATAAAAGAACGGAACAACACTGGTCTTTGCATCCTAGTCTTGTTCTTAAGCTGATTGTCTTGGTTTCACCACAACTTTCACAACTTTATCAAACTTAATGTATTATTTGTGGTTGTGTCACACATTAGGCCAAATCTGCTCTGTCAGGAATGGATTTAATTGTTCTCATGGCTCAGAAAAGGTATCAATGGTTTGAAAAACCTGGGTGGGTCAGCTTTAAAGGATATATGTTTGGGAATGATCAGTCCACCCCTTAAGAAGATCTGTTATAACAATTAACTTATGAATTGGAAAAGGTAAACATTGATAAGTATTAAGTAATAAGTATTCACTACTGCTAACAACTATTGCTAAAACTGGTTTTAAACGCTGGATTCTGTGGGTATGTTTTTGAGAGTAATGGTAATTACTTAAAACAATATTTTGATCACAGACTACATAATTATCATCAACATTGTGTGAAATATACTTTTAGAGGGACATAACTCCCTCCTTAGTGAGGATACCAGGATGTCAACACTTACTCTGTCCAATTACTGAAGTACCACTCATCTGCAACTGCGAGATAACAACGATAGCTAAACCTTCACGGTAATGGCTGAGTGCAAAGAGATGAATTTTCTTACCCAACATTGAGATGGTCTACCAGGGCCTCTGTAAGACAGGTAGCTGCAGCGATCGCTTCACGCCTGCGTCTCTCTGTAAAAGTGAAATACATCAAAACAAAAACAAACGGGTAATTGTGGAGCCTTTATTCAAAATCAGTCAGCTTTGTTTTTAGCATGTTAGCACGATAGCAAACCAGCTAAAATCCTCACCCTGCAGCTCCTTTCGCTCATTTTGCTTCGCCTGGTGCTCCTTCAACAGACGAGACAACATTTTAAATAACTGCTGCGTTTTTTGCAATTCTCGCCTTTCTTTAAACTAGCTAAAAAAACATAGCTTTCATGAGCTGAGGCATTTAGGACAGCTGACTAGCATAGTCGCTATCACGAGACCGAACCAGAAAAAGACAGAAGTGGGCGTGTCCAAAAATGGCGTCTCGCATAGCACCAATTATTGTAGTCAAGGTGATGTTATTGTAGTTTTGTTATTAACCAGCGCGACACACAGTGTAGAGATCAGACAAGCGTTTACGTAATGAGGTGACACTCAAAGTTAGGGCGTGTAAGTGCTCTTTAATTTAAAATTTAATTGCATCAGTTTATGTTATTATGATGTCAGCATCAGTTTCACGTACTTTCTTTTGAACCTTCAAAGTAAAACTGTAAACATTTAAAAATCTTGTGTATTGCTATAACCACAGTAAGCTTCTTTATGCTGCTAATACTACTGCTAGCACTTTTACTATCGCTAAAGACAACACAATAGTAAAATCATTGTACGGAAAGTTGAAATAATAGACGCTCAACGGATTTGCAGTCTCATGGAAAAGATACTTGTTAGACCTCAGGCTGGCGATGTTTTGTCAAACAATTGCTTTCACCTCCAAGAATGGACATTTATGTTTAAATTTTACAGATTAAGCAAATTTATTGGGTTGTTGTAATTATGTAGTATATGTATATAAATTGTTTTAAAAACGAAATAGTATCAGTAATCTGGTACTGTCGATATCCCGTTTTATAATGAAAAACTCGTACCGGAAAAGCCGATCTTGTTCTGGCTAGCGGAACACAGGTCTGTGCCGATGGCAGGTAGCTAGCTATCTGTCAACAATCTATGCATAGCCGAAACGAAGGTCCCCGTGGCCCTATCGTCTGCTTTCTCTTAGGTATGGACATTTAGTCTCTCACGGAATAACGTGTTTGATTTCCCTGACTGAACAATCAATGCTAGTTAGGGAACCAGGTGTTGTTAACACAACTAGCGTTAGTTAACGCATGGTTAGCTAAAGCCTTGGTGTCCAGGACGTCGTCGAACAAAGTTGTTACCGGGGGTGAAACTTCTCTGTTCCATTAATAAATAACAAAAATCATTATATTGTAATCCATTTACTATGTCTTGGTAATGATACTGTCGAAACCGTTTGTCTAACAAAGGCTAGTGTTTGAAGTTGTCTTGACAACAAATCTCCTGTTGGCTAACCCCCTGCTAACATGACATATGAAGCTATTAAGCTAACTTACAGTTGTATTGCCCTAATTTTGTCCCTTGACGGCGTTATGTCACTGTCTGACACAATCGACATCTTTTTGTCATATTTTGTTAAGGTTTAGGGTCCCCTCGCCTGGCATTTAAAAATAACCCCGACCTTCCTGCCCTGTCTGAAGATGTTGTCTAAGATTATCAAAGCTGGTTTAGCGAGACATGTTTAGCCAAGTTAATGATAGGCTTTTCCGTTATGGAAGGTACACGTTGGTGTCTTGAAATAGATAAGACTAAATCCAGTCACATGGTTACGTGCGTTTCATTGCAGTTTATGTGCCCAATAAAACTAAAATTATTTGAATTCCGCATCGTTCTCTGTTCTATTGACACAGCAATGTGTATGTGTGTGGAGTCATCAAAAATACTTAATAGAAGGTATTAAATAGAGGCTGGCAATAACGAAATATAGTTGTCCATCATACAGTCGAAATTAAGTCACCTGAAACACTTAGTTTTGATTTTATCCAGATAGCCTTCGATGTCATTACTTGCCTTTGTATTGTAGATTGGGTCAGACATGTTTTTTTTCCACTGTCTGTAGCAACCTTATACCCTAATCACTGTTAAAGTAGGTCACCTGCCCGCAAGTATCCCATGTTTACATCTGATGTCACTTGTTGCAGTTGTTGCTGGTCCTTACAGTGTAGCCAAACAAGGCTGCAGTGTTATGGATGAACCATGAAGGCTCAATTGCAAGTTACAGGTAAATAAATGGGGCAAGCATGTATGTCAACAAAATAGGTGAAAGTTTGAAATATCAATAAAGTAGTTCTGTTAAATATTGTTTGACTTTGTTTGTACGAAGCTAAATGCTATATGCTGTGGGTTGTTAATTTCCCAGAGTGAATAAAAGGCCTGAAATCTATTGAAAGTTAATAATTTGCAATTTTATTGTCGTATTTTCTTCTTTCTAGTTCTTTCAGCAAAGCTGAAGGAAAACAAAAAGAACTGGTTTGGTCCCAGTCCGTATGTGGAGGTAGCCGTGGACGGCCAGTCAAAGAGGACTGAGAAGTGCAACAATACACACAGTCCCAAATGGAAGCAGGCTCTCACAGTGTGAGTATGTTGTGTTTGTCACAGGAGAGGATACACTTAAACAAGTGACAGATTTATTATTAGATGCTGCAGTCATTGATTAAAGAAATATTAACTTGAATTGACTTCAGTCTTTGTGTGGCATTGTGGGTCTAAAAATCTATTATTTATCACATGAGGGAATTCGGGGATTCTGTCAACAAGGAGGTACTTAATGTTTGCAGGATGAATATTAAATGAATATCTAATGTATTTAAATGAAAATAGCAGATGAGTTAGTCCATGTGTCAAATATAGTCATCACATTGTAGAGATAGTAACTGATGTGTACAAATAAGTTAATGACTTGTAAAATTAATAACCCATCTCATGGCTGTTGTAGTAGTAAAGCTCTGTGGCATTTATAATTAGTGAATTGTCAAAATCATATATAATAATTGTGTTTTTATACTCATATTGCACAGAAGTGAAAATTAAGAATCATTGTTTGGTTTTACCATTTTGTGTCAAACACAGAAAAAAAAAAAAAAACCCTCACGCTACCCTCACCCTCAACCAGCAAATACTAGGTGCTGGAATTTATACTTCAAAATAAACTTCTGAAATGATAAAAGAAGTAGATAAAAGACCTTAGACAGGTGAGAGAGGTTAAGAAGCTATAACTGTAAACAGCAGAATCCCTAAACTTAAGCCAGGATTGTCACAAATTGATCTAAACCAGTTTGTAGACTATGATTCCTTGAAGCAGATCACCCTTAATATGTGTGATAATAACTTGTATTTTGTCATTTTCTTGCTTTTCTTTAGAATTGTAAGTCCGGTCAGCAAGCTGATCTTTCGTGTTTGGAGCCACCAGACACTGAAAGCAGACATTCTGTTAGGAATGGCTACACTTGAGATCAGTGAGACTCTTAAGGCCAATGACTTGAAATGTGAGTTCAGACTGTTTTCTGTGTCCTAAGTGATAATCTTTGGATTTGTTGTCTTTTAAAGATTCAAAATCTAAAATATAAAATTTTCAAAGGTCCACTCACTTTTCCATTTACTGAGACAGCTCTGGTCTTGTAACAATTAAAAGCTGTTTGTGACATTTGTTATTTCAACTTAAAATATGGATTTTTTTCCCCCAAAGAACAGAATGTGGAGCTCATATTTTTAGACTGTAAGGGTTGTTTTCCCACAGAATCTTGGCTGATGTACCCAGGACAAAAACCTCTCCACATGGCTTAATTCAAGATAATTACAAGATGTAACACTATGTTATTTCCCTCTCTGTATTTATTTTGCATATCAGCGCATGTCAGTTATTATATTTGGCAGGTATTACACTGTAGACATTGTGTGTATTTGTTATGTAGGAGTGCACATCTGCCTGTGTTGTCATGAGAATGTTTTGTTGGGCTTTGATAAGCTTAACAACCAACATGCACAGGGTTCACTAAGTTTTCTTTTCCCTGGGATACAGGCCTCCCTTAAGCTAATGACCTTCTGCTTATTTGCAGTATGTCTACAGCCTAAAACAATGGCTCTGCTCAGACCTTGTCAGCATGCATGTAGCCTGTGGCATGTGAAAAGTCTAGTACATGTTTGCTTTTAATTTCTGAAGCAAGATTCCAAGGGCCTCTCTAGGCCATGGAGGATGTTACTCCCCATGTGACCAAATCAGCTTGAGCTGATGGAATGAGTGCCTGCCCCAACTTATATTGGTATTGACTTATTCTGATGTGTTTTTTCACCTATTAAACACTATTTTCTGTGCCCTCCTCAGTATGTGAGGTGGTGCAGACACTGCAGCTGTCCTCCGACCGAGACCCCCGAGATGTTGTTGGTGACCTGTCGGTCTGTCTGGATGGCATGCAGGTCGACTCAGAAACCTTTGCCTCAGCAGAGAGAGAACATGGTACGGTACAACACACAGCGAGAAACTGAGAATATGTAGAAAATATAATAGTTTAGCTGTTAAAAGTATTTTTTCATTTGTTTCTCTTCATAGTTTGTGCTGTAGTCTTCAATTATAAAACAACTGCTGATGTGGCCCTCGATCAGAGCTCTTGATAGAGCCTGACTGATAAATCTGCATATCAGCTTCTCTCTTAATATATTTATCGGTCACAGTTATGTTATAATTAATCCAAAGCGGTCCCTTGTGAAAGTAGTTGCTAAACATTGTGTTTATTTTAAACCAGCTGATTCAGATCTTGGCAGCTTTGATTTGCAATTGAAAGCATATAAATATATCTTTGTAAGTTTTCTGTACTGGAAAATAAAATAGTGTGTTTATAATAAAACGTTGACTTTTTATTAACTTAAACATTTTCTGCAAAACTGTCTCATATTGCAGGACCCTCTCTCACTCTTTCTTCAACACGTCTCAGAATTAAGTGTCTAATGTTACTTGACAGAGTAAATCCAACTGAAAATCAATTGTAGCATACTGCGCTTTCTCCACAATGTTTTACTTTGCAAAGAGATAGCTAGTGCAACAGATCTATATAGTAACACAAATCATGCAATTTATTTACAGCAATTGTTTTCCATAACCTGAGCCATAAGACAGTATAATGTAAGATTGTGCACATTATTATATTTTAACAACAGAATAAATTTCTGCTATGGAAAGGAGTGTCCATAAAGTGTCTCTTATTAAGCCAATGCTAAATTGTACTGTGAAAGTGACTTTCCAAATTATTTTATATAAACGTTGTCCCTTGTCAT
>JAQNCA010000014.1:7204453-7232522 GCA_029783725.1 Acanthurus tractus
TGTCATTTTAGCTGCTGTGCCAAATGGAAAGACAAGACAAAATGGGGACACTGACAACAGGTTCAGTAATTTTATGAAGTTTACATGCTTACTTATAGTAAACATTTTAAGTGTACACCTGTAGAATAACTTAAGTTAATATTTTAATCCTCAGGTCAAGCCGAGACACATCTCCCTCTAGTGACTCAGAGGAGTGGGTCATTGTACCAAACGGTCATGCTGTCAGTGGTACCGATTCTCCTTCCCGATCTCCAGAGGGCTCAAACGCCTCACGTCCTCCCAGACCAGCCAGACCTCCTCCTGCTACCCCTCGCAGACCAGCAGCCTCACCAAGTAGGGAAAACACAAGACATCAATGTGAATTTATAAAATTAGCTCACATACTGTTTGGCATACCAGCCACACTACTTAGCTTTCATATTCATATTCTCACATACAAAAGATTTCTTTGTGAAATCAACGGTGTACACTGTATAAAATGCAATCAAAGCAATACACACCTCAGTGAATTAATCCACAGATCTTAAGGTTTTCTTCTCTGCTGTCCTCGTCACTTCCCTACCCAGCATCTTCTAGCAGCTCCTCCCCCAGTGAGCTAAGTGAAGGTCCAGCTTCCGATGGCTCATCCCAGGCTTCAGCGAGTGGGTGTTCAAATCAGCAGGATGACTCAGGCACTGGAGCAGCGACGGCAGGTCCTTCACAGACAGCGAGTGGCCCGAAACCAGGGACCTTTGCCTCAGCAGCTCTAGCCACAACAAATCCAAGAATGACACCTATGAACAATGGTCCCTTACCACCAGGGTAAAAGAGCAAAGCACTATGTTTGGCCTCTGAGTCTTGTCTGATGGCCACTGTCACAGCCTTCGAAATAGTTGTGTTTTGTTACTGTGTAACGTAACAACGTTGTAGGTGTTTTAAAGAAATATGTTACATTGAGAGAATTTCTTTTTCTCTGTGTTGACCTCAGTCGAATCCTGTTTCCTCTGCTTTGTTGTTGTCAACTCATGTGTATCTGTCTCTGCAGGTGGGAGCAAAGGGTGGACCAAAACGGTCGAGTGTACTATGTGGATCACATCGAGAAAAGGACAACCTGGGACAGACCTGAGCCTCTGCCTACAGGGTACCGAAACACTTGATTGATTTTCTGTACTACTTTTAATACTGACATGCTTATTTGTCTGCTTTTTTAGACCGTGCAGTCATAATACCATAAAAATTATCTTAGTTCCGTACAAACACATTTCATGAACCTCTGTCTTGCCCACTTTTTTTTGTCCACGATCTGAGTTTAAATATACGTAATGTCAGTGACGTTAAAATGATAGAACAGATTAAAACAACTGGTTTCTCTGGTATTGAATGTCATGTGAAGCCTTTAAGCACATTTGACATTTGGCCGATATTATCAACTCAGCACTGCTTTTTTTTTTTTTTTTTTTTTTAATTCACTCTCCCTTTTTCTGTAGGTGGGAGCGCAGGGTGGACCCGATGGGTAGGGTGTATTACGTTGACCACATAACCAGAACGACAACATGGCAACGACCCACGCAGGAGTCAGTGCGCAACTATGAGGAGTGGCAGCACCAGCGCAGCCAGCTGCAGGGAGCCATGCAGCAGTTCAACCAGAGGTTCATTTATGGGGTGAGAGCAGCCACTGTCTTAGTTAGTGGATATGTTACAGTTTGAACATTTATCTCTTTCGATTTACTTAGATGTCCCATCCAGACGTGATGGGTACCTTTTCAAAACACTCTCCTTTGAATAACTATGGATGACTCTCTATGATCCTAATGATTGATGACCATAGCAAATGTCGATTCACATGGTTGAAAAAATTTTAAAACGTCAACTCCCCATTGTACCAGAGACAAGAAGGTTAATTGCACTTAATTAATAATTTTCATCGACCGATGGCACTTTAGGTTGTAGTAGGTAGTTTTTAGATCTTTTTACATTTAATCAACTTGTGTCTCGTTCTTTTTGTCTTACACAGCTTCAGGACCAGTTGGCAGCCACAGCCAATAAAGAGTTTGACCCGCTGGGGCCCCTGCCGCATGGCTGGGGTAAATATCACTGAGCATTTCTTTGAGCTGTAATACTGAACCGTGGCTATGACAGTGACTTTACACTAAATCATATATTCAAAAATGTGTTGTTTTTCATGTCAGAGAAAAGAACAGACACCAATGGTAGAGTTTATTTTGTTCATCACCCGACTCGGACGACACAGTGGGAAGACCCCAGGACACAGGGGTGAGCTTATGCGTCTGTGTGTGTGTATGATACTTGCTCTAAACTGTGCCTGCACTGACACATTAATAAACTGCTTCTGATGAGGAAGTTACATGTGCGTTAGCAAAGGAACATCTGGTTAAATACTATTTAGCAAAATGGAGAAAGTCCTGCTTTTATATCTGAAGGGCAGGTTGTTGTGTGTTTGCTTTTAGCCTTTGTGGTTTACTGTGTAGTTCTGCTTGCAGTCTATAAAATCTAACTTGACCTATAAAGTTCAGATATACCTTTTAATGTTGCATAGTTTTTATTCTGAAAATATATATAAATATGAAATTATATAATTATATTTTTTTCACTGCTGTTTTGATGTGTACATAAGTCATTATGCTCCTGTTAGCTTCATTTTGTTATTATTGGCTTTTTTTCCCTTGTTAATTTTCACCTGCCATTTTTACATGCACTAACTTACATTGTGTGTATTTATTTATGTATTTATTTATATATATCATAACAGGAGGTTTGATGTTTTTGCTTTGTTCAGGCTGTTAAATGATAAGCCCCTGCCAGAGGGCTGGGAGATGAGGTTCACTGTGGATGGTATTCCCTACTTTGTAGACCACAACCGGCGAACTACAACCTACATTGACCCCCGCACGGGAAAATCCTCACTGTAAGTTCCTGTCTGATCTTTACAAGCCACAAATGTGAATACAGTGCGGTACACAACAGCCTGTACTGACATTATCTTAATGTGCCTTTTGAATGGACACTGAAAAATGGCCTTTCTGTTCTCTTCCACAGTGAGAATGGGCCACAGATAACCTATGTCAGGGACTTTAAAGCCAAAGTGCAATACTTCAGGTTCTGGTGTCAGGTATGTGCCACACAACAGGTGTTGAAATGCTTTTTTATCACTTCTTTGACAATCTATCTTTATCTCGATGCTGCTTTACTGATGTCTCTCATTTCTTCAGCACTTACAAGTTCAAGGATAAAAGTAAATGTTTGCTGGTTTGCGAAGACATGAAAATGTCTTAAATGTCTTTGTTTTTTTCCTTCTCAGCAATTGTCGATGCCTCAGCACATTAAGATTACAGTCTCTCGTAAAACCTTGTTTGAGGACTCATTCCAACAGGTGGCTATTTCAATACAATATCATCTTACTCTCATTTCTTTGGTTAACAGCACTGTCTTGTCAGTGTTTCAGTTGTGTTACTATTTTAACTCTTTTTCTGCATTCAAAGATAATGAGCTTCCACCCTCAAGACCTAAGGCGGAGACTGTGGTTAATTTTCCCTGGAGAGGAAGGTTTAGACTATGGAGGTGTGGCCAGGTAATAATTTCAACTGAGATTTTGCACGTTTACATCTGATTGTTTTTTTTCTTGACACCACCCTTGCATAACAAAAAACAGACAAAACCTGTTGCTTAACTAGTATGACCACTTACACTTAATTTTTTTTTTTGTTCTCTGTTGTCATATTTGTAGGGAATGGTTCTTTTTGCTGTCTCATGAAGTACTCAACCCCATGTACTGTTTGTTTGAGTATGCTGGCAAGGACAACTACTGTCTACAGATCAACCCTGCCTCTTACATCAACCCTGATCACCTTAAGTACTTCAAGTTCATTGGACGCTTCATCGCCATGGTACCTGCACTATTTGTCTACACAATTAGTGAGGCATCAGTACTTAAACGAAAGTTGATGGCATCGTAACTTAAGCCCACATTCCTGTGTGACAGAATTTGTAGCGGTTATGTGTGAATCATATATGATTGTATCTAACTATCTTTAAAGACGTCATGTACCGGTTTCAAATGTGAAATTCAAATGACAGTGACTGTTCTGCGTTTTTTCCTCTAGGCCTTGTTCCATGGCAAATTCATCGACACAGGTTTCTCACTCCCCTTCTACAAGCGCATTCTCAACAAACCTCTGGCTCTCAAAGACTTGGAGTCCATAGATCCAGAGTTTTACAACTCGCTCATCTGGATCAAGTAAGTCAGTGGATAGAAAAATCAACGTGTGAGTTTTTGGTTAGCTGATGTATGATGAAGATGGGGAGGGTTTGCATAATTAGATGAATGTTTGTCACTTAAAATGGTGTGAAAATTTAAACACTCCTCCTGGATATGTGTGCAGAAGCGGTTTGATTTTACATTCTTGCCCTGATACCCTCACACCGTCTCTGGCTATGCATCCACTACCCAAACGCTGACTCCTAGAAAACTGCAACACTGCAACATAAGATTATACAGGCAGAGCGCGAGTTTAGCAGGACACTGATACAGACATAACACGCATTTCTAGTGGGTCATAAGTGATAATTGAAAGGGATTATTTTTGTATTAGTCTTTAGGTTGTTTTTAAGAAAAAGTCCCACTTATTCTGTGTTTAATCAAGAAAATTATTCCCCATCCTGCAGGGATAATAACATAGAAGAGTGTGGTCTGGAGATGTTCTTCTCAGTTGACAAGGAGATCCTTGGGGAGGTCACCACCCATGAACTGAAACCAGATGGAGGGAACATACAAGTGACTGAGGAAAACAAGGAGGAATACATCAGGTACAGCTGCATCCTCTGCCGCTTAGCATTCATCATCTGTCTTTAAACTACAAACTGTTCAGGGAACAACTGCAGTTATAACATAATATTTCCCAAAGTCAAACTCTGACAGGATGACATGGAGGTTAGCAGAGTCACATGTCTGAGTCCGGTAATTCTAGTTTCATAATGCCTATACATTTATTTCTCTGTATGCAGGTTGGTGGCGGAGTGGAGGCTTTCCAGAGGTGTGGAGGAGCAGACTCAAGCATTCTTTGAGGGCTTTAATGAAGTCTTGCCTCAGCAATATCTTCAGTACTTTGATGCTAAGGAATTAGAGGTACAGTAGCAACAAGGCCTGTTCTCTAGAACTTTTACCGAAAAAGAGTATTTTGATGTTTGTGGTAGCATTGGTCCTTCGAAAAAATTCCCCGGTGAAAAAACATTCATATTAAAATGTGAGCTTTACACAATATTGATCTTGGCTACCTCTGACCTGTAGGTGATGCTATGTGGGATGCAGGAGATAGACCTGGTGGACTGGCAGAGGCACACAATCTACAGACATTATGCTCGAAGCAGCAAACAGATCCTCTGGTTCTGGCAGGTTGGTTCATACAAGAACACATTCGGACTGCACTGTCAAATCAAACTTCAAAATCAACACACCTTTCATTCCTTCTCACTTTGACCCTCTAGATTAATACTGCTCAGTAGGTTTGCAGATGTTTTCAGGCTTGAGCTTGAAGATTGGATCACCCTTTGCTTAAGTCACTGCGTCCAAAGATTTTCAAAGCTCTTCATTTAACAAAGAAATACTTGGGAACTGAAGAGTATTATGTTGTTAAAATTCCTGTAACGTAAGGAAATGTGTGTCATCACTGTTTTTTTTTTTTTTTCTTTTAACATTATATGATCCGTTCATAGTTTGTGAAGGAGATGGACAACGAGAAGAGAATGAGACTGCTGCAGTTTGTCACAGGAACCTGTCGTCTTCCTGTGGGAGGCTTCGCTGACCTGATGGGTACGCAAAATAGACACGTAACGCACACTGTATGTCACAACCAGAGCTGATTGGTTGATTTAATCTTCCTCATACTTTTATTCATGTAGGGAGCAACGGCCCCCAGAAGTTTTGTATTGAGAAAGTGGGCAAGGAGAACTGGCTTCCACGAAGCCACACATGGTGAGACAAGTTATTCTGCTTCTAATTCTATGTAAGTGCTCATGCCTCGGGTTTTTTTCGTCAGATGTCTTGTTCAAAGGGACCCAGGATTAAACTTTCATAACCCATCCCTATTAGTCATTTCTGAATCAACCAATGATCAACGTTCACTTATTGTTGATCTTCATGATGGCATGAGAGGTTATGTAATGCTGTATTATAATGCTTTGTTTTTGCACAGTTACTAACATAACTCAGAAAGTGTTTAATCAGCATGTGTTCTTCTGCAGCGGTAAAATAAGTCTGTCACCAGATGAACACTGAACGAGAGGGAAAGCAAAATATTTCTCGTCTTAGCAGTAAAACTAAAATTTGGTCCATAAGCAGAATAATTTTGGTTTAAGAGATAGAACCTAAAGGTGTTGTTGAGTAAGCATAAACCTTTTCTGTGAAGAGTGATCTAGTTCTCGCCTCTTTTCTTCACGTAGCTTTAATCGTCTCGACCTCCCCCCGTACAAGAGCTACGAGCAGCTGAAGGAGAAGCTCATGTTCGCCATAGAAGAGACAGAGGGTTTTGGGCAGGAGTAAGGCAACAAGAGCAGGAGCTGGAGGACTGGATGGAGGGATGTGGGCTTGGCGGAGCCATATTCATTTCAGACAAGAGCGCTTTTCAATACGGTCTCCTTGTGGACAGGAGCTGCTTATTAACTGGTAGATGAACATAAAGTCTTTATTTTCTGTCACATGATCACATGCAGTAACAGCTGTTTTCCAAGCTGTTTGTCATAAATTCACTCATTCCACATGAGACCTGTGAACTCTCCCCACCCTGTTTCACTTTGCACCCATATGATCCATCCCACCCTAATCCAGCTAATCTCACTTGGCCCTGAATCAGCCCACTATCATGTGATGGAGGCACAAGAGACACCTTTCCCACCCTGACGTGTCGGCACTTGCTGCACGTTGTGCAAGTACAGTTTCTGTGTGTACATCTGCAAATCTGTGCAGGAGTAACTTCTACAGAGCCGACATGTCGGGTCTATGCACTAGAATTAAAGATTTCAGAGGAAAGAACCATATTTATGCATTGTGACTAAAACAAAAAGCGTCATATCTAAAAGCAACATCAAAAGCACATTTATAGTTTCGGGTCTTTCGGACTCAACTTTTTATTTTTCGCTTATGGAAATGATCAGTGAATGGATGGAGAGTTTTTTTGTCTTTTTTTCTTTGCTTTTTTTTTCTTTTTTTTACAGCTGACTGGACTGACTCCTGTAGCACATATGCAGTTTCTTAAATAACTTTGATAAATGTGATCATGCTCTCTGAAATGATAATTTCTCTTGTTTTACCAGGTTGATTTCCTACCTTTGTAATGAACTGAAACGTTGAACTAGTTTGCACATAGTTATGTGAGCAGTAAGACAGTTGTGATTGTTCTTAAGAGAGGTTGTATTTTTCTGTGCAATAGTTTTGTAGAAAACATTTTTGCCAATCGTAGAATGAAACAGTGATTTATTTGATCATTTTATAACACTTTGGGAAGTTTCAGCATTTACTATTAATTTAAATTTCTCAGTTTGAAGTAGGGAATGCTTGCATAATTGCAAGTGTATAGCGAAACCAATATGGTTGTGATTTGAACTGACAAAATTGCCTTCCCCAAATGGTCTGTGTTGTATTTGACCATTTGACCATAGTTTTGGTCACTTCCTTTATCAGTCAGGGGGATTTAAAATCACTTTTCCATGATAATTAGGAGATGTTACTAATGAAGTGGGAGCATCAGAATGTATCTTGTGCTACAGAACAATGATATGTTAGATAATTAACTATTCCCACTGAAAGGTAGCCAATTCTCTGGAAAATGTCCTGCATTAAGTATTATGTTATATTAATGAAGATGCTGAATTCTAACTGTTTAAGGTGTTAAGTGACTAATGCAGTTTATGTAAATATACTTCATAAAGTAGAAAATGTGGTTAGTATCTTAATACATTTAGTTCACGCAGTGGACCCTTTTCAGTTTCAGGCAGAAGTTGATAACTAAGATTTGAATTAACGTTATAGAAAGTGACCCTAGTTTTATAGGGTATTAGGTATTCAGATTTGTATAGTAGTTGTGTCTTTCATGTCTTTTCCAGAAATAACTCCCCCTAACATCAGACTTTGTTTATTTTATCATCACGTAAATGAAATGACTGTGGAACCAGTTGACCAAAGGATCATATATGAAAAAATTTTGTAAACTATTTGACCTAAAAGTTAAAGACACCAAGTGTAATCAGTTGTTAACATCCTCGAAATGATTACACGTCAATTCTCACTATTAATTTTGTAGTTGTCCTTTATTATAAAGTAGGTTGAACTACAAAGAACAAAAAATTCAAACAAAAGGTAGCTTAGCTACATTAATTTTAAATACAAATTTGAACTAATTTAATTCTGTCAAGTGATATTATTTAATGATTACCTGTTGAAGCATCAAGCTTTGTAGTGTGTGTGTAGGCGGCGTGGTGTAAATTTTGTGGTATAAATTAAAGGTGTGTTCCAGATGACTTAAAAGGTTTAATTACAATTTAAGTTTAAGCAGGTTCCCTTTAACTCCACACATATGGCTCATAAAGTAGCCTGTGCATAAACCACATGGTTGTATGTCAGTTCATAATTTTAATTCTTGCATTTTAAAAAATGCTGGTTGTTCTCAAAGGCTTAAGACCCTCATCAACCTGACAGGTGTGTTGACCATCAGTCAATGCCAGTTACTGCTCACTTTATACTTATTTGTGTCAGATGTTTCACATTATCTCACTTTTTTTCCTCCTTCTGGCAAAACTCAGTGTGTAACTACTGGTGTGCAGACTTGTGAAAAGATTATTGTTAAAAAAAACAAAACGACAAAACATAACAAAAAACCTTGATTGAAAAGGTTTTGTGATTGAAATGTTGACTGTTGAACATTTTAACAGATTACAACTGATAGGCATAGCACCTTGACTCTCCAACTGGTTGAATTAACCACCTCACTGTTAAATCACTGCTTTGTTCCAGATCATGGGGCAGTTAAATGTATAGAAATATGCAAAATAGTGTTCTAGTTGTACTGATTGCATTGTAAATCATGTTGATAGGGTAATCACTGTTTTCTGAGGCTCTAACTTTTTGATAAATGGAAGTCAATGGTTGAACACTATTTATTTGGAGGATGGGTTTCATGTAACAATGGACTGGACTGATTGAGAAAAAATAAACAAGAATAAAAGATTAAAAAACAACTCTTGTTTGAAGGATGAAATGTTTATTATCACCTCATATGTTTACAATATCAACGCACACTTGTTTTTGTGTATTTCTTCTTAAAAATATCAGAGTGCAACACAAATTAACCCCTTAAAACATCAAGAATATTTATTTATGAAAAAATTCTAAAGTTGTGTTAACACAAAAGAAAACTTCTGCAGGATGAAAAAGACTGATCCCATAATTCGTATATTCGTAAATGTATTTCCTCTGAAAAATGTCACAAAAAGTGTTTCCACCCTCTCATTATGAGGCATCTAATCTCAGATTATGCAATAAGCCAAAACTAAATGACTAATGTCATTGCGAAAGTTGCATGCTGAAGTCCAGCATAACTTTATCCAACAAAAGCAGCGAGTTATATAACACTAACACATCAGGTTTGCTGTCTTGTCTTGCTCTCCCATTAATAAAGGGACACAGTTGGGTTAAAAAATACATTTTTATTATTAATTCTTTGTTTATCCTTCTATATTATGTGGTTTTGTTTCAAGATTTTACTTTAGATATACTTTTTCCATAGTTTTCACACTTTACTCAACTTACATAGATTAAATAGGCTTTAACTTTTCCAATGTGGAGATCAGTGGTTAAGTACTTTTAATTTGGAGAATGAGTCTCACATAACAACAGACTGGATTAATTCAAAAACCAACAAACAAAAAACAGTGATCACCAAAATAAAACATTTAAACATTTGAACATTTGTGATAGTTATTATCATTGCAGCATTTTCTCATTAGTTTACAATATCCTTTATGATATGTGTTTATATATTTCTTATAATTATCATAGGGCAACAAAGCTTTTAAATCAGTCAATTCAATCAATTTAGAACCAATACTTGGTAATACCAGTATGTAGTTTTCATACCCTTTCTTTACTGTTAGAAATTATTACTCAATCATATCTCTCTCAATGAAAATTAGCAACATTTCTGTGAAATAGCTAGAATACTCTATATATGTATACCTCTAAATGATTGCTTACTCATTGTGTATTTTCTTTGGCTCACAATTTTATACGCCTTTATGCCACCTGACAGTAACTACTCTCTCAGCACATGACTAATGACTGGTATTAGATGTATTTGTTTTCCTTTAAAGGAGATAAAACATGTGTCTGCACTATTTTTGTAAGTCATCCATACTTAAATGATGTAATGTAACAGCTGAATGACTCAAGTAAATCGCAAAGGTGTCTATCAGAGACAAAACAGTTTAGCAGTCACATCTTTGCTTGATTTACCATGTGCTGACTAAAAAATTAAGGGGCAGTTTTGAGTAAATATATAGATATCATTCTGTAAATCTGTATATATTTTTTGTTTATTCTCAAAACGTATATTGAAAAATATATATATACTTATTTTGGCACCAGCATCACCACGATAACACACGAAGCTCTATTTACATAGGAACGTATTGTGTAATGCTGCACTACGACGGACTTTCACTGTGACACGACAGCCTAACCTGTGTGCAACATGTATCTGTGTCCTCTCGGCTGTATTGAAAGTCATGGCGGGTCCTGATCTGACAAAAACTCTCCTGTATACCGTCAATAATCTACTCCAGCAAGAGAAATATAAAGCTGCACTTGCAGTTTTGAAAGGATTCAGAAATGGCGCCGTGTAAGTGAATATTTTCTGTAAACTAGCTAGCTAGTTAGCTTAGCTGAAATAGTTAGTTACCGTTACGTTTCTACATCTGGAGGCAAACAGGTCAGCTGTAGTTTTCAGTGGTCGCTAGCTTAAATTGTTAGTAAACAGTTTAGTAACTTAAGGCATCAAAAAGCCTGCTATTACAGAGAATTTTTGTTTATTAAACTAAGATCGTTTTGTATGTATGACCTAATTTTGAAGGCAAGTAACGTTCCTAGACAGCACTGACACTAAAGTGTGTTTATTTCTCAGATATGGGGCCAAAATCAGAGCACCGCATGCGCTGGTGATGACGTTTCTGTTCAGAGATGGCAGGTAAGAGTTGGAGTATAAGTTTTTTTTTTAAGTACATTGCTCTCCCCAGTATTCCCAGTGTCTTGAAAGTGTGAACAGGTTTTTCTTTTTTCTTGCAGTTTGAAGGACAAGCTGAAAGCCATTTTGAAGGCCACATACACCCACTCCCGCAACCTGGCTTACTTTGTGTTCACATACAAAGGACTGCAAGCCTTGCAGCAGAAGATGCAGGGGAAGAGTTTGCAGTCTCACTCCTTTCTGGCTGCCTGTGTTGGAGGATGGTTAGTGTTTGGAGATAACAATAACATCAACAGTCAGGTATGAACAGCCCGGGGATCCAAAAATTCCCTGTTGTCATATTCGCTCACAATCAGCAAATCACTGGAAAGCCAGTTCTGTAAAAATGTGCCTTTTGCTCTCTTCTAGATCAACATGTACTTATTGTCCAGGATCCTGTTCGCTCTGTCTCGGCTGGCGGTGGAGAAAGGATTTATCCCCCAGCCCAAACATGACCCCTTCCCACTTTTCGCTACGCTGGTGTGGGGCATCGTCTTGTGGCTCTTTGAATATTACCCACACACCCTCCAGCCGTCCCTGCAGTCCTCAATGAACTACCTGTACCATGACAGTAACGTGTGGCATGACATCTCAGACTTCCTTGTTTATAACAAGCCAAGGACTGCTGCTCGGTAGTGAGACTTTAGTTTCTTTCACTATGGACCAGCTCTCCTCTGTACAATGATTGCATTGCTATTTTTATAATTATTAATATGTCAAGCCTAATTGAATGTTGCCTTTTTAAAAATTATTACTGATTTATAAATTTGTACTGTATTATTTTTTTGTGTAAGTTCTGATTTATTGATGTATGTTTTCTTAAATGAACAGCACACTCACTGTTAAAGCTAGCTTTTTCTTGGTTGACACCAGACATCCAGCTGAACAGATACACCAGCATATTCTGTGTGCATTTCCAGTTTGATTTTTCCTGCTGATATTTGGGTTGATGTGCAATTGTGTGATTTTAGAAATATGCCACTTTATTCCCCTACGACAGAAGACATTAAGCTGTAAAATGCATAAAAGACAAAAGAGCTGTTATTTGTTGTGAAGTTGCCATTAAACAGAAAAACAAGAATGAAACTTTTTTGCAGGACGTAACCAAAAGTTAATTCTCTGTTTACTTGAATTAAGTGTATTAAAGGTTGAATGGAGTATGAGGTATTTTATTCCACCCCATAATGTGCTGAAGCTAGTTAGATACTGTAGATATCCCTTTCATGACTTCATGTATTCATTCTCAAAAAATGTTTCATTATCCCACCCATCGTGGGATTCTGCACATTCCTTTCAATAGAAAACAGATGCCTGGCTTACCATTTAAACATGAATTGTGCAATATAGCTATTTTTTGTCAATGACAAGCCTCGGCATCAATGGAAATAACAACACAATCTAAGTAAACTCCCACACCTTTATTCTTATTGTGTCATAGAGCAGCGCTGTCAAGACTGCAGATTGTTGGTTAAAGGGCGTGATCTGTGTACCGCTTGTAATTTTACCTTGGGCTGTCATCAGAGTCACCCAGATTGTAAAACTGCCAGTGCAGGAGCTGTCGTCAGTATATCGTAGATTCAGTCGTCATTGTTTTTGCCTCATTAGCTGTTGACAGTGACTTAACAGATGTTTATTCAAATAAAAAATCTTCAAGATTTTTATGTTAAAGACATCTACAAAAATGGGAAACCACTACAAACAGTTCACTACACTGTCTGAAGCTCACAGCCAAAACAACTTAATGAACAGATAATGTATCACTCAGATCAGTACCTCACTCAGGTATATAAACCAAATAGTTTGTCAGAGGGTTTGTGCAGGAAAAAAAGAGATAACCGATGCATAAACATATGAATAAATAAATCATTTATAAATCAATCCAACCCCTGACTTTTGTTTATTGGGGTGGGGGGCAGACTTAGTCAGGTCTTCCAGGCATGTCCCTAAACCAGATGATGCAACTTTTTCAAAAGACAACTAACAAGTAATGAATTCATTACCTTGAACAAAACCATAATATAACCTAACAACAACAACAACAACAACAACAACAACAACAGCAATAATAATAACAACAACAATAATAATAATAATAATTAATAAATAATAATGAAGAGGAAACAAACTTTGACATGCAAGTAAGCTAATGAAAAAATAAAAAATGAAAAACCTAAATTAACAATTAATTGTAATTAATTGTTAATAAGTAAATAAAGCAATTCAAGTACAGCAAACACTAAAGGCCAAGACTAAAGGAAAAAGAGAAGCCTATGATCTTTGTTAGTCATTTCACAGTGATGAAAGTCTGACACGGTAGAGCTGTAGCAGTAAGTGAAGTGATGAAGTGATGTCACTGAGCTTGTCACTGAGCCCGTCTGGGATTCCTCGGAAACAGCTGTCGCAACCAGGACCTGCGTAACTTCTCATTTTCAAACTTCATTTTGCAATAGGTTCATTTGAAATCTGCCTCACAAAAGATAAAAATTACAGATATGATGCAAAACTCAACTTCACCAAACAGTGGAATACATTTTACTAATATCAAGCTATATGACAAATTATTAAAAAAAATAATATAATGAGATTTAAAGAGCTGTTTAGTAGATATTATTCAAAAAACTAATTAAAAAAAAAAATTGAATTCTACCCAATAAAATGGTATTACTGTTTCTGCAAAACCGTGGCAGCATGTTGCAAGTTTTCACGCCCACTAAAATAATCTTCTCTGGATTTCTGTCCTTTTTTTTGGATGTGGGTGTTTCTGCTTACTCACTAACAGCCAGATTTACGCATGAAACATTGTACTCCTTCAAATAACCAGCAAGGTGGGGTGTACCATTCTGATGTGAGTGTTTTGTTAAATGACCTGAGGGCGTTAGTTACACACTTTCTTCATACCACCTGCCAAATGCTTTCAGAGGGTAGGGCAAGGATTTATAAGCAGTGGAGGGTGACAGTAGGGACATTAAGCACTGCGGTGAAAAAGAGACACTAACAAATGGAAGGTGAGATTCGTCTTCACAGATGTTAACTGTTTTCCCAGCGTTTTTGTTCTCAGTCTCTTTACTTTTAGGGTGAATTTTTAGTACAGTTTAACTGCTGCACTGAATGCAATTTTCCTGTAGTAATTTTCATTTTTTTTCCTATTTTTCATTTGCAGATTTAAGAATTCAAAATGTCAACCTGGAATACTCTGAAAACCTGGCGAGACACAGGACAGAGGACTTCAGCGGCTCCGAAGCCTTGGTGGTGAGGAGAGGGGACCCGTTCAAATTCACTGTGCTGCTGAGCGGCCGGCCCCTCAACCCAAAGACAGACTTTCTGCAGATCAAAGTCATGCTAGGTAGTCTAGATTTGGATTTGAACTTTTTTTTTTTCTGGATGAAAATCTGACATCCACAAGTTAGAACTCCTTCACTTCAATGTCTTTCACTCTTTTCTCCTCAGGCCACTTGTATGTAGAAGTTCCAGTCACTTTCATAATGAAGGTTTCCTCCACCAGTTGGAGCGCCTTCATAGACCCAGTGGGCCTGAACCTCCGGAGTCCCTCCATATTCATCTCCCCTCCTGCCACTGCCGCGGTGGGGGTCTACAGATTTCAGCTGTGTGTGTTCACTCAGGATGGCAAGAAGATCTGCCCCGTCGGCAAATTCATCCTGCTCTGTAATCCCTGGTGTCGTGGTGAGTGCAAGTCATTCAAGTGAATAGTTCATAGCTTATAATAGCGCAGCAGAGAGTTAACCAACAAAAATGCACTCCTGGTTTTTGTGGTTAAATGAGTGTATGATGATGATGATGCATTGGATTCATTCATCACTTTTAATCGCCTATTAGTTTCTTTTATGGTAGTCTGACTGCTACAGTGCAGTGGTGATGTGGTGTGTTACTGGCTGTGTGAATCATACCTGAGAGAGGTAAGGATGTATCATGGCAAACCACATTTGAAAAAATAGAGGAAACATTAAAAATGAATACGGCAGTTCAGGTCTTAGCTATCTATGGTATTTGTAGCAATGTAATTTGAAATACCTCTGTGAACAGGATGTGCTAAATGTAAGATTGATTTCTCGCAGAGGACGCAGTGTATATTCCCTTTGAGGACCAGAGAGAGGAGTATGTGCAGAGTGACTCCACGTTGATGTTTACGGGGTCGGCTATGAATGTTGTGTCCAGACCATGGTCCCTCGATCAGGTATGAAAATGAAATGAAAATTTTTATTTTAGATGAGGATTGATTTTTTTTTTTTGTGAACGTTCAGTTAAAAAAAGAACAGTTTTCATTTCTTTTACATCAGTTTTACATTAAACCTCATAAATGCAGTTTTATTCTAGCGATGTTTTATTGGAAGTATTGCTTGTGTTCAATCTAGAGCTATTTGAACAATCCCCGAAAAAGGGAAAAAAAAGGGGTAATAATTGAGAGAAAACAAAGAAGGTGGCAAAATCTTGATTTTTATAAAAACCCAAATCATAAACTTGACCTTAGTTACATATTGGTCATTAAAGAGCCGGTTAAACATGTATTTTCTCGCATATCATTCCATTGTAATTTATTCTTCTCTTTTCTTTTGTCTCTGCTTGTACAGTATGAGCTTGGTGTGCTGGAGGCATGCCTGAATCTGCTCCAAGTCAGCCCTCAGCACCAGAAGAACAGAAGAATGGACTACCTGAACAGAAGCAACCCCATTTACATCGGCCGGGTCGTGTCTGCCATGGTGAGTGCCAACAGACTCCGAATAAAAGCTCAACTTTAACATAAAAGCTTCAAGAGAGGAACAAATCACACATGCCTTTGTTGTCATTCACCAAGTTTTTATTTGCGTCCCATGATACACAGCTGCTTATTAAAAACATGCTGTGGCTTGAACTAGGACATCGCATTCTGCGTGTCAACAAGACAAATACAGGCCTTAAAAACACTAAAAGTCACGCTCAGAAACACTGTAATTATTGCAGTGAAAGAGTTAATCATAGTGTTGATTGAACTTGATGTGACACGCCTGAGCCTGAGCCATGATCCTGTGGAACTGAGTTATAACTTCTATTTTGTGTTCAGATCAACAGCGAAGATGACCGTGGAGTGGTGCAAGGGAAGTGGTCAGGTGACTACAAGCAGGGAGTCCATCCGTCCCTGTGGACGGGCAGCGGGGACATCCTGAGAAAGTGGGCTCAGTCCGGTTACAGCCCAGTCAAGTATGGACAGTGCTGGGTGTTTGCAGCTGTCATGTGCACAGGTAAATATATATATGGATTGTTTAAAACCTTTAAAAGAAAAAAAAAGACAAAAAACAGCAGCAGTTTTACTCAGTATATTTCTCATATTGTTTTTAATAACTTGTAGAACAAGATTTCATGAGTGATGTCTTATCAGTCTTGTTCCCATAACGGATCATTTTCCCATGACGCAAGATTACAGTCTTTCATCAGCCCATAAACGTCTTTGGCCGTGTTTTAATTTTGTCTTGCAGTCATGAGAGTTCTTGGCATTCCTTGCCGCATCGTCTCAAACTTCAACTCTGCTCACGACACCAACAACAACCTGGTGATTGAGGAGTACTACACTGAAACAGGGCGGAAGCTGAACCGGAGCAACGACAGCATATGGTTTGTGGCAATTTAACTTTTAAATCCTGCAATCCTGCTTTATTTAACGACTTTTCAATTCAATTTGAAACTTTCATCACATTTATTTCGTTTTGTGAAGAGAAGAAGCAAGTTCATGCTTTAGAATATCTCCTTGTGGCTCTTTTGAACAGGAACTTCCACGTATGGGTGGAGTGCTGGATGGCTCGCCCGGATCTGGGACAGGGGATGGATGGTTGGCAGGTTCTGGACCCAACCCCCCAGGAGAGGAGTGGAGGTGTGTGAGAAACATAGCAGCTCCTGTTTTTGGAAATTTCTTATTTCTCATTTCTTTGGTTATTTTAAACTTGTTCTCCTCAATAAACAAGACTATAACTTTCTTTTCATCCATGTTTTATTATTCTAGGGGTGTACTGCTGCGGTCCGGCCCCGGTCAGAGCAGTCAAAGATCGGCGCATTGACCTGTATTATGACATCCCCTTCGTCTACGCCGAGGTGAACGCTGATGTCCACACAATCATTGTGAGCAATGGTCAGGTGGTCAGCTACAGCAATGACAAAGAGAGGGTGGGATCCCTCATCTGCACCAAAGCTATCGGCTTCCCCAGATACCAGAACATCACAGGGGACTACAAATACATCAAAAGTATGAACCACAAACAGAAAGCATGTTCATACAGTTTCATGCATTTTAAAAGTTACTTTGCTCACATTTGTACTTTTTATCTTCACCCAACAGGCCCGACACTGACACTAAGAAGTTCCACAAGCTCAAATGACTCAACGTTGAGAAGAGGTAATCTTGCTTTTGATCACATTAGTCAGACTTTTCATCTGTTTCTACACGTCATCTAATGTACCCTTTGTCTTAATGTTTTCTCTGCAGACTCATCCAAGGGGTTGGCAGTCTTCCTGATCCTGGATAAAGCTCCAGTTGCCGGAGAGCCCGTCCGCTTCACGGTGAACATCATTAACAAGCAGAATGCTCCCAAGATGATTAAGGTGCATTTCAACGCTCAGGCTAAAGAGTACAACCACAGCCCTTCAGACACCTTCTGGGAAAGCCATGGTGTCATCCAACTGGCACCCATGGATGGTAAATTCACTTTTCACTCATCTACTTACTGAAATTTTCACTTTTTTAAGGACTATTGAGGTTTTAATGTCCACCTCTTTCTCCCTTTGTCCCTCCAGCTAAGGTTATTCAACAGCAGATCCTCCCAGCCCAGTATGAGGACGTAGCTGGGGACGACCTGATCAACCTCGCTGTGGTCCTGGAGGACATGAACAGTCAGGAGCGAGCCTTGGCCTCAGAGGAGTTCAATATCTCTAGCCCAGAGCTCACTGTGGAGGTATTAGATACTTTCTTTTTGTTACTTTGGTGGCTGCGGCTCAGGAGATAAAGCAGGTTGAAAGAAGAGAAAGCTGCCTGCGATGAGTGTATGAATGGATGAGTGCTTGTAAAGCCATTTTAAGTGACTGAAAGGCTAGAAAAGCGCTTTATAAATGCATTTAAAAGAAACGTCCATCCACCATTCATGCACTTACAGTTCAGTGGACAAAGCCACTGCTGTCGAGGGATTAAGAAAGAAAAGCTTGACTCAAGTTTTTTATATGAATGATGATAAGATTAAAGAGTTAATCCCTCCAACTAACTGGACTCACAGTTACATCAATAACCAAGTATATATATTTCAAACAAACTGATAATTTTTAAAATAAACAAGACAGAATCTGGTATATTAGTTTTTCTGATATGACGTAGTGGCCTATAAAAAAAGACATTTAGTGAAGCATCATATTTTTTCATGTAAGTGCTGTAAGAGACATGCAGAATGTTCGCATACATTTTTGGTGAGTTCTTTAAAGTTACCTCCGGGGTTCACTAACGCAAACTCTTCCTTCAGATCCCAGATGAAAACTCTGTTGTGCTGGGGGAGAAGCACATGGCCACAGTGGCCTTCACCAACCCATTTTCTTACCCCGTGAGTGGAGTGCTGACTATAGCTGGCGCCGGGCTGATCCAGGGAAAGATTCACTTCAAGTAAGAATGATGATCTTTATTGTTTACACAGAACCATGTGTTGAGTGTTTAAATGCCATAGGCACTTAGTAATATGCAGTCATGAATGGCTGCTAAATGACTGGGTGAAGGAATGCTCGGTTAAAGGAGTGCCATCGTACAGTACGTGATGTTACAGTGTTTATTTGTGGAAGGAATGTAGGCTTGTCCCACCTGCAGTGTGTGATTGTTCAATACACGGCCAGGTGTGTCTTGGATAAATAACCCAATGTTCCGCCTCTGAGGGCAGATCAGCACCAACAATTAATTTTAAGCACTGAAGTGTGACTTTCATTTTGTGCTAAGACATTCACATGTAATTAAAACTTAGCTGTCACAGATAGAACTGGTTGGATGCAGTTGACTCCAACCACATGAAACCAGGTTACAGAGTTTCTGGCATCTGCAATCACTGCCCTGGTAGTAGGAGTGGTACTTTGGTAGTAGTACAGTTTGTGAACTCTTGTATATCTTGTTTTTTTTTTTTCCTGCAGGATGCAGCAGCTGCTCCCAGGAAAAAGAGGGAAGCAGAGCATCACCTTCATCCCCTCAAAGGTGGGAAGAAAGATGCTGCAGGCCAGCCTGTCACTCAACAACATCAGGTCCACCATCAGAGGCTTCGAGATGGTCTTGGTCAAAAGAGCTTAGATCCTGTTTTTTTTTTTTTTTTTTTTTTTACCTATTTTATGCCATTTGTTTGGCTTAAGTGTCATTTTTTAAAACCAATTATTATATTTCTGATGATTTCAAGTGTTTGCTTTGAAAAAATATTTTCATTTATGTTGTAAATAACAACTGAGGCCTGAAAATGGCAACCAGGCAGCAGCATTGAGTCACAGACAAACATTGAGATTGCTGTCATCTAATCCTTGTGTTTTTCTATTGCTGTGTATGGTATAAATGTAAATATAAATGTATTTATTTATTTAGCTATTTATTTAGCTATTTATTTGTTTGAGCCATTGAAATTAACATTGTTACCTGAAAATCCATATTATACTTGAAAATGAGAGGCTGCAACATAACGCTCTGATCAAATCTCTGCGCAGATAAATGTTAATTTGTTCTTCTTTTGTGATGTGAGCCAAATATACTAATGTGATTTTTTTTCATGCTTCCCTTGACAACTTGAAATGTGCTACCTTTTCATATTGTTTTGGTACATGTACCAAATATTTTTACTGATTGCTGTACATTTTGCCTTGTATGATTATTTGAAATAAAAGCATTAGAATCAAATATTTTTGTTCATCCCAGAGTTTTTTGTCTTTATGTTTAAATCTGTTGCAGTATTCTGACGGTCTGTGGATTTATGTTGTTGCAGTTCCTTTTTTGCCCTGAAGAGGGAGACCTTCCCTCATAAAAGGTCACTTTTGTTCAGTCTGCACAAAATGTGCATATGGATAATTTGTTTATTCCCTCTTTATTCAGTGTTTTTTGCACACATCTCTGTGCTGAGCAACTCAGGGAAATGAAATGAAACTTGACTCAACTTTCCCCACAATGTAATTAATTTATCTTTATTAATCTATTTTAGCTGTCTGTCAAAAGAAATCGACAATAAAGCATTATATACAAATCATAGCTAAGCTGACAGGCAGTGTAATCGGCACATGCACGACCATACCAGTTCATCTATATTACAAACAGGTTATTAGGAATGAAACAGAGACAGGAAAGAAGGAGAGTTAAACACGACAACATATACAACCTAGAATCAAAAGGATTTGAGCACCAGCCTATAATACAGCATCTTCAAGACAAGTTCTTATCAAAATATTTTTACAAGAGCATGTTTCTGGTAAGGAAAGGGAATGTAAGGGTTAAAGGGCAGATTTTTTTTATTCTGAGCTCTGAAACTGTTTATGCCTCATTGTGTTTTGAATTTAACTAAAAATAAATAGATCACATTTTAATGGTAAATACAATCAGACTATTTTTAATAGCCTCTACCTATGAGGAGAATATTATCTGACATTTATCTAGCTGACATATGAGTAAAACAAATCTAAAATAAAGGTGAAGGCAAAATCAATCCCATATAACATCATTACTTTAGGTCTTTTAAATTTGGATCTTTACAATAGTATTGGTCAGAGGGAAATGGGTTAATTGGTTTAGTCTCACAACAAACAGACAGACAAACAAATTAACCATTAAAAATAAAACAGCAGAACAAACAATATAACAACAATCTGGCCTTTTCATTCATCCAGACATACTCACTGTGTCCAGTAAACAGGATGTAAATGTTTGCATTCAGTGCATCATTTTTTTTTGTGCACAAAAGTGGGACACCTTAATAAAGTTGAGATGAAATGAATTAGAAAAAGAAAAATATTTTTAAAAAAGTATTTGCAGTTTTACCCATGGTTCCCTGGGGTTAGTTATGAAGCTTTGGTCCCTTATTTTACTTTGGTCTTTTATTTTGGTCCAGCACTTATGGCTTCATGTTTATGTGTTATAGTTACACTGCAGCCTCGCTTCGAAATCCTCAAAGTCCTTTTGGCTTTCGTGAGAAAATTCTCCGCCTGAGTGCTCACTGAGGATCAAATGCCTTACGCCAAGAAAAAAAGAAAAAGAAAAACTGACTGTGAATTAGTCTCTAGTGTTCATCTTCATCCACTAGCTGCAGTCAGGAGTTCAGAGGCTTCTAATGATTTAGGTGGAAGAGCTGAAGTGTCAGCTGATGCCCTCTAGAGGTAGTCCAGCTCCAGTGCATGGCTCAGGGCCTCCAGATCGGCCCGACAGGACACCCTCCAGAACGGCATGTTCTTCTGAGAAAACAAAAATAAAATAAAAATGTAAATTCAGGTTCAATGTTAAACATGCAAACTTTAGGCAAGCACACTCGCAGCACTCCTGCAGATGCAGTGCAGATGTGAAATATAGACTGTGGTTTGGAGGGGGATAACATGTTGGCCTATAATGTACAAAAGCATAACACACTCACTCACACACACACACACAAAAAAGGGATTTGCTGAAATGCCAAATCCAGGAAAAATTGAGACATTTCAATGCAAAGGCCTTTAAAAAAGGGAGACAGACACAGAAGCGGCAGGTTAACTGATTAGTTAAGGTCCATTTTTCAGCAGTCAGAGTCATAAAATCCCAGATTGAGTTATACCTTCTTGGCCACGGTCTCTTCTTCGGCTCCGTCTCCTATCACCACATACACTGCTCTCCGACCAAACCTCTGGGAGACACGCTCGAAACAGCTCTCTTTGCCTATAAAAAGAGGTCAAATCACAGCATATGATTATCACATAATATAAAGTAATAATAATAATAATATAATAACATAATGCTATATATATAATTGTTCCTTTAAATAATAATTTAAAAAGTGAAGGAGTATTTAATTACTGGCAAAGAAAATTAACAAGGACAGTGGGAGATTAAGGTTGACT
This sequence comes from Acanthurus tractus, assembly GCA_029783725.1. Lineage (NCBI taxonomy): Eukaryota > Metazoa > Chordata > Actinopteri > Acanthuriformes > Acanthuridae > Acanthurus > Acanthurus tractus. The sequence goes on from JAQNCA010000014.1 coordinate 7,226,776, forward strand.
GTATTTTTTCGTCAAGATTGTTGTTGTTTTTTTCCTCAGACTCACCTGTCTTGGTGGCGCTGTAAATATTTTCTATGGGGAACGCCGATCCCAGACCGTACAGTAACACTTTAGAGAGGGCTGGGATGAGCTGGGTGGTGGTTACTAATACATTCACACAGTTAGGCCTGGAAAAGAAACAGGTCAGACACAATTATTAAATCATGACACCTTAAATGGTACTAACTATATTAGGAACTGACATTTATTCAGTTCACGATGGGGTATGTAGAATAAACTAAATAATGTACAACTAACAGCCAATGTTAAATCAAGCCAAGGTAGCATGAACTGACCTCGAGTTGATGAGAGCGAGGGCTTTGAGTGCTTGAGTCAGCCACAGGTCAGTCAGGACCTCCATCTCCCTCCTCAGCTGTAACCACTCCTCTCGCTTGGGGCTGCCCAGCAAACCTGCCCACCGAGGAGAAGCACATGCTCCATTGTCAGTCTTTAACAAAACAGGGAGGGCATGAACCCATACAGCTCTTAATGCATAAAAGAGCTCATTTACTGAGACAGCTTATTTTGACAGCAGGACTGTCTGCAGTCCTATGCCGGACGGTTCTCACACAGCTCCTCTAGTCAAAACCAGACGCATGGCTTCCAGCAGAGCAAAGGCAGCCAACTGTAATCAGCAGTGCACAAGAGTCCATACTGAGCAACAACTTATCACTCCGCCTGGTTAAAAAACAAGCTCTGCCTCTTTTCCCAGAGCTTTTTTAAAACACATCATTGGTCACATCTGCCTTTTTGGACCTATTTGAAATAGCTAAATGGAAAAGCTTTCAACAGAAAAGAATCAGGCCAAAAAAGCATAGCATTAATTTAAACACTCAAATCTTAATAAGTTGCTTTGGTCAGTAGTTTCAGTGGATCAATGGTGATCCAGTGATGCAAACAGGTTTATAAAATAATTCCAGTCCACATTTAACATCTTCTTAATTTTTACATATAAATAATAAATGTTCGTCTGCATGTGTTCTGCATATTTCCATTTCAAATCAAAGTGCACGACATTGCAAGAACTTTAGCAAAAAAAGGTGCTTTACATACATAAAAAGCCCTTTTCTAAAGTTGCTTATGTAACCTTATGTAAAATTGCAAAAGTAAAGACAAAGCCCAGAGAAATCACTGAGGTTTATTGCTGAACTGTGTTCAACTTTAACTGTTTTAGCAGCAGGTAAATATTTATGTGACCATAGTGATGTTAATCACAATACTCTCTTATACTCTGTCATTGTCGGTTGTAATTTTGTAGCAAGAAAACCACATATGACCCATAGTAAACCTCAGTGAAAAGAAGCTAATCATAGTATCTGCTGTATATTCCCTGCACACAGCAGCGCAAAATAAAATAAGAGTGGAGCTCACCTCCAACATTATTCTTATATGTGTTGTAGATCTCCTTGACTCTGCGGTATCGAAAAGCCAGTTTCCTCATCCAGTCCACCCCTCCATGGACCCCTGACCCCAGGCACAGAGAGCCGGCCCCCGCTGGGCTCTGGAAGCCGTCCGACCCGAAGTTGTAAGTGCTGCAGGATCACAATACAGGAAACAGTCAGCGTATAGATCATAAAGACACAAGCTGCATTTTTCCAGAGCATCTTTAAGTAGCACTATCATCTGTGTTTCAGAGGGGTTGCTCATAGGTACAACTACATCAGCACAACTATATTCATGGATACATTTTCTAGCTCTAGGAACCGATTCAAACGACTCTGGTTATGAACAAGAGGAGAGTGCTTAAACCATTCATCACATTCAGGGAGGTGCGCCAGTGCAACCACAAACATTTCAGGGACAAGAAACTCTTTACAATTGAACATAGTAGAAACTGACTTTTTACCATGAATGAAGCGTTGTCAGTAAGAAATCACGCAGTATATACATTCAGCACAGCTAGGATAAATATAAAAACATATTTGAAAAATGAAAAGAGCCAAGTACAATAAAATAAATATGTCAAAAAAAATACTTTGGTACAGACTGGCTCTTTCTAAAATCACTCCTAAAAGTATCCTAAAGTGCTTCAACAAGTTTATGCAATAAAACGTCTGGACTGCGGGAGACAGAGGGAATGATAAAGGGATATTTTGATGAGAAATGAAAGTGTTGGATAATCCCGTGACATATTATATGGCTGTGGAAGTTGGAAAAAATAAAAGACATGCACATGCTTGCATGCATGAACACACACAGACACACACTCTTCGTCTCATCTCTCTGCCTTTTTTTCCTCCTGTGCACTAAAAACCCAGAGGGCAAGTCTGGTTCACAAGCCACAGCAGAACCGTTGGATTTTCAGTAACTCAGTAAGCAAGTACAGTAACACAGGAGAAGCTTTACCTCAGGTCCTGTCCATTGTCGTCTGAAGCCACATCATCAATATGAACCTGGTCACATTCCTGGGAAATGAAAAGGAGAGCGGATATATCAAGAGATCCATTTCAGAGTGCAGCCCTGTACAGGCAGGTCTCTCCTTTTTAGGGGAGCCTGCGGGAGTGATACAGGGCTAGAGAAATAAAAAAAAACAGCCAAAATAAAAGACAAGGAAGGAGGAAATAAGGTGTCGAGACAGGAGACAGCAAGGCGTCCGGGATACAGGACAACATGGCCGTGCACTTCTAGTGTAACCGAGGAGTAAAATAAGCAAAGTAAATCTGCGTTTTTATAATGCATCCAACATTTTGTTTAAAAAAATAAAGAAAAGCACATTGTCTTTAACACGAATTGTGGTGTGAATGTTGTTCTTCTCTATTGAACGTTAATGTAACCGACCAAACCACAGGGTTTAAAACACTGTGGCTTAAATATGGGGCTGCGGCCAAAACAGCCTAAGCAATATGCAGTTAAATCATGAACTTGAAAACAGTTATTAAGATTAGAAAAGTTGGATGAAAACAAAAAAAAAGGAAGCATAAATCCACCATCAAATGCCAGGAGAATATATTAAAAAAAATGTGTCTAGCAAAAGCTGTCATCTCTTTTTGTTTTTATCCAGCATCTAACCATCAAGTCTCACAACCCTCTTTCTTTCACACGTACATTTTACACTTGCGTTAATGCACACACACACACACCACCGAGCACACATATGTGCAAAAACAGAGTCCTAGTATAACTTCTAGTTGTCACGCAGTGACCCAGGACAGACAGGGTCTCCTATCACATTTCAGCCGTCTTGAGCCAGATGGAGACGCTACCTCATCTTCTCTCCATATCCTCATAACTCAACTCCCAGGGGCTGCAGCACAGCTCCCATTCAGGTGCCATCCGGCCCTGCAGGGCCACTACGGCTGACCACGCAACACAAATGACCCTTCATATATATACACTTATACTACAGAGGATTCTTATTTTTAATTCAGTTTAAAGAGCTGGAAATTAAGAGGAACACAGCCAGAGTAACTTACTTGTATAAGAAAATTTCAACTGGAAAATCTGGCTTTGATTAATCCGACAGCCACGCAAGCCAATTACAATAATGTGATCTTCTGGTAGTTTTACAGTTGTGACAGCAGTGATAACACTCCACTCATAGCCAGTAACGTTGCTTCTGACATGGGGAGGACAAGATAATTGTACCTCAAGATTTAACAGCAGTTGTCAGCACGCTGCGGCCTACTGCTTTAGAGATTTACTGAGCCTTGACAACAAAAGAAGGGATAAGAACCGGGTTTGCAAATGGCTTTGTTGGCTCCTTTCCCCACTCTAGACGGTTCCTCCTCCCATTTGACTAATTTTCCTCTCGGATACTCAGACACACACCTATAATTACAGCACAAAGTGTACTTGTTCTCTCGCTCCGTCCCTCTCTAATCTTTTTTCTTTGTCAGAACAAGGCAGAGGAATGCAGTATGAAAAACACCAACTTTTCACTATTTAGGAGCCACTCGGAGTAATTTTTTGAGGAGTCATCCTTTTTAGAGTTTGCACAAATGCCCATGTTAACTGTGGGGGATTTTAATGCAGCAGATCAGGCCCTAACTGTAAGAGCGCTCATGCCAGCAGTTAACAGCCTCTCCTTTTAATATTCTTGCTGGACTGAGGAGGGCAAATTGTTTGGAAAATGCTGTAGTAAGAATTACTACAGGATAGATGTTGTGTGAGGGGATTTCTACAATGACTGCCACTGTGCTTTATGCCAGGTAAGAAAACAGCACCCAAATGTCAAACCTCTTGGTAGCAGGAATGGGTTTCTGGTCAACAGCATGCCAGCTTATACTGCTGGGTATGTTCTCAATGCTCTTATTTTCCAGCTTACTGGAAATAATTCACAGTTTCACAATTATTGCAAAAAGAGCTGCAAGGGGAATATGAAATAAGTAAGTAGAGATTTTTGTGTGACTTAAGCATATTTTATGGTATTTTTGGGGGTGAAAGTTAGATTTTAATCTTGCAGTTTTTTAATCATGCTGCCCTCACACATTTTGCATGAGTGAATTTACGAGTCAAATAAAAAAACCATCTCACCTCCAAATCATTGAAGAAGAGTCTGGAGTCTGCCAGATTGAAGATCATCTCCTCCATCCACAAACCAAGAGACACCGCCTTTGAGGAGTCCTGTTGCACACACACATGCACACACAAACCCAAAAGTTAATAACTTGGTACAGAAACCACACTACACAGCCCTACTATGTCGTTAAAGCTGCTTTGTACACATCTGCATCTGTTATTTAGACCCTAATTACAAATGAGGTTTTTAATTATATTTGGCTTCTTGAAAAACTAAAACAAATTATGGGCCAACGCAACTGATTTTCCTTTGATCTGATGCATGTTTCAGTGTAGATGTTCTCCATATATATTTTTCATGTTGTAAGGTAGGTGCACAGCATGCACAAATTGCCCTTCAGGCAGAGTAAAGAATCTTGTCGCTCTATCAACCGCATTAAAATGAAAGAAAACTGGTCTGTAAACTTCAGCTTGAGGTTTAACCTAGTTAATAGACTGATGTCAGAACAACAGCTCTCACTCACCTCAGGGGCTGGCCTCTAATCAATTAGTTCCAAAATAATTAAAAAAATAACTTGAGTTCCGGCTGAGATTGATGGCCTGAGAGGTCTGGTATTTAAAAAATAATCAGTTAAATCGGATTATAGGACATCATTCTTCTTGTCATGTTTCCCGTCTTGTCAGTGCAGCTGCCTGCTCGTCTTTCCAAATAACCTTCCTTTCACTTCCTCTGCTAACTCATCAACTGCACTGACATAAATATGTTTCAGGGAGAGGCAAGTGTGAATATTTATCTGTCAATCAAACTCCTTGCTGATTCTTATCTTCATTATCTCTTTTATAACTTACTAGCATTCACTCTCTTAAACCTTGCTCACCAGTTTTTCTCATATCTCTCCAGTAAATCTTTCTTCCTGATTAATTACAGTGAATTATCCACAGCTGCAACTAATTACACAAATTTAATTTACTGCCGAGCCCCAGGAAAAAAGGTGTAGAACAATGAAACTTATGGCAAAACACATTCATTCAGTCATCTAAAGTTTTAACCAACCCATTCAGTTTTTGCAGGTTTTAGCTAGTGAGCAATGAATATTGCATAACAATTGCTATTTACTTGTTTATCATGCATGTATTTTTATATTTATTTAGGATAATGTACCAGTGCAACCCCCCCCCCCCGGGCGGGGGGGGCGGGGGGGGGGGGGGGTGGGGGGGCGGGGGGGGGGGGGGGGGGGGGGGGGGGGGGG
>JAQNCA010000014.1:7246627-7256796 GCA_029783725.1 Acanthurus tractus
CTGATGCTCTTGTGACTGAACGCGAGCGAAATCCTGCAGCCAGGTTCCAAAAAGTTCATGCAGAAAGCGTTCTCCGAAGACTGGAATCTGGTGTTGCAACATGTTAACGCTCACGGTTTTCTGAATGAGATGTTCGACATGCACATGTGGGTGTTAACGCTCTGGTGTCCCACATTCTTCGCTCACATACTTTTGATAACAAAGTGTTTAAGAACATAAAACATAAAGAAAAACAGCAATAGCATTCAGCTCTGCAACATTACAGCAACTCCTGTTTGTTTGTGCTATAGGTGAATGCAAAACCACCTTAAGTATTTTATCAATATCTCTCTGCTCTCTCTCCCTCTCGCTCTGTTTCTGTCTCTCTCTTTGCCTCTGGGCAATTCCAATCTGGCAAAGCTGCAGCTAACTGCCTGACCTCTGACCTCGCTGACAACACACCGACAGAGACGGATGACAGTCATGAATTATAGGGGCAGCGGAGTTTCACAGCAGCAGGGAGATGAAGGTGAGTGGAAAAAAAATAGTAAAAGCTGTCTAAGAAACAGATGACTAAAGTGACAGAAACTGTGACAATCTGCTGATCAACAGAAGCTTCAGCGTCACTGGGATCACAAAACCTGAGACGACCCAAACGATCTCTTGTGTTGTTCCCATGTCACTGACAACAGCATTTCTCCACAGAATAGCAGAGAAAACTAATGTTATGTTATGTCAGCTCCAGCTGATGGAGACGCCCTCCCGGCTTTAAAAACACCCGAGACGGCTCACAGTGTTTTTTAAGCAAACAGACGTATTTTCACTGCAAAGCAGCCACAAAGACTCTACAGCCAAAAATCAACCTGCTCATCGGTGTGATTGACCATAAAATAAACATAAATAAAACAGACTGTAAAAGTGTCACTAAGAAGGAGTGGTGCTTTGTGTAATGTTAAAAGACAAGGGCAAAAACAAGAGAAAAAAATCTGATTATTTTTCATTTAATTTGTTCTAATTGAGGTAACACTTCTTATAACTGAACCAAATTATTCATGTTCATGTTTGTTATGAATTTTCTATTATTTTCCCCTTCAGAAATGACCCTTCAAATCTTGTGGCTTTCAGAGACCCTGATCTGACCTTGATCACAGTCAGACTGTGAAGCTCGAGAGACTGACGCTGACCTGGCGGCACAGAGGAAAAATAAGGAGAGCGCTGTTGTGCTTTGCATTTCCTCATGATTTCCAGGGATCAAAAGTGAAAGCTACGCCTGTTCAGAGTCCTTTTGACTTCAGCTGCATCCCTGCAACAGTCCTGTATGGACACGCACACATGCACGTACACACAAACACAGAAACTGTGTGTGATAGCGAAGGCACTTCCTGGTTCAGGGTGAGGCCTGGGAGGAGGGCGCACAAGGCCATGGGAACCGCAGGACACCGGAGGGAAGACGAGCAGCACTAAGCAGAGATGTGGAGAGCCGAGGGCTGAAACTAAAGCTAAAACAAACCCAGCAGGGCCACAGGGGGCCATGGGGCCACAAGGCCAGTCCCACCAGCTTCACCTGGGTCTCAGGGTTCTGCTAGACCACTGCTTCTTTCACGGATATCAAATTCTAGCCTTTGAGCTGACGGATTACATCATGGGATGGTGCATTGTGCTTTAAGTAGAAATGTTATTTGATACAGTCAAAAGAATAAACTCAGTATTTGCAGATTTACCTGTGAATCAACTGGACTGCTAAGTGAGAAAAAATCAAATCCGAGGACAGATGCTTTGTTTGCAGCAATTGTGAACTATTCAGAATTATAATGAATAAATTTGGCAGTTTCTTGAACCTGCACTGGATGTTCCTTGTAAATTTCCCTCATTATATTTCTTATAATGCATTTTAATTTCAATTTTTTTTGTTAAATTGTGTAAAAACAGTGCATAATTGCTGATATATTTTGATATTTTTCATGCTCTCTATGCAAAGCAGATTCCCCCATGGGCAATAAAAAGGTTTCAGTCATTAGTAGCAGCTGTCACCTCAAACGCAAAGAGAAGTAATACAATACAAAAACCTGATATGAAAAAACATAATACTCTTGAAGTAATCCCGAAATTACTTTCCACAATTTAAAATGTGTCCAATTAAAAAAGCCACAGCATCTGATAAGTGTAACTAGAGCTTGATGCATAAGCTTAAGTAATATTTAAGGGAATTTTTAGGGGAATTTAAGGGAATATTTAGCATAAACATCAACTCTTAAATGTATTGTTTTGTTAGTAGTATCATAGAGTGAAAACTTTAAAATGGCCTCAATGTAGGAATCCATCCTTAACCATATAATGACAAACATGTCACACAAAGGTCAGCTGTCTTCCCCTTTCAATAACATTGGCAGAGTTTGGTAATTATGTTCTGCAACTCATCTGAAATTCCTATTCAGGGCGTGTGCAGTTTAAGTTATTTCCATAAGTAAGTGTGTGTGTGTGTGTGTGTGTGTGTGTGTGTGTGTGTGTGTGCGTGTGTGTGTGTGTGTGTGGTTAGATGTGCTTACAGTGTCAATATGTGTGCTGCATCAGTGTATGTCTGACCCTTTGATGGTTCCACCTTTTTATTGAAACATTGTGCCTCTCAACCGACTGCTCGATAAGGTGACTTGCCGGTCTCTAATCGTGCCATATGGGACCCCACCTGGAGCCCTCAGTGTGGACAGTCAATTTGCCAAAGTGCCTGGAGCAAAGTTTGGGGGGGCTGATGAACTGCTGTGCACAAACCCTCTCTCTCTCAGTCGCTGATAAAAGACGCAGAACAAGGGCTCAGTATGTGTGTGACACTGTCAGGGGCTGCGTGGTGGAAATCAGAGCCATCTGCCAGCTAATGCCCCCTTCCACCATCTCTGACCCACAGCTGACAGTTCAACAGGGCAGACGGCAGAGATAAACATGTCTGTATGTATGATTTTATTTCCATTATCAGTAAAGTTGTTTCAGGAACAAAGTGTCACTTTTTTTTAGCTCCATGTGGATGCAGAAGTGAGAAAAAGCCAACTCTTCCCAAAATAAATAAACAGTAGATGACTTTGCCTGCAGGTGGGAACAGTTACTTGTTGTTTTACTTGACAACTTTTTGAAAATCTCTTATAATTAATGATTAAAAACAGAGCACCACCCCATTCCGATTCTCTGAAATCAGTCCCATCAAAACAAAAACATATTGACTGCAGACATTTAATTTTGCAAAGTCTCGTGCACAAAATACACAAATATACGTTTTTGTCATTGATAATAACATGGTTTAAAAATATTAGAAGAAAAAAAAAGAAAAAAGTAATAAACCTTCACTTCTGACAAGCTGGCACCAAGAGATTTGGGGATTTTTCGCAGAAAAAACTACTTTCAAAATAGTTGCTGATCAATTTATAAAGGATATTTTTTTACTCCACAAAGAGTTATTAAAAATTATTAATTAATTTCCATCGTGTTATCTTTCTAAATGGTAGGTGCTTAAGCCTTTCTTTAGTGAGATAGAGACATTGGTGAGAAAGATGCAAAGTAGTGTCAAAGAGAAAAATGCAGAAAATCAAATTTCTCTTGTGCAAACTGAGACAGTTAGCTGTGCAGAGACCGCCGGTGGTCCGTCAGCAGATGTTCAGAGTTGATAATCTCAACCTGCCTCGACCTCAGTGACCAGAGAATTCATTAAGAGGTAAATACATTCCAGTCCCACATAGTTCACATATAATCACGAATTAGCGGGGCTTGGCCAAAGTGTGTTATTCCCTCCTTTAATGTCACTGTAATTTCACTGTCTTACAATTGGGATCTTTTTCAGCTAATGTGTTTACACTTGCTACAAAACAACTCTGTGTTTTTGCCACGCCTGAATCAATGAACAGACATATTTTGTTTACACACGAACAAAAGTCATCCGTCAGCAAAAAAAACTCAGCAACAGTAGGTTACTTTTGATGTTGGGAATAAATGTTAATCTCAACAGTACCGTGTCATGTTTTTGTTGACTCCACATAGCAAGTCTGACATTTGCTGAGACGGTGAAATGCAAAAACGCAGGAGTAAGATGTTTCCATGTCTCTGCCACCTTTTCGCTATCAGAGGGAACCATCTCCGTGAGGTTTCACAAAGGCGGCACACAAAACATCCCCGGTTTATACTGACTGAGCTCTAATCTTTACATCCTCAAACAGAAATAAAGAGACTTGAGAAACCAGTTTACAACCTATGCCAGCTATGCATTAATCCCTTTTGTTGTCAGGTTCAACTCGCACAGGAGTCTCTGCAGCTTTTTATTTAAATTACCAAAACACACAGATGCACAGTAAAGAATGCTGATATACTGAGGGTCTTTCAATCTAATCTTCTGTAAAAGTGAATGAAAAGTTAAATTGCTTGAAACAAAACAAAAAAAAAAAGCCAGAAGTTTTTCTGACAGAGGCTCTAATTAATCTCTGGCAGCAGTGAACCTGTTGCCGACTCCGTCTGCACTCTGTAACTTTACCTCCCGGACTTGGTGGCCTTTACTTTCCACTTGACTAACTTCCTGCAACACTACTTTAATGCCAGCACCCCCCGTCCCCCCCTTCAGTAATCAAATCTTCTTTTTCAACAATGCCAGTGTCTTTGTCTCCTTGGTTTTTTCCAGCACTCTTTGAGAAATTGTCCAGAAATTCTGAGTTCTTTTTTACACTTCCTAAATCTTTCTTTCATTCCTCCTTACAGGCTTTCACTGCCCGTATCCTTCCACTCACACTCTAATAATATCCCCTAATAATTTCCACCAGTTATATCGCCAAATCTCTTGAAGGACCACCTACCCCAAGGCCCAGACTCTGGCTCCCCCCAGAACCAGTGCCCCGGGACGGGGGGTCAGAGTGAGGGACAGCTGGCAGACCTCCCAGCAGCCCGGAGGAGTGGGTGTGGGGTTGGAGGACTGGGCTGACCCCAGTCAGATGGTGGTCTGGCTCCCAGGTAAAAAAACATCTGGTCCAGTGATGGGAGGGTGGTCGGACACGCGCTCGCACACTCAATACTGACACACGCCTGACTGCATGAGTGCTCCCGCTTTCTCTAATGAACTCACACACACACACACACACACACACACACGCACACACACGTACACACATGCACACACACACACACACACACACAATCTCAGACTGGCTGCTTTATTAGTCATTAGGACAGAAAGGTTTGCCCCTGCTCACTCTTCCCAGCCGATAGCAGCAAGTGGCCGCCCTAGTTGCTAACAGCTGGCCAGACAGAGCTCGCTGGTAGCTGTAGCTCGGAGGCATTACAGACAGGCTGAGGTCCAATTACTTCTTTACTGGTAGATTTACTGTTTAAGCGTGTGTGCGTATACATATGTGTGTGTATGTGTGTGTGAGACGGGGAAAGTGAGAGTAAAGAAAAAGCAAGAGAGTGATTAATGCATTTCTAGAGAGATAAGAATGCAGGACGAATGAGATGAAGTATTTCAAAATGTGAGTTGGCATTAAAAGATGGAAAATGGGGAGAAAAAAATATATAAAAACCTCTGGAAAAGATTCAATGAAGAAAAAATCCTGACACCTAAAAAAATACTCCCAGAGCCACAGACAATTATTAAATTCTCTTTTCAGCGGAAAACACCCAAACCGGCGTTATTAAGCGCGAAAAAAATGAAATATGGTCACTGCAGGCTATACGCTGCGATGTGTGTGGTTTCACTATTCTCATGATGAGATAAGGAGAGTGGAGATAGCCAGAGAGACAGCTGTTGTCTGCTGACAGCCCAAGGTTTAATACACCCACACAGACCTACACACACACACACATCACCACAAGGCCCTGACCGGGTGCTCTCTGGGGCTTATGGGAATTAGGAAGGGAGGGAAGGAAGGGCGGGTGAGGAGAAGACATTAAGGAGAAAGTGTGATAGTTTTCGAGCCTCGAACTGTTTGAGAGACAGCAGATCATCAGTATCTCTTTGGAATCCTGATCTATTGTTTCACATTTTGACACGTACGTGCAGATTCACACGCGTCCGAGGACTCACAACACAGCAGACACGTTTCTTACACCCACACACTAAAAACTGAACAAAGAACACAAAGCATTTTCACACAGAGAGAGAATGATTAGAGGAGATGGAATCAAAACGTTTGTTTTAGTGCTCATAATTCAGCTGCTTCGATAAAAGAAATATTCTGATCTCATCTTTATCATATAGCCTTTTACTGTCACTTTAAGGGTCCAGTGTGTTGGATTCGGTGGCAACTAGTGGTGAGGTTGCAGGTTGCAACCAACTAAACACTCCCCTTCTAGGCATTTGGAAGAACCTACGATGGCCATGAAACTAGTGAAAACCCAAAACACTCCCTCTGGAGACAGTATTTGGTTTGTCCATTATGAGCTGCAGTAGGAACAAGGCAGTGCAACATGGTGGTCTTTGTAAAACGGGACCCACTTCCACTGTCGATCTAAAAAGGCTCATTCTGATGTTATTAAAACACAGCGATTCTTATTTTTAGAAGATTAAACATTAATAAAAGCATATTAGTATTTAAATCCGGTTCGGCCATATCCTGTCCATGAATGTCCTTTAGTCTCACACACACACTGGACCACTTTATTGCTTCGTTTCAATAAAGAGCTTTTAAAAAGGATAGTTTTGATCTTGTCAGACACGCTGTTTGTGCAAACAGCTGCACATATCAGGCTACACTCACGATGGCGTCTTCTGAAGCTGTATAAAGTTCAGAAGTGGTCGTTTCCATTGGCTGAAACCTAAAACTCACTTGAGAAACTGAAAGTTATTATTTTATGAACCTATAGTCTGGCTTGCTGTGCTTCTTTGCAGTACAACGTTGCCACTGACTCTTTAAAAAATAAGAGTATTTTAGGCTTTTATTTTATTCCACGATGACCCCTGAGGCAGATAAATAAACAAAAAAAACAGAATTAAAAGTAGAAAACTATGGCAGTATTTGCTCAGTCTTGGGCAAACACATTTACTAAGGAAGAAAATTATAAGTAATGAAACAAATAAACATACAGACACGTACAAAGCCAGCTTTTATCTCGTATGCTGTTCTTGTTTAAAAGTAAACATCATTTTTGTTATTTTGAAGAACCAGAATCATTTTACTTATTTTATAAACCTTTCATTTGTGTTTGAATAAATCCATAAGGTATTGCTTAAGAAATATTTTTTGCTCTTTATCAAAACCAGGACAAACTAGTTTGCATTATACCTTGGTTACCTGTCAAAAATTAAGTACATAGTACATAATCCACGTAGTTATCTCTGTGAAATTGGCAGATTATGATTAACACATGCAAACTTGGACGTATACGCTCTGTTCACATGGCTCACTAAAAACACAGGAGTGTATGAATAAATATAACAGTGTCATTAACAAAAAAGGCAGCAAATAGATTTTCAACTTCCCTCCACCTCACTGGTAGAACACAGAACATTTCAGGGAAGTGAATTAAACGGCGATAACAGTTTTATTTCATACAAAGCGGATGAACTGAATATATTTTCAGACTATGAGAGGCCTGGTTTAACCTTGAGTTCAAGTCAGTGAGGCTATCTGACTCCCAGAGAGAGAGAGAGAGAGAGAGGGAGAGAGAGGCAGAGACAGAGAAGGAGAGCCAGGCAGAGAGACGCACAGAAGCTATAAGACATCAAGAACTGTTCTGCAGTGAAGAAATATAATGAAATTGCTGCAGATAAAGTCAGGAAGAGCAGAGCTTCCTATGAAAATATTTATCATTCCACAAACGTTTGGCTACAGAGGGCTTTGGAATTAATTTGTGTTTTCTTAAGAGGGGGTGCCTTGCGCTACAGGATGGGGAATTCTCCACAGCCGGGGACTTTTTTGGGCTGCTGCGCTTATTCACAATTTATTAGAGCCAGTAATAGGAACCATGAAGGCTGAGGAGAGAGAGGGAGAGAGACTGAGAGGGTCCGGGCCCAGCCGAGGAGAGGAGGGAGTCCAGAAATGGGGCCTAATGTTATTAGGAGATGAACCGCAGTGTTAAATCAAACACGCCTGAGCAGCGCACACCTTCGGTATGTGGTCCGAGCATGACTCCCACCCCCCCATCCACCCCACTACATCAAGACCCCTGGATGTTATTTTGTGGGGGGCAGAAATACAGGTATATAAAGGAGATTTACTGAGATTTACAATCCATCGCTGAACTGAATCTGGTACAGCAGCTATCTAAAATAAAACCCCCAACTTTGAGTGGCCATTACCCCTGCAGTTTATTTGAGATAATACACACTGACAAGGAGAAATATACATACAATTATTTTTATAAAAGTCAGAAATAAGAGTGATAAAGTTTAGAGCTGGAAGATGGAAAACACATTTCGCCAGACTCACAACCTTAGCTGGTTGTTTGCACTGTGCAACAATGCTAATAATAGGAAATAAGCTCCGGTGTCCATATGTGAAGAAGTGTATTTCTTAATCCAAAAAATGCTGATTTTAAATTAATTTAAAGAACATGTGATGCCAGACGCTCTCATATTTTTAAAATTAATTTATAGTTTTTAAAAGTTAGAACAAAAATCTATTTTAAGAATTACAAGCAAATGCCACATCAAATTTCCCTCACTTTCAGCATATTTATTTACATTTTTTTCATACACCAAAGGCCCCGTTAATCCTTGTTCCTCAACTCTGTGGCTGATAGAAATGATTAAAGGTGATTTAAATGGCTGGCAAAACACAGTGTGTGAGTTTCAAGTCTGGAGCCATGAAGGGGTCCTTGAAAAATATGAATACCAGCCTTTGAAAAATGCTTAGCGAGGCTCCCCCAATTTAGTTAATGAGGGTCCCTGCGTGTCTGCAGAGGGGGTGTCAGTGATTTGGGTGTAATCTTCTGTACTTAGGCTGAGCAAAAAAAAGTGTTGCACTGATTCAACCCGCACCAAGAAAAACAAAGGATAAGGTGCCTCACACACTCTCTGAGACAAAAGCACATTATTTGGAAGATGTTGGACTGTTGGTTTCTCTATTTTTATCAGCGATTCTTTCAATGAATAATAAAAAAAAAAAATAACAGAAAGCTGCACAAACTGGTGAAGCAGAAAGTCGTGTGATCAGCTGGCAGGAAGATTTGCAACAACACAGAAATAGAAAATATTCTACTTGCTCTCACACTGGCCCACATTTTTCATTGGCACACGTTTGCATAAATATAAATTTAAAATATGTTCAGCGAGTTTGGAGTTTGCACGACGCCTTTGACAACCTTTTCTCCTTGAGAAATAATGCAAAAATTAAAAGTATTTATGTCCGCTATTGCTGTTTTCTCAAACACTCACACACATCACATCAAAACAAGCCTTTTCAAATGCTGTCGTCATAAAATTGGCCTAAATGTAAAATTAAATGGAGACCAGGGAGAGTAATTAAATCAGCTGGTGATGTTTTGGAAAATAAAATATTTAGTCTTTTATTTTGTAAAAATGTGTCAAAAGGTTATTTGTCACATGAAGGGACCATTGTTATAATTTAAACGTGGATTTAATGCTTTGTTTATTTAAAAGATTATCTGTATTGGACACCAACAGAGCTCAAACACACTTCCCCAGAGCAAAAGTTTAAATCCATTCAGGCTATTTAATTAAATACGACGTGCTGAGCAGAATAAGCACCAAAATCACAAACACGATGTCATGATGAAAATGAAGACCGGCGTGTTTTTTTTTTGTTTTGTTTTTTGTTTTGCACTTACCATTTTTAAGAGAGACGATTACGCAGGAAAAAAATCCGATTGTCAGTCAGATCGCCAGCCTCTCCATGCCAGGAGAGACTCCGCAGACTTTGCACAAGAGTCCCGGCAGATCGGCGAGAAAGTGTGCGCTCCTGCTGACCCGCGGATCCGGAGGAGGAGGAGGTGGAGGAGAAGACGGAGGAAGGAGAGGAAGCACGGGCTTTACGGTGGAGAGGCTCCGGGTGCCGACAGCTGACAGTTTTCTGCAGACACTCACACGCTCATCGATCTCACTTCTCTTCCTGCGCAGCTTCAGGAGCGTGTTTGCTTTCCCGGCGGTGGGGAAGTGATGTTAAGTAAATGAGCGAAGATTTCTGGTTCCTCCTCCTCCTCCTCCTCCTCCTCCTCGCGAGAGGTGCGCGCGCTGCACACCGCATGTACGTGTGTGTGTGTGTGTGTGT